>CM036554.1:18479217-18885043 GCA_020745685.1 Tautogolabrus adspersus
AACCAAAGCCAATTATTTACAATTCACATAATCGATTAATCAAATGAAATTATTTTTTAAAATTTTGAAGTAAAAGTTGTAAAACGTTACTGCAGTCATCATCAAAAATGTCTAGAACTTGTGTTTTTTTTCATTTTTAAATCATAAATCTTTGGAGATGGGTGTCAGAGCTTCAATGAATAGTTAATTAATCTGTAAATCAATGAATGAAAACGATCGTTTAATAGAATAATCGATTAATCATTCAAAGTAAAAAATGGGAAACTTTCAGACTTTGCCACTTTTCTCTGTTTGAATCATATGATGGCATTTTTTTTAGAGCTGCAATCATTATTAGATTATTTATTATAAACATAAACTGTCAACACCATTAATGGTTTGAGTAATGTGTCAGAGCATCAGGGTTTCAGCTCCTAAACTGTGACTGCCGCCTTCTCGCTTGGAAATCAAAAATTTGAACTTGGGTGACGTTCAATCTTTCCGCTTCAATGATTAGCTGATGAATCTGTAAATCACATGAAATCATTTGGCATCCTTTTGATGATGGATTGGTCATTATAGTAATTCCTGAAGGAGAAATACCAGAGACAGTCAGATATGATCTTCTCAGCAGTGGAAAATGTCTGATTTGATCTGTTTTATGTCGTTGGAAATGTTATAATTTTTTGGACTGTTGGTTTGAATGGTGAGTGATTTGAAGCCATCCCCTTAAAGTCTAGACTCATGATGGTTATATTTAAAGCTGCAAAGTTAATAATTGATTGGTTCTAAGATAGAAGATAGAGATAGATAGATAGATAGATAGATAGATAGATAGATAGATAGATAGATAGATAGATAGATAGATAGATAGATAGATAGATAGATAGATAGATAGATAGATAGATAGATAGATAGATAGATAGATAGATAGATAGATACTTTATTGATCCCGAGGGAAATTCAAGATGAATTAAAACCGCAAGCGGTGATGAAGGGCCCGAAGCACTTCGTGCATGTCGGGGTGTGTTGCGACCGCGGGAGTGCAACTGTAAGACGTGACCAAGCAGCAGGCCTTACAGTTTGATTGGTGTAAAAGTGAAAGTTTGACAATACACTGAGGCCACGCCCTTTTGTGTAGAATCATGCTGAGCACAACGGGATATCTTAAACATGTCTAGAACACACTGACACTGAGTTGGCAATGATTGCATGAACAGGGTCTCAGGGAAGTATGTTAAAATAGGAAGACTGAAAATGCAAAATTTGGTCATTATTTATACATTCAAAAAATGATGGTGGACTTCCTTTTTGGTTTTGACAATGGTCACTGCGGCATTTTATGTAAGTCCTGACATGGTTAATATGCAGAAAAAATGTCATGCATGTCGGGAAAAAAACCTCCTGGGGGGCGGCCTCTTGAAAGAATTTCATGGGAGTGCACGAGACATCAAAGTTTGACAGTACACCATGGCCACGCCCTTTTAAGTAGAATCTTGGTTTCACATAACTTTGGATCTTTAACATGTCTAGAACACACTGACACTAATTTCGTAATGATCGGATAAATGGTGGCTCGGGGAAATACGTTCAAATAGGTAGCCTGTGAAATGCAAAATTAAGGCATTTTTTTACACACAAAAAAAAATATGGCGGACTTCCTGTAATGTTTTGACTATGGGTGTAAGAGGATTTTATGTAGGTCCTGACATGGTTAATGGGCATAAAAAATGTCATGCATGTAGGACAAAAAAACATCTATGGGGAGGCCTTTTTGAAAATTTTAAGGGGGTGCCACTGAGCCATTTAGCCACGCCCACTTACTATACCCACATGACAAGTTTTACTTTCCTACTGAGATCATGTGTATGACGTTTGGTGACTCTACGACTATATTGAGCACCTCAACAAACTACTTCCTGTTTGTGGCGAACGACGCGCCTGTATGGTGAGAGCGT
Source organism: Tautogolabrus adspersus (assembly GCA_020745685.1). Taxonomy (NCBI): domain Eukaryota; kingdom Metazoa; phylum Chordata; class Actinopteri; order Labriformes; family Labridae; genus Tautogolabrus; species Tautogolabrus adspersus. The sequence goes on from CM036554.1 coordinate 18,481,155, forward strand.
TTGACGCAGACACTTGAGCTTGAAAAGGTAGTATGGTCAAGGTCTTAGGACGGTCCACAACCCTTTTGAAGGGGATATGATCCACTGTGTAGCAATGGCTAGTGCTAATTCAGAAGCAGTAACTTCCTCTTGTCAACAGGTGGCGCTGTGAGTAATACAAACATTTCAAGCATGGATGTGTTCAGGGCATACCCTGCATCATGCATGACAAATTTGGTGATGATTGACCTCTGCATGGCAGACATATAGGCATTTTGTTGTTTAAAAAGTGATTAAAAAAAACATGCAAATTTGACCGCACGCCAGGGCCACGCCCTTTGACGAAATAACGTGCAGAGCACAACGGGAGATCTTCAACATGTGTAGAACACACGGACACTGAGTTTGCATCAATTGGATGAACGCTTTCGGAGGAGTTCGTTCAAATAGGTAACCTGTGAAACGCCAATTTGAGGCATTTTGAGCAATTTTTTTATAATTCCAAAAAATATGGCCGACTTCCTGTAATGTTTTGACTATGGGTGTAAGAGGATTTTATGTAGGTCCTGACATGGTTAATGAGCATAAAAATTGTCATGCATATAGGACAAAAAAACATCTATGGGGAGGCCTTTTTGAAAATTTCAAGGGGGCGCCCTTGAGCCATTTCACACACTTTTTTTACGAAATTGCGAAAATATCAAATTTTTCGCCAGACCTGATGACCTTGCACATTTTGGTGAGTTTTCGTTCACGTTCAGGCCCTCAAAAGTGGCTTCAAAGAGGAGGAAGAATAATAATAATAATAATAATAATAATAATTAAAACCGCAAGCGGTGATGAAGGGCCCGAAGCACTTCGTGCATGTCGGGGTGTGTTGCGACCGCGGGAGTGCAACGGCGAGACGTGACCAAGCAGCAGGCCTTACAGTTTGATTTGTGTAAAAGTGAAAGTTTGACAATACACTGAGGCCACGCCCTTTTGTGTAGAATCATGCTGAGCACAAAGGGATATCTTAAACATGTCTAGAACACACTGACACTGAGTTGGCAATGATTGCATGAAGAGGGTCTCCGGGAAGTATGTTAAAATAGGAAGACTGAAAATGTAAAATTTGGTCATTATTTATACATTCAAAAAATGAATGCTGACTTACTTTTGGTTTGACTATGGGTGCAGGGGGATTTTTTTTAGGTCCTGACATGGTTAACTCACATAAAAATTGTCATGCACGTCGGAGAAAAAAACCTCTATGGGGAGGCCTTTTGGAAAAGTTAAAAAGGGTGCGCCGAGACATCAAAGTTTGATGGTACGCCGTGGTCACACCCTTTTATGTAGCATCGTGCGGAGGACAACAGGAGATCTTCAACATGTCTTGAACACACTGACACTGAGTTTGCGATGATCGGATGAAAGCCATCGGGCAATTTCGTTCAAATACGTAGCCTGTGAAACGCAAAATTGAGCCATTTTTTTACATAAACGAAAAATTATGGCGGACTACCTGTTGGGTTTTGAATATGGGTGCCAGAGTATTTTATGTAGGTCCTGACATGGTTAATGTGCATAAAAATTGTTACGCATTTAGGAGAAAAAAATGTCTATGGGGAGGCCTTTTGGAAAGGTTAAAAGTGGCGCGACGAGACATCAAAGTTTGACTGCACGCCACGGCCACGCCCTTTGACGAAATAACGTGCAGAGCACAACGGGAGATCTTCAACATGTGTAGAACACACTGACAATGAGTTTGCATCAATGGGATGAACGCTTTCGAAGGAGTTCATTCAATGAGGTAACCTGTGAAATGCGAATTTGAGCCATTTTTCTTGCATTCAAAAAAATATAGCCAACTTCCTGTAATGTTTTGACTATGGGTGTAAGAGGATTTTATGTAGGTCCTGACATGGTTAATGTGCATTAAAATTGTTACGCATGTAGGACAAAAAAACATCTATAGGGGGGCCTTTTGGAAAGGTTAAAAGTGGCGCGACGAGACATCAAAGTTTGACCGCACGCCACGGCCACGCCCTTTGACGAAATAACGTACAGAGCACAACGAAAGATCTTCAACATGTGTAGAACACACTGACACTGAGTTTGCGTCAATTGGATGAACACTTTTGAAGGAGTTCGTTCAAATATGTAACCTATGAAATGCGAATTTCAGCCAGTTTTCTTGCATTCAAAAAAATATGGCGGACTTCCTGTAATGTTTTGAATATGGGTGTAAGAGGATTTTATGTAGGTCCTGACATGGTTAATGTGCATAAAAATTGTTACGCATGTAGGACAAAAAAACATCTATAGGGGGGCCTTTTGGAAAGGTTAAAAGTGGCGCGACGAGACATCAAAGTTTGACCGCACGCCACGGCCACGCCCTTTGACGAAATAACGTACAGAGCACAACGGGAGATCTTCAACATGTTAAGAACACACTGACATTGAGTTTGCGTCAATGGGATGAACGCTTTCAAAGGAGTTCGTTCAAATATGTAACCTGTGAAATGCGAATTTCAGCCATTTTTATTGCATTCAAAAAAATATGGCGGACTTCCTGTAATGTTTTGACTATGGGTGTAAGAGGATTTTATGTAGGTCCTGACATGGTTAATATGCATAAAAAATGTCATGCATGTAGGACAAAAAAACCTCTATGGGGAGGCCTTTTTGAAAATTTCAAGGGGGCGCCACTGAGCCATTTAGCCACGCCCACTTACTATACCCACATGATAAGTTTTACTTTTCTACTGAGATCATGTGTATGACGTTTGGTGACTCTACGACTATATTAAGCCCCTCAACAAACTACTTCCTGTTTGTGGCGAACGACGCGCCTGTATGGTGAGAGCGTTTGACGCAGACATTTGAGCTTAAAAAGGTAGTATGGTTAAGGTCTTAGGACGGTCCACAACCCTTTTGAAGGGGATATGATCAACTGTGTAGCAATGGCTAGTGCTAATTCAGAAGCAGTAACTTCCTCTTGTCAACAGGTGGCGCTGTGAGTACTACAAACATTTCAAGCATGGATGTGTTCAGGGCATACCCTGCATCATGCATGACAAATTTGGTGATGATTGACCTCTGCATGGCAGACATATAGGCATTTTGTTGTTTAAAAATGGATTAAAAAAAACATGCAAATTTGACCGCACGCCACGGCCACGCCCTTTGACGAAATAACGTGCAGAGCACAACGGGAGATCTTCAACATGTGTAGAACACACTGACACTGAGTTTGCGTCAATCGGATGAACGCTTACGTAGGAGTTCGTTCAAATAGGTGACCTGTGAAACGCCAATTTGAGCCATTTTGAGCCATTTTTTGTAAATTCAAAAAAATATGGCCGACTTCCTGTAATGTTTTGACTATGGGTGTAAGAGGATTTTATGTAGGTCCTGACATGGTTAATGTGCATAAAAATTGTCATGCATGTAGGACAAAAAAACCTCTATGGGGAGGCCTTTTTGAAAATTTCAAGGGGGCGCCCTTGAGCCATTTCACAAACTTTTTTTACGAAATAGCGAAAATATCAAATTTTTCGCCAGACCTGATCACCTTGCACATTTTGGTGAGTTTTCGTTCACGTTCAGGCCCTCAAAAGTGGCTTCAAAGAGGAGGAAGAATAATAATAATTAAAACCGCAAGCGGTGATGAAGGGCCCGAAGCACTTCGTGCATGTCGGGGTGTGTTGCAATCGCGGCAGTGCAACGGCGAGACGTGACCAAGCAGCAGGCCTTACAGTTTGATTTGTGTAAAGGTGAAAGTTTGACAGTACACCGAGGCCACGCCCTTTTATGTAAAATCATGCAGAGTACAACGAAAGATCTTAAACATGTCTAGAACACACTGACACTGAGTTCGCAATGATTGCATGAACAGGGTGTCAGGGAAGTATGTTAAAATAGGAAGACTGAAAATGCAAAATTTGGTCATTATTTATACATTCAAAAAATGATGGTGGACTTCCTTTTGGGTTTTGACAATGGGCACTGCGGCATTTTATGTAAGTCCTGACATGGTTAATATGCAGAAAAAATGTCATGCATGTCAGGGAAAAAACCTCTGGGGGGGGCCTTTTGAAAGAATTTCATGGGAGTGCACGAGACATCAAAGTTTGACAGTACACCATGGCCACGCCCTTTTATGTAGAATCTTGGTTTCACATAACTTTGGATCTTTAACATGTCTAGAACACACTGACACTAATTTCTTAATGATCGGAAAAATGGTGGCTCGGGGAAATACGTTCAAATAGGTAGCCTGTGAAATGCAAAATTAAGGCATTCTTTTACACACAAAAAAAAATATGGCGGACTTCCTGTAATGTTTTGACAATGGGTGTAAGAGGATTTTATGTAGGTCCTGACATTGTTAATGGGCATAAAAATATTCATGCATGTAGGACAAAAAAACATGTAAGGGGAGGCCTTTTTGAAAATTTCAAGGGGGCGCCACTGAGCATTTTAGCCACGCCCACTTACTATACCCACATGACAAGTTTTACTTTCCTACCGAGATCATGTGTATGACGTTTGGTGACTCTACGTCTATATTAAGCCCTTCAACAAACTACTTCCTGTTTGTGGCGAACGATGCGTCTGTATGGTGAGAGCGTTTGACGCAGACATTTGAGCTTGAAAAGGTAGTATGGCCAAGGTCTTAGGACGGTCCACAACCCTTTTGAAGAGGATATGATCAACTGTGTAGCAATGGCTAGTGCTAATTTACAAGCAGTAACTTCCTGTTGTCAACAGGTGGCGCTGTAAGTAATACAAATATTTTAAGCAGGGATGTGTTCAGGGCAGGACCTTTATCATGCATGACACATTTGGTGATGATTGACCTCTGCATGGCAGACATATAGGCATTTTGTGGTTAAAAAATGGATTAAAAAAAACATGCAAATTTGACCGCACGCCAGGGCCACGCCCTTTTATGTAGAATCTTGGTTCCACATAACTTTGGATCTTTAACATGTCTAGAACACACTGACACTAATTTCGTAATGATCTGATAAATGGTGGCTCGAGGAAATCAATCAAATAGGTAGCCTGTGAAATGCAAAATTTAGGCATTTTTTTACACACAAAAAAAATGATGGCGGACTACCTGTTAGTTTTTGAATATGGGTGCCAGAGGATTTTATGTAGGTCCTGACATGGTTAATGTGCTTGAAAATTGTTATGCATGTACGTGAAAACATTTCTATGGAGAGGCCTTTTGGAAAGGTTAAAAGTGGCGCGACGAGACATCAAAGTTTGACCGCACGCCACGGCCACGCCCTTTGAGTTTTGGAAGAGTAGAGCACAATTTAATATGTTGAACATGTCTAGAACACAGTAACACTGAGTTTTCATCAATCGGATGAGCGCTTTCGAACAAGTTAATTCAAATAGGTGTCCTGTAAACGATGGAAAATCGCGATTTTTTGACTTTCAAAAAATCCTACTGGACTTCCTGTTGGATTTCGAGCATGGGTGCAAGAGGGTTTTTTGTTGGTCTTGGCAAGATGGACATGCATAGAAAAATTCAGAAATGTAGGTTCAACGTGCCGCCGGGGCTGAGTGTTTGAAATATTATAGGGGGCGCCACTGAGCCATTAAGCCACGCCCACTCATTTAAATGATATCACATCTTTAGCTTTACCACCAGGATTATATGTATGACGTTTCGGGAGTGTAGGACAATGTTAAGCCTGTGAAAAAACTACTTCCTGTTTGATGGCGAACGATACGTCCGTAGAATGACAGCGTTGGACGTAGGCGTTTGAGCTTGAAAGTCTTGTATGGCCAAGGTGTTAGCATGGTCCACAACAATTTTGAGGGGGAATTGAGCTACTGTGCAACAATGGCTAGTGGTAATTGAAAAGTAGTGACTTCCTGTTGTCAACAGGTGGCGCTGTGACTTATCAAAAAATTTCAATCATGGATATGTTCAGGGCAGGCTATATATCATGCATGAATTTTTTGGTGATGATTGATGACTCCCCATTAGAGTTATAAGCATTTAATCTTTTGACAATGTAGCAAAACGCACGTTAAACTTTGAACGCACGCCACGGCCACGCCCTTTAAGTTTTGGAAGAGTTGAGCACAATTTAATATGTTGAACATGTCTAGAACACAGTAACACTGAGTTTTCGTCAATCGGATGAACGCTTTCGAACAAGTTAATTCAAATAGGTGACCTGTGAAACGCCAATTTGAGCCATTTTGAGCCATTTTTTTAAAATTCAAAAAAATATGGCCGACTTCCTGTAATGTTTTGACTATGGGTGTAAGAGGATTTTATGTAGGTCCTGACATGGTTAATGTGCATACAAATTTTCATGCATGTACGACAAAAAAACATCTATGGGGAGGCCTTTTTGAAAATTTTAAGGGGGCGCCACTGAGCCATTTCGCGAACTTATTTTACGAAAATGCGAAAATATCAAATTTTTCGCCAGACCTGATGACCTTGCACATTTTGGTGAGTTTTCATTCACGTTCAGGCCCTCAAAAGTGGCTTCAAAGAGGAGGAAGAAAAAGAACGATAATAATAATAAAAATAATTTTTTTTTTTAAGGGTTTCAATAGGGTCCTACGCACTTGTCAGTGCTTCGGGCCCTAATTAAAACCGCAAGCGGTGATGAAGGGCCCGAAGCACTTCGTGCATGTCGGGGTGTGTTGCGACCGCGGCAGTGCAACGGCGAGACGTGACCAAGCAGCAGGCCTTACAGTTTGATTTGTGTAAAGGTGAAAGTTTGACAGTACACCGAGGCCACGCCCTTTTATGTAAAATCATGCAGAGTACAACGAAAGATCTTAAACATGTCTAGAACACACTGACACTAAGTTCGTGATGAGCGGATAAACGGTGCCTCGGGAAAATACATTCAAATAGGTAGCATGTCAAATGCAAAATTGGGCAATTATTTCGAAATTCAATCAATGATGGCTGACTTCCTTTTGGGTTCTGACTATGGGTGTAAGAGGGTTTTTTGTAGGTCCTGACATGGTTAACTTACATAAAAATGGTCATGTATGTAGGAAAAAAAACCTCTATGTGGAGGCATTTTTGAATGGTTAAAAGTGGCACGACTAGACATCAAAGTTTGACGGTACGTCGTTGCCACGCCCTTTTATGTAGCATCGTGTGGAACACAACGGGCGATCTTCAACATGTCTAGAACACACTGACACTGAGTTTGCGATGATCGGATGAAAGCCATCGGGCAATTTCGTTCAAATATGTAGCCGGTGAAACGCGAAATTGAGCCATTTTTTTACATAAACAAAAAAATATGGCGGACTACCTGTAATGTTTTGACTATGGGTGTAAGAGGATTTTATGTAGGTCCTGACATGGTTAATGTGCATAAAAATTGTCATGCATGTAGGACAAAAAAACATCTATGGGGAGGCCTTTTGGAAAGGTTAAAAGTGGCGTGACGAGACATCAAAGTTTGACCGCACGCCACGGCCACGCCCTTTGACGAAATAACGTACAGAGCACAACGGGAGATCTTCAACATGTGTAGAACACACTGACACTGAGATTGCGTCAATGGGATGAACGCTTTCGAAGGAGTTCGTTCAAATAGGTAGCCTGTGAAATGCAAAATTAAGGCATTTTTTTACACACAAAAAAAAATGATGGCGGACTTCCTGTAATGTTTTGACTATGGGTGTAACAGGATTTTATGTAGGTCCTGACATGGTTAATGGGCATAAAAATTGTTACGCATGTAGGAGAAAAAAATGTCTATGGGGGGGCCTTTTGGAAAGGTTAAAAGTGGCGTGACGAGACATCAAAGTTTGACCGCACGCCACGGCCACGCCCTTTGACGAAATAACGTGCAGAGCACAACGGGAGATCTTCAACATGTGTAGAACACAGTGACACTGAGTTTGCATCAATGGGATGAAGGCTTTCGAAGGAGTTCATTCAAATAGGCAACCTGTGAAATGCGAATTTCAGCCATTTTTGTTGCATTCAAAAAAATATTGCGGACTTCCTGTAATGTTTTGACTATGGGTGTAAGAGGATTTTATGTAGGTCCTGACATGGTTAATATGCATAAAAAATGTCATGCATGTAGGACAAAAAACCTCAATGGGGAGGCCTTTTTGAAAATGTCAAGGGGGCGCCACTGAGCCATTTAGCCACGCCCACTTACTATACCCACATGATAAGTTTTACTTTCCTACTGAGATCATGTGTATGACGTTTGGTGACTCTACGACTATATTAAGCCCCTCAACAAACTACTTCCTGTTTGTGGCGAACGACGCGCCTGTATGGTGAGAGCGTTTGACGCAGACATTTGAGCTTAAAAAGGTAGTATGGCCAAGGTCTTAGGACGGTCCACAACCCTTTTGAAGGGGATATGATCAACTGTGTAGCAATGGCTAGTGCTGATTCAGAAGCAGTAACTTCCTCTTGTCAACAGGTGGCGCTGTGAGTAATACAAACATTTCAAGCATGGATGTGTTCAGGGCAGGACCTTTATCATGCATGACACATTTGGTGATGATTGACCTCTGCATGGCAGACATATAGGCATTTTGTTGTTTAAAAATGGATTAAAAAAAACATGCAAATTTGACCGCACGCCACGGCCACGCCCTTTGACGAAATAACGTGCAGAGCACAACGGGAGATCTTCAACATGTGTAGAACACACTGACACTGAGTTTGCGTCAATCGGATGAACGCTTACGTAGGAGTTCGTTCAAATAGGTGACCTGTGAAATGCCAATTTGAGCCATTTTGAGCCATTTTTTGTAAATTCAAAAAAATATGGCCGACTTCCTGTAATGTTTTGACTATGGGTGTAAGAGGATTTTATGTAGGTCCTGACATGGTTAATGTGCATAAAAATTGTCATGCATGTAGGACAAAAAAACCTCTATGGGGAGGCCTTTTTGAAAATTTCAAGGGGGCGCCCTTGAGCCATTTCACAAACTTTTTTTACGAAATAGCGAAAATATCAAATTTTTCGCCAGACCTGATGACCTTGCACATTTTGGTGAGTTTTCGTTCACGTTCAGGCCCTCAAAAGTGGCTTCAAAGAGGAGGAAGAATAATAACGAAAAATAAAAATAATCCTTTGGGTTTCAATAGGGTCCTACGCACTTGTCAGTGCTTCGGGCCCTAATTAAAACCGCAAGCGGTGATGAAGGGCCCGAAGCACTTCGTGCATGTCGGGGTGTGTCGCGACCGCGGCAGTGCAACTGCGAGACGTGACCAAGCAGCAGGCCTTACAGTTTGATTGGTGTAAAAGTGAAAGTTTGACAATACACTGAGGCAACGCCCTTTTTTGAAGAATCATGCTGAGCACAACGGGATATCTTAAACATGTCTAAAACACACTGACACTGAGTTCGCAATGATTGCATGAACATGATCTCAGGGAAGTATGTTAAAATAGGAAGACTGAAAATGCAAAATTTGGTCATTATTTATACATTCAAAAAATGATGGTGGACTTCCTTTTGGGTTTTGACAATGGGCACTGCAGCATTTTATGTAAGTCCTGACATGGTTAATATGCAGAAAAAATGTCATGCATGTCGGGGAAAAAACCTCCTGGGGGGGCCTTTTGAAAAGAATTTCATGGGAGTGCACGAGACATCAAAGTTTGACAGTACACCATGGCCACAGCCTTTTATGTAGAATCTTGGTTTCACATAACTTTGGATTTTTAACATGTCTAGAACACACTGACACTAATTTCGTAATGATCGGATAAATGGTGGCTCGGGGAAATACGTTCAAATAGGTAGCCTGTGAAATGCAAAATTAAGGCCTTCTTTAACACAAAAAAAAAATTATGGCTGACTTCCTGTAATGTTTTGACTATGTGTGTAACAGGATTTTATGTAGGTCCTGACATGGTTAATGTGCATAAAAATTGTTACGCATGTAGGAGAAAAAAATGTCTATGGGGGGGCCTTTTGGAAAGGTTAAAATTGGCGTGACGAGACATCAAAGTTTGACCGTACGCCACGGCCACGCCCTTTGACGAAATAACGTACAGAGCACAACGGGAGATCTTCAACATGTGTAGAACACACTGACACTGAGTTTGCATCAATGGGATGAACGCTTTCGAAGGAGTTCGTTCAAATAGGTAACCTGTGAAATGCGAATTTCAGCCATTTTTGTTGCATTCAAAAAAATATGGCGGACTTCCTGTAATGTTTTGACAATGGGTGTAAGAGGATTTTATGTAGGTCCTGACATGGTTAATGGGCATAAATATTTTCATGCATGTAGGACAAAAAAACATCTATGGGGAGGCCTTTTTGAAAATTTCAAGGGGGCGCCACTGAGCCATTTAGCCACGCCCACTTACTATACCCACATGACAAGTTTAACTTTCCTACTGAGATCATGTGTATGATGTTTGGTGACTCTACGACTATATTAAGCCCCTCAACAAACTACTTCCTGTTTGTGGCGAACGACGCGTCTGTATGGTGAGAGCGTTTGACGCAGACATTTGAGCTTGAAAAGGTAGTATGGCCAAGGTCTTAGGACGGTCCACAACCCTTTTGAAGAGGAAATGATCAACTGTGTAGCAATGGCTAGTGCTAATTTACAAGCAGTAACTTCCTGTTGTCAACAGGTGGCGCTGTAAGTAATACAAACATTTTAAGCATGGATGTGTTCAGGGCAGGACCTTTATCATGCATGACACATTTGGTGATGATTGACCTCTGCATGGCAGACATATAGGCATATTGTGGTTAAAAAAAACATGCAAATTTGACCGCACGCCAGGGCCACGCCCTTTTATGTAGAATCTTGGTTTCACATAACTTTGGATCTTTAACATGTCTAGAATACACTGACACTAATTTCGTAATGATCGGATAAATGGTGGCTCGAGGAAATACGTTCAAATAGGTAACCTGTGAAATGCAAAATTGAGGCAATTTTTACACACAAAAAAAATGATGGCGGACTACCTGTTAGTTTTTGAATATGGGTGCCAGAGGATTTTATGTAGGTCCTGACATGGTTAATGTGCTTGAAAATTGTTATGCATGTATGTGAAAACATTTCTATGGAGAGGCCTTTTGGAAAGCTTAAAAGTGGCGCGACGAGACATCAAAGTTTGACCGCACGCCACGTCCACGCCCTTTGAGTTTTGGAAGAGTAGAGCACAATTTAATATGTTGAACATGTCTAGAACACAGTAACACTGAGTTTTCATCAATCGGATGAGCGCTTTCGAACAAGTTAATTCAAATAGGTGTCCTGTAAACGATCGAAAATCGCGTTTTTTTGACTTTCAAAAAATCCTACTGGACTTCCTGTTGGATTTCGAGCATGGGTGCAAGAGGGTTTTTTGTTGGTCTTGGCAAGATGGATATGCATAGAAAAATTCAGAATTGTAGGTTCAACGTGCCGCCGGGGCTGAGTGTTTGAAATATTATAGGGGGCGCCACTGAGCCATTAAGCCACGCCCACTCATTTTAATAATACAAAAAGTTTGACTTCACCACCAGGATTATATGTATGACGTTTCGGGAGTGTAGGACAATGTTAAGCCTGTGAAAAAAGTACTTCCTGTTTGATGGCGAACGATACGTCCGTAGAACGACAGCGTTGGACGTAGGCATTTGAGCTTGAATGTCTTGTATGGCCAAGGTGTTAGCATGGTCCACAACAATTTTGAGGGGGAATTGAGCTACTGTGCAGCAATGGCTAGTGGTAATTGAAAAGTAGTGACTTCCTGTTGTCAACAGGTGGCGCTGTGACTTATCAAAAAATTTCAATCATGGATATGTTCAGGGCAGGCTATATATCATGCATGATTTTTTTGGTGATGATTGATGACTCCCCATTAGAGTTATAAGCATTTAAGTTTTTGGCAATGTGCCAAAACGCACGTTAAACTTTGAACGCACGCCAAGGCCACGCCCTTTAAGTTTTGGAAGAGTTGAGCACAATGTAATATGTTGAACATGTCTAGAACACAGTAACACTGAGTTTTCATCAATCGGATGAACGCTTTCGAACAAGTTAATTCAAATAGGTGACCTGTGAAACGCCAATTTGAGCCATTTTGAGCCATTTTTTGAAAATTCAAAAAAATATGGCCGACTTCCTGTAATGTTTTGACTATGGGTGTAAGAGGATTTTATGTAGGTCCTGACATGGTTAATGTGCATACACATTTTCATGCATGTACGACAAAAAAACATCTATGGGGAGGCCTTTTTGAAAATTTCAAGGGGGCGCCACTGAGCCATTTTGCGAACTTTCTTTCCGAAAATGCGAAAATATCAAATTTTTCGCCAGACCTGATGACCTTGCACATTTTGGTGAGTTTTCATTCACGTTCAGGCCCTCAGAAATGGCTTCGAAGTGGCGGAAGAAAAATAAAAATAAAAAAAAAAATAATCGCAAGGGTTCCAAGAGGGTCCTACGCACTTGTCAGTGCTTCGGGCCCTAATTAAAACCGCAAGCGGTGATGAAGGGCCCGAAGCACTTTGTGCATGTCGGGGTGTGTTGCGACCGCGGGAGTGCAATGGCAATGATTGCATGAACATGGTCTCAGGGAAGTATGTTAAAATAGGAAGACTGAAAATGCAAAATTTGGTCATTATTTATACATTCAAAAAATGGGCGTGGACATCCTTTTGGGTTTTGACAATGGGCACTGCGGCATTTTATGTAAGTCCTGACATGGTTAATATGCAGAAAAAATGTCATGCATGTCAGGGAAAAAACCTCTGGGGGGGGGGGGCCTTTTGAAAGAATTTCATGGGAGTGCACGAGACATCAAAGTTTGACAGTACACCATGGCCACGCCCTTTTATGTAGAATCTTGGTTTTACATAACTTTGGATATTTAACATGTTTAGAACACACTAACATTAATTTCGTAATGATCGGATAAATGGTGGCTCGGGGAAATACGTTCAAATAGGTAGCCTGTGAAATGCAAAATCAAGGCATTTTTTTACACAAAAAAAAAAAGATGGCATACTACCTGTTAGTTTTTGAATATGGGTGCCAGAGGATTTTATGTAGGTCCTGACATGGTTAATGTGCAAAAAAATTGTTACGCATGTAGGAGAAAAAAATGTCTATGGGGAGGCCTTTTGGAAAAGTTAAAAGTGGCGCGACCAGACATCAAAGTTTGACCGCACGCCACGGCCACGCCCTTTGACGAAATAACGTACAGAGCACAACGGGATATCTTCAACATGTGTAGAACACAGTGACACTGAGTTTGCATCAATGGGATGAACGCTTTCGAAGGAGTTCGTTCAAATAGGTAACCTGTGAAATGCGAATTTCAGCCATTTTTGTTGCATTCAAAAAAATATTGCGGACTTCCTGTAATGTTTTGACTATGGGTGTAAGAGGATTTTATGTAGGTCCTGACATGGTTAATGAGCATAAAAATGTTCATGCATGTAGGACAAAAAAACATCAATGGGGAGGCCTTTTTGAAAATTTCAAGGGGGCACCACTGAGCCATTTAGCCACGCCCACTTACTATACCCACATGACAAGTTTTACTTTCCTACTGAGATCATGTGTATGACGTTTGGTGACTCTACGACTATATTAAGCCCCTCAACAAACTACTTCCTGTTTGTGGCGAACGACGCGCCTGTATGGTGAGAGCGTTTGACGCAGACATTTGAGCTCGAAAAGGTAGTATGGTCAAGGTCTTAGGACGGTCCACAACCCTTTTGAAGGGGATATGATCAACTGTGTAGCAATGGCTAGTGCTAATTCAGAAGCAGTAACTTCCTCTTGTCAACAGGTGGCGCTGTGAGTAATACAAAAATTTCAAGCATGGATGTGTTCAGGGCAGGACCTTTATCATGCATGACACATTTGGTGATGATTGACCTCTGCATGGCAGACATATAGGCATTTTGTGGTTAAAAAATGGATTAAAAAAAACATGCAAATTTGACCGCACGCCAGGGCCACGCCCTTTGACTAAATAACGTGCAGAGCACAACGGGAGATCTTCAACATGTGTAGAACACACTGACACTGAGCTTGCGTCAATCGGATGAACGCTTACGTAGGAGTTCGTTCAAATAGGTGACCTGTGAAACGCCAATTTGAGCCATTTTGAGCCATTTTTTGTAAATTCAAAAAAATATGGCCGACTTCCTGTAATGTTTTGACTATGGGTGTAAGAGGATTTTATGTAGGTCCTGACATGGTTAATGTGCATAAAAATTGTCATGCATGTAGGACAAAAAAACCTCTATGGGGAGGCCTTTTTGAAAATTTCAAGGGGGCGCCCTTGAGCCATTTCACAAACTTTTTTTACGAAATTGCAAAAATATCAAATTTTTCGCCAGACCTGATGACCTTGCACATTTTGGTGAGTTTTCGTTCACGTTCAGGCCCTCAAAAGTGGCTTCAAAGAGGAGGAAGAATAATAATAATAACTAATAATAATAATAATAATAATAATGAAAAAAAAATAAAAATAATCCTAAGGGTTTCAATAGGGTCCTACGCACTTGTCAGTGCTTCGGGCCCTAATAATGAAAAAAAAATAAAAAATAATCCTAAGGGTTTCAATAGGGTCCTACGCACTTGTCAGTGCTTCGGGCCCTAATTAAAACCGCAAGCGGTGATGAAGGGCCCGAAGCACTTCGTGCATGTCGGGGTGTGTCGCGACCGCGGGAGTGCAACGGCGAGACGTGACCAAGCAGCAGGCCTTACAGTTTGATTTGTGTAAAAGTGAAAGTTTGACAGTACACCGAGGCCACGCCCTTTTATGTAAAATCATGCGGAGTACAACGAAAGATCTTAAACATGTCTAGAACACACTGACACTGAGTTCGCAATGATTGCATGAACAGGGTCTCAGGGAAGTACGTTAAAAGAGGAAGACTGAAAATGCAAAATTTGGTCATTATTTATACATTCAAAAAATGATGGTGGACTTCCTTTTGGGTTTTGACAATGGGCACTGCGGCATTTTATGTAAGTCCTGACATGGTTTACATGCAGAAAAAATGTCATGCATGTCAGGGAAAAAACCTCTGGGGGGGGGGCCTTTTGAAAGAATTTCATGGGAGTGCACGAGACATCAAAGTTTGACAGTACACCATGGCCACGCCCTTTTATGTAGAATCTTGGTTACACATAACTTTGGATATTTAACATGTCTAGAACACACTGACACTAATTTCGTAATGATCAGATAAATGGTGGCTCGGGGAAATACGTTCAAATAGGTAGCCTGTGAAATGCAAAATTTAGGCATTTTTTTACACACAAAAAAAATGATGGCAGACTACCTGTTAGTTTTTGAATATGGGTGCCAGAGGATTTTATGTAGGTCCTGACATGGTTAATGTGCATAAAAATTGTTACGCATGTAGGAGAAAAAAATGTCTATGGGGGGGCCTTTTGGAAAGGTTAAAAGTGGCGTGACGAGACATCAAAGTTTGACCGCACGACAGGGCCACGCCCTTTGACGAAATAACGTGCAGAGCACAACGGGAGATCTTCAACATGTGTAGAACCCAGTGACACTGAGTTTGCATCAATGGGATGAGCGCTTTCGAAGGAGTTCGTTCAAATAGGTAATCTGTGAAATGCGAATTACAGCCATTTTAATTGCATTCAAAAAAATATCGCGGACTTCCTGTAATGTTTTGACTATGGGTGTAAGAGGATTTTATGTAGGTCCTGACATGGTTAATATGCATAAAAAATGTCATGCATGTAGGACAAAAAAACCTCAATGGGGAGGCCTTTTTGAAAATTTCAAGGGGGCGCCACTGAGCCATTTAGCCACGCCCACTTACTATACCCACATGATAAGTTTTACTTTCCTACTGAGATCATGTGTATGACGTTTGGTGACTCTACGACTATATTAAGCCCCTCAACAAACTACTTCCTGTTTGTGGCGAACGACGCGCCTGTATGGTGAGAGCGTTTGACGCAGACATTTGAGCTTAAAAAGGTAGTATGGCCAAGGTCTTAGGACGGTCCACAACCCTTTTGAAGGGGATATGATCAACTGTGTAGCAATGGCTAGTGCTAATTCAGAAGCAGTAACTTCCTCTTGTCAACAGGTGGCGCTGTAAGTAATACAAACATTTTAAGCATGGATGTGTTCAGGGCAGGACCTTTATCATGCATGACACATTTGGTGATGATTGACCTCTGCATGGCAGACATATAGGCATTTTGTTGTTTAAAAATGAATAAAAAAAAACATGCAAATTTGACCGCACGCCAGGGCCACGCCCTTTGATGAAATAACGTGCAGAGCACAACGGGAGATCTTCAACATGTGTAGAACACACTGACACTGAGTTTGCGTCAATCGGATGAACGCTTACGTAGGAGTTCGTTCAAATAGGTGACCTGTGAAACGCCAATTTGAGCCATTTTGAGCCATTTTTTGTAAATTCAAAAAAATATGGCCGACTTCCTGTAATGTTTTGACTATGGGTGTAAGAGGATTTTATGTAGCTCCTGACATGGTTAATGTGCATAAAAATTGTCATGCATGTAGGACAAAAAAACCTCTATGGGGAGGCCTTTTTGAAAATTTCAAGGGGGCGCCCTTGAGCCATTTCACAAACTTTTTTTACGAAATAGCGAAAATATCAAATTTTTCGCCAGACCTGATGACCTTGCACATTTTGGTGAGTTTTCGTTCACGTTCAGGCCCTCAAAAGTGGCTTCAAAGAGGAGGAAGAATAAAAAAATGAAATAAAAATAATCCTAAGGGTTTCAATAGGGTCCTACGCACTTGTCAGTGCTTCGGGCCCTAATAATAATGAAGAAATAAAAATATTTTTTGTTTTAAGGTTTCCAATAGGGTCCTACGCACTTGTCAGTGCTTCGGGCCCTAATTAAAACCGCAAGCGGTGATGAAGGGCCCGAAGCACTTCGTGCATGTCGGGGTGTGTCGCGACCGCGGGAGTGCAACAACGAGACGTGACCAAGCAGCAGGCCTCACAATTTGATTTGTGTAAAAGTGAAAGTTTGACAGTACACCCAGGCCACGCCCTTTTATGTAGAATCTTGGTTTCACATAACTTTGGATCTTTAACATGTCTAGAACACACTGACACTAATTTCGTAATGTTGGGATAAATGGTGGCTCGGGGAGATACGTTCAAATAGGTAGCCTGTGAAATGCAAAATTGAGGCATTTTTTTACACACAAAAAAAATTATGGCGGACTACCTGTTAGTTTTTGAATATGGGTGCCGAGGATTTTATGTAGGTCCTGAAATGGTTAATGTGCTTGAAAATTGTTATGCATGTACGTGAAAAAATTTCTAGGGAGAGGCCTTTTGGAAAGGTTAAAAGTGGCGCGACGAGACATCAAAGTTTGACCGCACGCCACGGCCACGCCCTTTGACGAAATAACGTGCAGAGCACAACGGGAGATCTTCAACATGTGTAGAACACACTAACACTGAGTTTGCATCAATGGGATGAACGCTTTCGAAGGAGTTCGTTCAAATAGGTAACCTGTGAAATGCGAATTTCAGCCATTTTTCTTGCATTCAAAAAAATATGGCGGACTTCCTGTAATGTTTTGACTATGGGTGTAAGAGGATTTTATGTAGGTCCTGGCATGGTTAATAAGCATAAAAAATTTCATGCATGTAGGACAAAAAAACCTCTATGGGGAGGCCTTTTTGAAAATTTCAAGGGGGCACCACTGAGCCATTTAGCCACGCCCACTTACTATACCCACATGACAAGTTTAACTTTCCTACTGAGATCATGTGTATGACGTTTGGTGACTCTACGACTATATTAAGCCCCTCAACAAACTACTTCCTGTTTGTGGCGAACGACGCGCCTGTATGGTGAGAGCGTTTGACGCAGACATTTGAGCTTAAAAAGGTAGTATGGCCAAGATGTTAGCATGGTCCACAACAATTTTGAAGGGGATATG
The DNA here is from genome assembly GCA_020745685.1 of Tautogolabrus adspersus. Taxonomy (NCBI): domain Eukaryota; kingdom Metazoa; phylum Chordata; class Actinopteri; order Labriformes; family Labridae; genus Tautogolabrus; species Tautogolabrus adspersus. Next base: position 18,499,055 of record CM036554.1, read on the forward strand.
ATCAACTGTGTAGCAATGGCTAGTGCTAATTCAGAAGCAGTAACTTCCTCTTGTCAACAAGTGGCGCTGTGAGTAATACAAACATTTCAAGCATGGATGTGTTCAGGGCATACCCTGCATCATGCATGACAAATTTGGTGATGATTGACCTCTGCATGGCAGACATATAGGCATTTTGTTGTTTAAAAATGGATTAAAAAAAACATGCAAATTTGACCGCACGCCACGGCCACGCCCTTTAACGAAATAACGTGCAGAGCACAACGGGAGATCTTCAACATGTGTACAACACACTGACACTGAGTTTGCGTCAATCGGATGAACGCTTACGTAGGAGTTCGTTCAAATAGGTGACCTGTGAAACGCCAATTTGAGCCATTTTGAGCCATTTTTTGTAAATTCAAAAAAATATGGCCGACTTCCTGTAATGTTTTGACTATGGGTGTAAGAGGATTTTATGTAGGTCCTGACATGGTTAATGGGCATAAAAATTGTCATGCATGTAGGACAAAAAAACCTCTATGGGGAGGCCTTTTTGAAAATTTCAAGGGGGCGCCCTTGAGCCATTTCACAAACTTTTTTTACGAAATAGCAAAAATATCAAATTTTTCGCCAGACCTGATCACCTTGCACATTTTCGTGAGTTTTCGTTCACGTTCAGGCCCTCAAAATTGGCTTTGAAGTGGCGGAAGAATAATAATAATTAAAACCGCAAGCGGTGATGAAGGGCCCGAAGCACTTCGTGCATGTCGGGGTGTGTTGCGACCGCGGCAGTGCAACAGCGAGACGTGACCAAGCAGCAGGCCTTACAGTTTGATTTGTGTAAAAGTGAAAGTTTGACAGTACACCGAGGCCACGCCCTTTTATGTAAAATCATGCGGAGTACAACGATAGATCTTAAACATGTCTAGAACACACTGACATTGAGTTCGCAATGATTGCATGAACAGGGTCTCAGGGAAGAATGTTAAAATAGGAAGACTGAAAATGCAAAATTTGGTCATTATTTATAAATTCAAAAAATGATGGTGGACTTCCTTTTGGGTTTTGACAATGGGCACTGCGGCATTTTATGTAAGTCCTGACATGGTTAATATTCAGAAAAAATTTCATGCATGTCGGGGAAAAAACCTCCTGGGGGGGGCCTTTTGAAAGAATTTCATGGGAGTGCACGAGACATCAAAGTTTGACAGTACACCATGGCCACGCCCTTTTATGTAGAATCTTGGTTTCACATAACTTTGGATCTTTAACATGTCTAGAACACACTGACACTAATTTAGTAGAGATCGGATAAATGGTGGCTCGGGGAAATACGTTCAAATAGGTAGCCTGTGAAATGCAAAATTGAGGCATTTTTTTACACACAAAAAAAATGATGGCGGACTACCTGTTAGTTTTTGAATATGGGTGCCAGAGGATTTTATGTAGGTCCTGACATGGTTAATGTGCTTGAAAATTGTTATGCATGTACGTGAAAAAATTTCTATGGAGAGGCCTTTTGGAAAGGTTAAAAGTGGCGCGACGAGACATCAAAGTTTGACCGCACGCCACGGCCACGCCCTTTGAGTTTTGGAAGAGTAGAGCACAATTTAATATGTTGAACATGTCTAGAACACAGTAAAACTGAGTTTTCATCAATCGGATGAGCGCTTTCGAACAAGTTACTTCAAATAGGTGTCCTGTAAACGACCAAAATTCGCGTTTTTTTTACATTCAAAAAATCCTACTGAACTTCCTGTTGGATTTCGAGCATGGGTGCAAGAGGGTTTTTTGTTGGTCTTGGCAAGATGGATATGCATAGAAAAACTAGAATTTTAGGTTCAACGTGCCGCCGGGGCTGAGTGTTTGAAATATTATAGGGGGCGCCACTGAGCCATTAAGCCACGCCCACTCATTTTAATAATACAAAAAGTTTGACTTCACCACCAGGATTATATGTATGACGTTTCGGGAGTGTAGGACAATGTTAAGCCTGTGAAAAAACTACTTCCTGTTTGATGGCGAACGATACGTCCGTAGAACCACAGCGTTGGACGTAGGCGTTTGAGCTTGAAAGTCTTGTATGGCCAAGGTGTTAGCATGGTCCACAACAATTTTGAGGGGAAATTGAGCTACTGTGCAGCAATGGCTAGTGGTAATTGAAAAGTAGTGACTTCCTGTTGTCAACAGGTGGCGCTGTGACTTATCAAAAAATTTCAATCATGGATATGTTCAGGGCAGGCTATATATCATGCATGATTTTTTTGGTAATGATTGAAGACTCCCCATTAGAGTTATAAGCATTTAATTTTTTGACAATGTGCCAAAACGCACGTTAAACTTTGAACGCACGCCACGGCCACGCCCTTTGAGTTTTGGAAGAGTAGAGCACAATTTAATGTTGAACATGTCTAGAACACAGTAACACTGAGTTTTCGCTTTCGAACAAGTTAATTCAAATAGGTGACCTGTGAAACGCCAATTTGAGCCATTTTGAGCCATTTTTTTTTAATTCAAAAAAATATGGCGGACTTCCTGTAATGTTTTGACTATGGGTGTAAGAGGATTTTATGTAGGTCCTGACATGGTTAATGTGCATACAAATTGTCATGCATGTACGACAAAAAAACATCTATGGGGAGGCCTTTTTGAAAATTACAAGAGGGCGCCACTGAGCCATTTTGCGAACTTATTTTACGAAAATGCGAAAATATCAAAATTTTCGCCAGACCTGATGACCTTGCACATTTTGGTGAGGTTTCATTCACGTTCAGGCCCTCAAAAGTGGCTTCAAAGTGGAGGAAGAAAAATAATGAAAAAGAAAAATAATCCTAAGGGTTTCAATAGGGTCCTACGCACTTGTCAGTGCTTCGGGCCCTAATAAAAATAATATATATTTGCGTATATGTACATTCACAGTGACAGTTTTGTTCCAGGGTTATTTCACAGCGACAGGTCTGACACTCTGTGACTGTTTAGCGTTTAGCGTTTAGCGATTAGCGTTCATCAGAGTGACAGCCTGGGGGAAGAAACTGTTCTTATGACGGGTTGTTTTGGCGTACAGTGATCTGTAACGCCTGCCGGAGGGGAGGAGTTTGAAAAGTTTGTGTCCGGGGTGTGAGGGGTCTGCAGTGATGTTACCTGCCCGTTTCCTGGCCCTGGACCGGTATAAGTCCTGGATGGGGGGAAGGTCGACACCGATGATCTTTTCTGCAGTCCTGATTGTCCGTTGCAGTCTGTGTTTGTCCATTTTGGTTGCTGATCCAAACCAGACAGTGATGGAGGTGCAGAGGACAGACTGGATGATGGCGGTGTAAAACATGATCAGCAGCTCCTGGGGCAGGTTGAACTGCCTGAGCTGACGCAGGAAGTACATCCTCTGCTGGGCCTTTTTCCTTAAAGTGTCTATGTGGGAGGTTCACTTCAGGTCCCGAGAGATTGTGGATCCCAGGAACCTGAAAGAGTCCACAGTAGACACTGTGCTGTTCAGAATGGTGAGGGGGGGGAGTGAGGGGGGGCTTCTCCTGAAGTCCACTGTCATCTCCACAGTCTTGAGCGGGTTCAGCTCCAGATGGTTCTGACTGCACCAGAGAGCCAGCTGTTCCACCTCCCGTCTGTAGGCAGACTCGTCACCGTCCTGGATGAGACCGATGATGGTGGTGTCGTCTGCAAACTTCAGGAGTTTCACAGAAGGGTCCCCTGAGGTGCAGTCATCGGTGTAGAGGGAGAAGAGCAGTAGGGAGAGAACACACCCCTGGGGGGCGCCAGTGCTGATTGTCCGGGTGCCGGATGTGATGCTCCCCAGCCTCACCTGCTGCCTTCTGTCAGTCAGGAAGTTGGTGATCCACTGACAGGTGGAGGCAGGCACAGTGAGCTGAGTGAGCTTACGGTGCAGGATGTCCGGGATGATGGTGTTGAATGCCGAGCTGAAGTCCACAAACAGGATCCTAGCGTAGGTCCCTGGGGAGTCGAGGTGATGCAGGATGTAGTTCAGACCCAAGTTGACTGCATCCTCCACCGACCTGTTTGCCCGATAGGTAAACTGCAGGGGGTCCAGCAGGGGGCCTGTGATGTCCTTCAGGTGGCTCAACACCAGTCTCTCAAAGGACTTCAGGGCGAAGGGCCTGTAGTCGTCGAGTCCTGTGATGGCAGGTTTCTTTGGGACTGGGATGATGGTGGAGCTTTTGAAGCAGGAGGGCACTTCACACAGCTCCAGTGATGAGTTGAAGATCTGCGTGAAGATGGGGGCCAGCTGCTCAGCACAGACTCTCAGGCAGGAGGGGGACACACCGTCTGGTCCTGGAGCCTTTCTGATCTTTTGTTTCTGAAAGAGCTGGCACACATCCTTTTCAAAGATCGTCAGTGCAGGTGGGGGGTCAGAGGGGAAGGGGGAGGGGGTTGTGGGGGGAGCAGGTAGGGCAGAGTCTAAGTATTGGGGTGATGTTGATGGGCTTGGGGATGGGTGAGAAAATCTGCAGTAGAAGGTGTTGAGTTACCTGCAGGGTGGGGGGAGGGTTTCCTGTAGTTGGTGACCTCTCACAGGCCTTTTCAAACTGCTGAAGGGTCGTTAGCTGAGAAGCTTTGTTTAAGCTTCTCAGTGTAGCTCCTCTTCGCTACCTTGATCGCCATCGTCAGTTTGTTCCTGGCCTGCTTGAACAGGTCCCAGTCCCCACTCGGCTAGGCTTCCTCCTTATCTGATTTTACAACAGATTAGATGTTACAGTACACAGTGCTAATGCAGCAGACTTCCAGGCACCCAGAAATACATCTCCAACACAAACATATGCATTAATTTGCATCGATGTGTATGCCAATCAGTCAAGCTGACAGAAGCCCAATCCTCTGCTGTGTGGTTCTCTCTCCTACAGCAGTGTGACTCACACCCCAAGCTTTGCAGTCAGTGGTGTGTACCAACCTCTATCTTCACAGGAAAAACTGCTACAGCTTTCACTTTTCTATCTCATTATGCACTAACATAAACTTCCTAATAAACCAAGCATGCTCAAATCAGCCATGCGAACATGCACACAAAGTGAGCAAGGGACATTTTAATAACATGGTTTCTGTGATGGCACTGATGCTAGCTCATTCACAGCGATCATTTGTTTACTTTTTTTCCACTGATAGAAAAATGTGAGTTTCAAAGCATGATTGGAAAACAAACCAATCGTTTTTTTATAATCTGTATAATGATTATTCAAGGGCAAAATGTGCACCTGCTGAGAATATTTTTTTCTATGCAGTGGTCTACTGGGGAGAAAGGAGCACAGAGAGGGACTTATTAAAACTGATCTTATCTTATCTTGTCTAATCCATACCATACCTTACCTTACCTTACCTTACTTTTCCTTACCTCCCATATGGTAAATGGACTTGAGCTTGTATAGCGCTTTTCTAGTCTTCTGACTACTCAAAGCGCCACACTTGGAGTAACTTGGGTTCAAGTGTCTTGCCCAAGGACACATTGGACATGTGGCTGCAGGAGCGTACCTTGAGAGAAGACTGACTCTACCACTGAGCCACAGCCGCCCCAAACCTAACCTTGTGATACTGATACTGTATGTGTGTTTATGAACTTTCACGTAATGTATGAACATGAAGTTCCCTCCTGTTAGTGTCTGATTTCAGAGAAGATGGGATGAGTCACCATCGCAGCTGTGACTCATCTCCAGAGTAACACAACGTACTCATACATACTTAAACACACACTCGCACTCACAAATACACAATCCCCTGCATGTACCCACAGCTTCACCTCACATGCCACATCCCACATAAAAAATGTACGAGTTCTTGCTATACTGCGCATGTAGTGCTCCCTTTGGCAAAGTTTTTTATGTAAGTCCTCCCTAGCTCTTTACACTAATGTACTTTTAATAGTTTTGCTTTTAGGAGAGTTTTTGCTCTGAAATGTTGCATTTAAGGACTTGAGACAGATTGAACTACAGCTTTGGAAAGTTTTATTTGCAGTTATTTTTTACAAGTTAAGTTAAGAAAGTATTTTTGGTAGTTCTTTACGTTTCTCATTTTATTTTGTCTTTTCCTTCCTTATGTTTCTGAATTTCCCTTTGTTTGCATTTTTCTATTCCCTTGTCTTGTCTTGATTGTTTCCTGAGATTGATACATGTACAGACAAATCAGTATTGACTTTGACTCATGGTGCATTAGTGATATTAGTGATATTTCTATTGGTTAAAACAGCAGCAGCATTGGCAACACCATTGATAAACATATAAACAGACAAATCAGTTACGAAAGCATTGTGCATTTTTTGGGTTGGACCAGGACAGGGACTGTTCAAAACCGGGACATACACAGGATGGCCCCGGTCAAAATCAGGACGTAGGGTCACCCTACAAGGGGAGAACAGCTAAAACTAGCAAAAAATATATCAGTTTTTTTCCATCCTCCTAAATTGTCTCTTATTCTTTTGTGAAGGGCAAGTACGCCGTATGAATGTGTGTCATTCATAGCAACTTGGGGTTAAGTTTCTTGTCTTGACACATCGGACATGTGGCTGCAGGAGCTGGGGATTGAACCCTCAACCCCTGGTTAGGAGACAACCGACTCTCCCAACTGAGTCACAGACGCCCCACACGAAAATACTTTTTTCCCATAAGCTTGCATTGGGAAAGAGATATCTATAAAGCAGTGGATACATTTTTTTGAGGTACATCAACTTCCCATTATGACACTTAAATAAACCTCCTTTTTTTATCATTAGGTCGTAAAAGTTGTAAAATGTAATTAAAGCCAAATTCAGAGAAATCTTTGTAAACATAATGAATGCAGAACAGAGCCACAGGACTGTGACTCCAAGTGCACATGCTCTATGGGCCCAGTAACACAGATCCAGGTACTTGCAAGATCAAGGTACTTTTATATGTGAAAGTTGGACTTTTTTTTGATTTTGCTTCATGGACCACTGAGCGACTTTTATTGGCATGAATGGGGCTCTGCCTCTAATGCTGTATCTACTTCTATAATACATACATGGTCCAGATAGGTCTATAGCTGTGTGTCCAAAAATGCTTTACGAGTCGACACTTGCTTGTCAAAAGAAGGTTCCACTGAGCGGATTGTTGCACTTGATCGCCTTCAAATTCAATTCAATTCAACTGCATTCAAATTTGGGCCATTTTAACAACACCATGGCCGTGTTAGGGACATACTGTAGATTGTTCATAGAACATATAAATGCTGCCCTTTTGAGACAATTCCACAAAATTTTAATGCTCGGTTTTCCTTTAGTTTAAAACACTATAGCCTATTAAAAAAATAAACATGTCATCATGTCTTATCACTGTTATTGTCTCCAAAAATCTTTCAGAATAACAATCACTCAGTTAGTTCAACTTTATTCATATAGCACAAGTCATAGCCTACATGAAAAAACTAAATTGCACATAAAAACTACCAAAAGCATGTAGTTTAAGCTTAAATATAGCATTGTATTTCATATGGATATTCGCATTCAAGGCGGCTCACTCATGGAGCTGATTCTGATTATGGAAAAAATCCACATTGACAGAATCCAAGCTGAACTAGAACTGAACCAAAATGCTATAAAAAAAAGTCAATAAGAATAGGAGAAAGCCATTAAAACAAACCATATTTTTAAGAAATGGCACCAGGCTTCAATGAATTTGATATTTAATAGTTATGACTGTGTACCTTATATACCTGGCGTTCATGTTATGTATGTATTTTCTGTTCTGTTTATATCTCTTTGATAAAAAAAAACACATCACCACAAACAAACATTTTAAACATGCATTTGATATTATCTTGCTAACTGATATGCCTACAATAGTTCTACATTATCTGAATGTTTATTTGTTTTGTAAAAAAAGAAACAATTAGCAGGCTTGTATAACTTAAGCATTTCTTTTGTTGTCCTTTTTTCTGCCACACCATCTCCTTTGGTTTTTTTATGGCATGTATTGCCTTTTAGTAATTCAGGTTCTATCGTTTTTCCTCTTCCAGCTTATTTTGATAAATTGGATGACCTGATCAAGCCTGTGCAAATTCCTCTCACCACAGTGCTTCACCAGTCACTTGCAACTATTGTACCTGCAAACAAAAATGTGATTGGTGTGAAAATAAAGACACTGGAACTGCTGGGCCTATCAGAAAATAGTCTTTGTTCTGAGTTTAAAATAGAGCACTTGAAATCAAACTGTTGCCTGGATACACAGATTGTAGGCAATTATGGAGCCAGATTATAGTGGGGAGAAAATAGGTGATGTTGTCAATGGAGCACGAATTTGAGCATGTATGTAGGCGTGGGGGTGTGAGTATAAGTGCATTTGTATTTGTCTGAACATGTGATCAACACAGCATGCTGCGCTTTAGTGGAGAATTGTGCAGATGTAGAAATGTTAATTATTCTTCCAATTGTAGAACCTATTTAATGTCATGTGATCTGTGAAAGGCAAAATGGATTTTCTGTGGGATTCATTCTAAATCACTACCTTGTTTATTTTGAAAGAAAGAAAAGTAACTATTTCAGAATCAGAATCAGAATCAGAATCAGAAATACTTTATTAATCCCCGGGGGGAAATTCGGGAAATTAAAATATTGATAAAAATAATGAGCAAAACTACAACAAAAGTACAACAAACATGTGAAAGCTTTAAACATATCTTCTGCCATTAGTCATCCAAATTCTGTTCTTTTTGAGTGTTAAAGTGGACATTAATAAATATATTTTTTAAGTACAACACACATGCACTTCACAAACATTGTTTTTAGTCAACGACTTCATCCCTAACCAAAGTCTTTTGATTAAATATCTGGGCCACATGCCTACATTTTTATTTGGATTAATTTACGTTCAGATCAAGTTGTGCTTCTTTGTCTTGAGAACTGCTTTTGAGGACCTTGTCCAGGTCATAAGCAGTAAACCAAACAATGCCATCATACCGCTGCCCTTTTGTGTGATATATCATACAGTCTAAAGGGAACAAAAAAGGCATCCCTAGAAACAAAAGAGCAGGTCCAGTGTCTCGCAGTAATGCCCCATCCAATCTGTCCCTTTCTGTAACAGTTACCATTTACGCATATACATTCAGCCTTGTTAATACCCCTACTGTCTGCCTATTGGTGGAACATCACACATACTCAGTGTTTGTAGCTTGTATACAGACAGTTAAGGCAGACAAAATACCTAACATTCCTGCCTTGAACAGATTGTGTCGAAGCGACATTCTGTTTTTTCCTGAGAAAGAGAAGGAGATGGATGCTAAGTAAAATACTACCACTAGCTGGTTTAGTTCTGTAACTGGTGAGCTAAGTGCTAACTGATACAAACTCGACCACCACTTGTCAGATTCTCTATCTTCTCTCGACTGTACTGTTTACTGTTATTATTAAAATTATTGAAGAGGGGATAATACATTTACACAGTTTGACTGACTGCAAATAACTTGAAAGCATTGATTTTATTTGTGGAGCAGTTGTTACTTCAACGGAGGAGATAAATAATTAGAGTTGACAGTGCAACACTAAGATTACTTCTTCTTCTTTGGACTCTCCAGCTCTTCATTTTCTCATGTCATCACTGTCAAGACAGCTTTGTATTGAAAAAAAAAAAGATGTAAATTCAGGCATCAAAGTTATGAACTTAGTTTAATATTTTCACAGATAGATTGAACCTCTTCGAGAAGGTCCGGAGCCTTTTGTCTAAATGCAACACGATCACAAAACAAGCCCCATGTAAAGAAAAATGTATGCTAAAATGATCATAAAACTACTTAAATAAGGTTCAAAGGCCTGCATAAGAAATGGCTGGGTAGTGATCACTTTAAGAAGCTAACTGTACATTTTCCTCTTTCAACAGTGTTACTGGTATTTTCCCTACTTTTGTACTTGGTGGCTTAGTAACTACCTCCCTTGGGACCCTGAATCCCCACCAGTTTGACACAGACTTTCTTGTTTGTTCCCCTGCCCCTGGTCTGTAGAACAGCCTCTCTTTCAGATTTGACCTTGGAAGAATCCAAACAACAACCCCGATCGCTGCCAGGGCTGAGCCAAAACAGGTGAGCCAGATCCCAGCTGCAGTGCTGAGGTGCAGCCCCCTGTTGAAGCCGATGGCTTGTGTGTCTACAAAGAACATGTCTCCCTCTCCAAATGACTCAATTCTGTGAGGAGTGGAGTAACCAACTGATAGGCTGGCAATTCCTGCAGTCAGTATCAGGAGACCCAAGGCCAAGGACACCTAGAAGGAGAAGGAGGAGACAGACATAATAACGATTTTTGCTGCTCTTCTGGTGGCCGTATTTGCTTAGCACATTTCATTTCCTTCTAGAAAAGGTCATTTTGTTGTTTGTGATGCAAAAATTACAAATTTGCAAATGGGCAGAGGGCTTAAATGTAATATCTCACCTTTACAAATACCATGACACTACTGTCTGCAGTTCATCATTCAGAGAAAACTGTTTAAAAAGGACTGGATGCACTATTATGTAAATACACAATAAATAATTTGAAAAGCAATGATCGAGTATACATTAGACTTACATTACATTATTACATTATACAACTAATGTCTATAAGAAGGGAGAAAGACTCAAAATAAGTTTGATTTATTCAAGTCAAGTCAAGTCAAGTCAACTTTTTTTATATAGCACATTTATAACAGCTGAGGCGGACCAAAGTGCTGTACAGTAAGTTTGGTAAAATACATTACATCCAAAACATCATAAAAACACGTAAAAGCAAAAATTTAAAGTAAATTAAAACGCTAAACAATAGTAAAAGTTCTAGTGGACACTGCTGCTGGGATAAAACACTCAACTAGAGGTAAAAGCCAAGGAAAATAAATGGGTTTTTAAAAGTGACTTAAACTGTTCAGTTGTGGCAGCAGATCTTATATTAAAAGGTAGTCCATTCCAAAGTGTCGGAGCTGCAACAGAAAAGGCTTGATCGCCCCTAGTTTTAAGCCTTGTTTTGGGCACATCCAGGAGCAGCTGGTTGGAGGACCTTAGTGCTCTGGATGGAGCATGAACATCACTTAAGTAATGAGGTGTTGAGCCATTTAATGATTTAAAAGCCAGAAGTAAAATTTTAAAATCAATCCTGTAGCGAACAGGAAGCCAGTGGAGAGAACGGAGCACGGGGGTTATGTGGTCCCTCTTTTTTGTGCCTGTTTGCAGGCGAGCAGCCGCATTTTGGACAAGCTGCAGGCGTTGGATGGATGACTGGTCCAAGCCCACATATAGTGAGTTGCAGTAGTCCAGGTGAGATGTTATGAATGCATGTTTTACTGTTTCTAGATCATTTGCAGTCAGGTATGATTTTATTTTGGCTATAAGTCTGAGCTGGTAAAAACTAGATCTCACAACAGTGGATATCTGTTTGCCAAATTTAAAAACATGATCAAAGTGCACACCAAGACTCTTTACAGATTTTTTCACATTAACAGCAAGAGGACCAAATGTTTCAGCAGCACCAGGTTCTCCAAACACAATGACCTCTGTCTTATTGGGATTGAGTTTGAGGAAGTTAAGGGTCATCCAGGTTTCAATGTCTTTAAGGCAGTCGAGTAAGGGTTTTGGTGAACCCTTGCATTTCAAAGGCATGTAGATCTGTACATCGTCTGACAGGTATGACTGAAAACCACTTGAGTGCTGTGTTTTTTATTCCTACGCAGTTTTCTAAACGTGATAAAAGAATTGTCTGGTCTATGGTGTCAAAAGCAGCTGATAAGTCTAAAAGTACTAAAATGGCAGAATCCCCAGAGTCGACAGTTAAAATCAGATCGTTAAAAATTCTTAAAAGGGCAGTTTCAGTGCTATGGCCAGGTTTAAAACAAGACTGGAACTTTTCATGCAAGTCATGTGTAGCTAGATAGGTTTGGAGCTGTGTCAGAACAGCCTTTTCTTTGACAGGAATAGAGAGAACAGAGGGATCGAGATATGGATTTTTTAGCAGAGGTTGCACGGCAGCTTGTTTGAAGGCAGCTGGAACACAACCAGATACAAGACAGGTGTTTATCGATGTATGAATTGAGGTGCCAACTGTATCAAATATTTTCTTAAGGAGACGAGAGGGGAGGCTATCTAGGGGGCAGTTTGTGGGCCGAAGATGGTGAACAATCTCAGATAGACAGGACATTGAGATGGGCTCTAGCTGGTCCAAAACAGCTAGGCACATAGGAGGAACAGACGGGTCAGGTTCAGTGGGTGTGATTAGGGAGGATCTAAGGACTGATATTTTTTCTACAAAAAAAAATAAGAAAAACATTACAGAGAGAGGAGGGTGCAGCAGAATTATTGTCACATGGATTTATAAGAGAATTAATTACGCTAAACACTATCTGTGGTTTATGGCAGTTATTTGAAACCATATTTGAAAAAACATAGTTTTTGCAGTTTTAAAAGCTTGTTGATAGCTCAAAAGGCAAGTTTGTAACATTTCGAATGACACGCGAAGCTTGTCCTTTTTCCACCGTCTCTCAGCCTGCCGACAGACCCATCGGAGAGCGGGGGTATTAAAAAAATCTTCATGTATTGTCCAATTTAGTTACATGTTTGTCCCATTCAGTAAATTTATTGAATTGCATAATTCGAAATAATGAAAGTAATTAATAATTAAATAATTAATTAATTAGTAATTCATAATGAAAGTAGTTTAAGAGGTTCTAAGACCTAGTAATGGAGGAGTAGGGTAAATGTAAACAGACTTAAGGCATAATTTACGTACCTTCCAGACAGCTGAGTTCCACCATAGGGTTGACCTCTGGCCCTGAGCAAACCCTTGAGAATCTGGGTCTCTCTCCCACATAGAGGAAGAGCACTCCTCATAGAAGTGGTGCAAATAGGACCGAACCCCAAACTGAAGACAGCTTGAACCTGCCTGTAAAGTTGTTGTTCACAAGATTACCAAATTAACAGAGAGAACAAATCCCCAGTGATGGATCAGTCTGCATTGCTAGTTATCCACCCAACAATAATTTATTTTATAGTAGATGCTATATTATTATGTGTTGTAATAATATTTTTCAATGAATGATAATGTACTTTCAAAAAAGCATGGGAAATGTGATATAAGTATTTAGGGCAGGTCTGGTCTAATACCCCCGCTCTCCGTTGGCTTAGTATTTATCTCACCCTTTTCACTTCTTTTTCATTGTTCTTACTTGAAATGTAAGCAGTAGTTCCCTGTTTGTTACAAAATATTTACACTAAAGGCATATTACAGGTTTGGTAAAATAAAATAAAAAATAGAAAATCACTAGGGGCAACCATAGCTCACCTCATTACCATAGGTTTCCCCTCCTGAGCCCGAGACACAAGCCTCAGAGCACAGAGCCATCACACCTTACACACCTTGTACACCTAGAGATGCAGACAAAAACTAATGGTAAAACATGTTCAGATTACCAAACACATCTACTGTATGTGTATACATGTTAGCTGCTAGGCTGTTGCAACATAAACACTGTTTATCTGCTGAATATGGATTTCCCTCAATAAGAGCCTCCCTCCTGTCCTGTGCCATCCGGTTACCCTAGTTATTGTTGCTGCCTGTGAACAGTTGACGGCTACCTTGGCCCCGAGGTGGCTGTATCGACACCCACAGATGAGTCACACATATGAGTGCATGCGCACTCTATTCTTCTTCAAACACATATGCACACACATGTCACTGTTGTTATTCTCCTGAGGTTGTTTGATTGATTTCCTTCATTCTCTGCCCTCAAACTGTTTCTCTTGGTGGCCACACATGCCTGATCTTAGTCTGTTCTGTAGAATTACTTAAATCTGACAGCAGTTTGAAACACAGACAAATAAACAAATCACCAGAGGATAAAACCTGACAAAGGGAATCTTGTATTTTTACCCTTTTCCAATGTCAAACTCTTAAGCTTCGTAATCTTTGTGAGTCCATCTGATTTGTGTTTACAAGCCCTGATGTACCCATTACTTCATAATGTAAGATTATAAACTAAACTTTCAGAAACATAAACATTTCATGCCAACTACGGAACAACTTATTTTATCTCATATTTCAGTTCACTATCTTAAAAAAAAAGTTTCAGCACTGATACAGCATTTAGGTCTAAAGCAACTTATTACATTTTCTGATTAAACTGTACTTTTTAAATGTTTATTTCACATTAAAAACACATCACATCACAAATCCATAAATACAACAGTTGTCCCCAACGCTTTGATCATTGACTTATAAGTTCATGCCCTGTAATAGTTTTCTTCTAAAACTAATGGTTGAACTTTGTACAGTCTATTAAGTTAATCTGTATTGCCTGTTTTGTAGTTGTTGTTAATGTTGTTGTTGTAATGGATACAAGGGACTTATTTTACCAAAATGGAAATATTCTTCGGAATTTTCCTCTAAAAACATGCGGTTACTCGTAGGACGTTGCCTACGTTGTAATTCCCTTTCAAAACTCATCTGTCTAAATCACTTTTGTGGTTTCTTTTTTTTCTATTTTCATATAAGGATTTATGACCTTTTCCATTGACTCTTCTCAAACGCATGAAAACTTGCTCTAACTTTGTCTGATTATTCATTCTTATAAAGGATATCTAACCAGACCGCTGTCCATGGTACTAGTGAATTTGCCCAAACTTCTCTCCTGACGCGCAGCCTGTAAAAGTCTATATGAAGTCATGTAACAGAGACTAACCCCTTTATTTCCTCAACTGTTCACATAAATTAGGCTATACGTTTTTCCCCTTTCGCATTCTCTAATAGCCTATAGCCTATACGTTAAAAGCTGTCATATTTGATACGATTTTGGATTTTTATTTCAACTCAGTGCAGAAATGGACACAGTGAGTCATCGCGGCCATGCAGCCTCGGTCCGTTTTACACTTTTTTTCATCGCACTTTACAGCAACTATACATCTGCTGTCCTTCCTTTGTAACCAGATTCACATCCACTGAATGACTTAGTCTTAGTCGTATTCTTACCTTACCCTCTGGTCGGAGTGCCCCTCCTTCTTACTGGAGATCCATTTGCTGTCGGACCGCTTGATTTCGCTACTGCTGATACACTGAACCGAGTCAGTGAGCATGCGTGAAGGTGGAAGTAAATAGCCTACGTCTAAATAATATGTGACATCTGTCGTATAAGCCGTAACCCCTCTTCATCAGACGAATGGTTTCCTTGTAAATCGTAACTATCACCTGAAATCCAACAGAATTCTGGTAGGCTATCATATCCTATAAGTAATTCAACACAGTTGTATTCTTTGAAAATACGGATGACTAGTTTTACATTAACTTTGATTCAACATTTTAAGCTCTGTATACCTACAGAAATAATTTAAAATTCTATAGGAAGAACTGGATTTTGGCGGTAGTTGTGTACCATTTTCAAGTCTTGAGATGTGAGTTACTGAAGCCCAACATTTGATACTCAGCTCGATACAAACAGTCAATAATATGTCAGCAAAGGCACTGTTTGGTCAATTTAACATACAGGTCAGATGACAGAGCTTAATTTACTTTGTAATGTTTCTGCAAAAGAGCATGAAGTTAGATCTTAAAGTTTCGCTTCTTAAAGTCAACATATATATAAATCCTCTCAGACATTTTATTAACCTATAATGCATTCATCTAGCTTCTTTGTTCTGACTTTAAATGTTTTTGTATTTTGTGTTTCTTATTTTAAGGAATATAACACTGTTTTATTTGGATGGTATCTTATATGTCAGAAGGGTATTATAAGTTTCACATACACAGATATCGTTTGATTTCTACCTGTATCAATTAAGGACAGAAGAGGTTAGATAAATGTTCAATAGTCACTCATTTATATTGACAAGTCTGTTTTTCTTTTTATCAGTTTTAAATGATGAAGAACAGGACCCACTTGCAGACACCAAAATTACATTTAATAAACAAAAAGGGAAAAGGCAAGGCTTCTTCTTTAAAAAGCAACAAAAAACCCCAAATCCACGAAAAGTAAAAAACAATCCAGAGAGCCACAAAGAGAAACAGAATTCACAGGTAGAAGAATGAACTGACAAAGAAGGGAAGAAACACAATAGACTAAATAGACCGGGTAATCAAATACAGGTGAGACTAACAAGTACACACAACTAAACTCAGGATTATCAACAGAAAAAATACACACTATGACACAGAGAAACACAAGGATAAGAAATAACAAAATAAAACACTAAAGAGTCAACTAGTAAACATTAAAATAAAGAAACACACAAGGGAAATGAGACAAAATAAACAAGGAAATCTAAACTCTAAAAATATACAAAATACAGAACCAAAGAAGACCACATCATGACACGTTTGTGAACAACAATGAGATCATTGTTGTGATGAAACATTTTTTATCAAGTCTTATTGTCTGTCAAATCTTATAGGAAAAGGTTGAGTGATGCATTCACCAGCTATCAGTAACTTGGAATGCATCTTGGATGCAAACAGTTCACAAACGTGCCATTGTGTGTTCTGTAAATATTTCAGTGTTTTCTTATGATGCAAGACTATCATGATAACAAATAATGGAAACAAAAGTTAAATGTTTCCAATCTATGTGAAAAGAAAATGTTGTTACCAGGCAGAATAACAGCACAATTTGTGTGTGCATGAGGTTATCATCCTTGTTTGTTATCTGAACACAGTATGGTAGGCATAAAAGGCTGGATTGAGGTGTCAAGGGGCCCTTGTAGGAGGGAAACTGTTCTTGTATGTTATTCATCACACACAGACACAGACACAGACACAGACACAGAAACAGACACATACACATACACATACACATACACATACTGTACACAGACACAGACACACTCTCTCTCACACACACACACACACACACACACACACACACACACACACACACACGCACACACACACACACACACTAAAGGTTTTTTATGAACAAACTGTGAGAGAGCGAATAAGAGAGAAAAACATTTCCATGGTTACCAGTCCAGCAGGTCAGACACAGGAAATGTTGGCTGCTGTTGATTGGCTGATAGATAATTGCTCTTCCCCTTAAGATGGTGTGCAAACAGCACCTTCTTATCTGTTCTTGTTAAAAGCTGTTGTAAAGCATTATCATTCATTTGAGCAGCATGCTCAGCTGCCCTTATTACTTCCTTTATTCAACAGCTTGGGAGGGTTATCCTTTGGTGTGATAAATTGTGCATTGTGCTTGTCTGGTATCTTAAAAAATAACCTGTGCATCAACCCACACATGCCTATAAAGCCAGTGTCAATATGAAGAAACATCCAAGCCGTCATGTTAATTCTCTGTGAAAAGCCTTTCATTTATTGGCCCATCAAATCGAAAGAGTGAATCTTTTCCCAAAGCCACAATATTTAGGTTTGATGACTAAGCTGACAGTTTCCATCTTTCATTTCATCCACCTGTCTAATCCCTGTCAGTGTGGCAGGAATGGTTGGTGCTACTCCAGCAAGTACTGCCAGACACTTTTTGACAAGTTGCAGTTCAGTGGAGTGCCAGTACTGATAGAGACACTTGATACTTTTTTTTGAAACACTCCTAATACATTTCATTCATTCAGTTGTTACACTTAAAATGATTAATTTTCTTTTGGGGATACAGTCAGTTTCTTGCTGCAAGTAGTACAAAAATCAATACCATCCTCAAGTCAGAAGAGTAGACATGTTGCTTGAGCCACAACGTTTACCTTTGTATCGTAAAGTCCAAAGTCTGCATCCTCCCATTAAGTCAATTGTGTTCTCTAAATTCAATAACTGAAGTCACTAAGCAATGGTTTGACAGCACTTTGCGCAATTATTATAATTATTATTATTGTTATTGTTATTATCATTTGCATTTTTACTTACAAACGTGCAAAACCCTAATGGATATCTATCCTCTCTTTTTCCAGTCTCATACTCTTAGTACTTAGTTATCTTACTACTTATCTCACCTCACTCTTTCTCTCCATCATTACAAACACATGGGCTTAAACTTTTAAATATTTTTACAAGTCAGCCTTTTTTGGCTATCTTACCTAAAAGCCTTGCATATCTTATAGATAAAGTTATTATTTGCAAAAAGGCTTGATTTATTTATTTAATTCCTCACACTCCTTATTGGCTCTTTTCCATTATGTAATATTTGTATTTAATTCAAGATAAAGTTATAGATCAGTCCATCATAACATCAGGAAAAAAAAACCTTTTTAATAGTACTGTATGATTATATTAGGTGAATTCAAGCTGCTGGATTTCTTTCTTGAAAGTAGTTATTTTAGCCAAACTGTTATGTATGCATTCAGCTTTGTTTAAACCTCAATCTTTTGTGATCTTCATTGGAGCCATGCTTTTAGTAAGCACACATTTAATTGTGCAATAAAGCACAAATTTCCTCTCCCTTAGTGTTATATGAAGCGGAGCTTCTGCAGCGCTGCAGGCAGGGTGATGGAAGTGCATAGTTCAGAAGGTCACTAGATGTGTTTGTGGGTGCTTGGCCAGGGAAAGGCTGCATTACATCACACAGAGAGTCAGATAATGGCACATTAACATGAATTATGCATCCCATGTTGTCAAGTCGAGTGTAACACAGTGAGTCTAAATATTCTACTAGGAAAGAAATTCATAGAATAGAATAGCACTTTGGGAACTAATGGGCCGTCAGGTGTCACATTCTATGATAAAGAGGTAGAGGAGTGTGCATGCATGTGTCTGTGTGAACGTGCTCATGTGGGCCTTCATGACCGTACTGCTTGATATTTTTTCAACATGGGCTAACATGTCCTCTTATTATGGTTGAAGCATCTCACTTTGTTCAACTGGAAAAAATGTTTTTGGTGTGGTTTTTTATAAATATTGTATAGTGCATTTGCTGTACTCAGTATAATTAGATAGTGGGAGCCTGATGGAGGCTAAAGGGAAAATATCAGAATCGAAATAATCACAATCAAAAGCCCAAATTAATATAATGTCACGGTTGCTCACTAAAAGAAATAGAGGGAACATAAGTAGAATTAAAACCGCAAGCGGTGATGAAGGGCCCGAAGCACTTCGTGCATGTCGGGGTGTGTTGCGACCGCGGCAGTGCAACAGCGAGACGTGACCAAGCAGCAGGCCTTACAGTTTGATTTGTGTAAAAGTGAAAGTTTGACAGTACATCGAGGCCACGCCCTTTTATGTAAAATCATGCAGAGTACAACGGCAGATCTTACACATGTCTGGAACACACTGACACTGAGTTTGCAATGATTGCATGAACAGGGTCTCAGGGAAGTATGTTAAAATAGGAAGACTGAAAATGCAAAATTTGGTCATTATTTATACATTCAAAAAATGATGGTGGACTTCCTTTTGGGTTTGACAATGGGCACTGCGGCATTTTATGTAAGTCCTGACATGGTTAATATGCAGAAAAAATGTCATGCATGTCGGGGAAAAAACCTCTGGGGGGGGCCTTTTGAAAGAATTTCATGGGAGTGCACGAGACTTCAAAGTTTGACAGTACACCATGGCCACGCCCTTTTATGTAGAATGTTGGTTTCACATAACTTAGGATATTTAACATGTCTAGAACACACTGACACTAATTTCGTAATGATCGGATAAATGGTGGCTCGGGGAAATACGTTCAAATAGGTAGCCTGTGAAATGCAAAATTGAGGCATTTTTTTACACACAAAAAAAATGATGGCGGACTTCCTGTAATGTTTTGACTATGGGTGCCAGAGGATTTTATGTAGGTCCTGACATGGTTAATGTGCATAAAAATTGTTACGCATGTAGGAGAAAAAAATGTCTATGGGGGGGCCTTTTGGAAAGGTTAAAAGTGGCGTGACGAGACATCAAAGTTTGACCGCACGCCACGGCCACGCCCTTTGACGAAATAACGTACAGAGCACAACGGGAGATCTTCAACATGTGTAGAATACAGTGACACTGAGTTTGCATCAATGGGATGAGCGCTTTCGAAGGATTTCGTTCAAATAGGTAACCTGTGAAATGCGAATTTCAGCCATTTTTATTGCATTCAAAAAAATATGGCAGACTTCCTGTAATGTTTTGACTATGGGTGTAAGAGGATTTTATGTAGGTCCTGACATGGTTAATGGGCATAAAAATGTTCATGCATGTAGGACAAAAAAACATCAATGGGGAGGCCTTTTTGAAAATTTCAAGGGGGCGCCACTGAGCCATTCAGCCACGCCCACTTACTATACCCACATGACAAGTTTTACTTTCCTACTGAGATCATGTGTATGACGTTTGGTGACTCTACGACTATATTAAGCCCTTCAACAAACTACTTCCTGTTTGTGGCGAACGACGCGTCTGTATGGTGAGAGCGTTTGACGCAGACATTTGAGCTCGAAAAGGTAGTATGGCCAAGGTCTTAGGACGGTCCACAACCCTTTTGAAGGGGATATGATCAACTGTGTATCAATGGCTAGTGCTAATTTACAAGCAGTAACTTCCTGTTGTCAACAGGTGGCGCTGTAAGTAATACAAACATTTTAAGCATGGATGTGTTCAGGGCAGGACCTTTATCATGCATGACACATTTGGTGATGATTGACCTCTGCATGGCAGACATATAGGCATTTTGTGGTTAAAAAATGGATTAAAAAAAACATGCAAATTTGACCGCACGCCAGGGCCACGCCCTTTTATGTAGAATCTTGGTTTCACATAACTTTGGATCTTTAACATGTCTAGAACACACTGACACTAATTTCGTAATGATCGGATAAATGATGGTTTGAGGAAATACGTTCAAATAGGTAGCCTGTGAAATGCAAAATTGAGGCATTTTTTTACACACAAAAAAAATGATGGCGGACTACCTGTTAGTTTTTGAATATGGGTGCCAGAGGATTTTATGTAGGTCCTGACATGGTTAATGTGCTTGAAAATTGTTATGCATGTACGTGAAAAAATTTCTATGGAGAGGCCTTTTGGAAAGGTTAAAAGTGGCACGACGAGACATCAAAGTTTGACCGCACGCCACGGCCACGCCCTTTAAGTTTTGGAAGAGTAGAGCACAATTTAATATGTTGAACATGTCTAGAACACAGTAACACTGAGTTTTCATCAATCGGATGAGCGCTTTCGAACAAGTTAATTCAAATAGGTGTCCTGTAAACGATCGAAAAACGCGTTTTTTTCACTTTCAAAGGATCCTACTGGACTTCCTGTTGGATTTCGAGCATGGGTGCAAGAGGGTTTTTTGTTGGTCTTGGCAAGATGGATATGCATAGAAAAATTCAGAATTGTAGGTTCTACGTGCCGCTGGGGCTGAGTGTTTGAAAGATTATAGGGGGCGCCACTGAGCCATTAAGCCACGCCCACTCATTTAAATGATATCACATCTTTAGCTTTACCACCAGAATTATATGTATGACATTTCGGGAGTGTAGGACAATGTTAAGCCTGTGAAAAAACTACTTCCTGTTTGATGGCGAACGATACGTCCGTAGAACCACAGCGTTGGACGTAGGCGTTTGAGCTTGAAAGTCTTGTATGGCCAAGGTGTTAGCATGGTCCACAAGAATTTTGAGGGGGAATTGAGCTACTGTGCAGCAATGGCTAGTGGTAATTGAAAAGTAGTGACTTCCTGTTGTCAACAGGTGGCGCTGTGACTTATCAAAAAATGTCAATCATGGATATGTTCAGGGCAGGCTATATATCATGCATGATTTTTTTGGTGATGATTGATGACTCCCCATTAGAATTATAAGCATTTACTTTTTTGGCAATGTGCCAAAACGCACGTTAAACTTTGAACGCACGCCACGGCCACGCCCTTTGAGTTTTGGAAGAGTTGAGCACAATTTAATATGTTGAACTTGTCTAGAACGCAGTAACACTGAGTTTTCGTCAATCGGATGAACGCTTTCGAACAAGTTAATTCAAATAGGTGACCTGTGAAATGCCAATTTGAGCCATTTTGAGGCATTTTTTTAAAATTCAAAAAAATATGGCTGACTTTCTGTAATGTTTTGACTATGGGTGTAAGAGGATTTTATGTAGGTCCTGACATGGTTAATGTGCATACAAATTTTCATGCATGTACGACAAAAAAACATCTATGGGGAGGCCTTTTTGAAAATTTCAAGGGGGCGCCCTTGAGCCATTTTGCGAACTTTTTTTACGAAAATGCGAAAATATCAAATTTTTCGCCAGACCTGATGACCTTGCACATTTTGGTGAGTTTTCATTCACGTTCAGGCCCTCAAAAGTGGCTTCAAAGAGGAGGAACAATAAGGATAAGGATAATTAAAACCGCAAGCGGTGATGAAGGGCCCGAAGCACTTCTTGCATGTCGGGGTGTGTTGCGACCGCGGCAGTGCAACGGCGAGACGTGACCAAGCAGCAGGCCTTACAGTTTGATTTGTGTAAAGTGAAAGTTTGACAGTACACCGAGGCCACGCCGTTTTATGTAAAATCATGCAGAGTACAACGAAAGATCTTAAACATGTCTAGAACACACTGACACTGAGTTCGCAATGATTGCATGAACAGGGTCTCAGGGAAGTACATTAAAATAGGAAGACTGAAAATGCAAAATTTGGTCATTATTTATACATTCAAAAAATGGGCGTGGACATCCTTTTGGGTTTTGACAATGGGCACTGCGGCATTTTATGTAGGTCCTGACATGGTTAATATGCAGAAAAAATGTCATGCATGTCAGGGAAAAAACCTCTGGGGGGGGCCTTTTGAAAGAATTTCATGGGAGTGCACGAGACATCAAAGTTTGACAGTACACCATGGCCACGCCCTTTTATGTAGAATCTTGGTTTCACATAACTTTGGATCTTTAACATGTCTAGAACACACTGACATTAATTTCGTAATGATCGGATAAATGGTGGCTCGGGGAAATACGTTCAAATAGGTAGCCTGTGAAATGCAAAATGGAGGCATTTTTTTACACACAAAAAAAATGATGGCGGACTACCTGTTAGTTTTTGAATATGGCTGCCAGAGGATTTTATGTAGGTCCTGACATGGTTAATGTGCATAAAAATTGTTACGCATGTAGGAGAAAAAAATGTCTATGGGGGGGCCTTTTGGAAAGGTTAAAAGTGGCGTGACGAGACATCAAAGTTTGACCGCACGCCACGGCCACGCCCTTTGACGAAATAACGTACAGAGCACAACGGGAGATCTTCAACATGTTAAGAACACACTGACATTGAGTTTGCGTCAATGGGATGAACGCTTTCGAAGGAGTTCGTTCAAATATGTAACCTGTGAAATGCGAATTTCAGCCATTTTTCTTGCATTCAAAAAAACATGGCGGACTTCCTGTAATGTTTTGACTATGGGTGTAAGAGGATTTTATGTAGGTCCTGGCATGGTTAATAAGCATAAAAAATTTCATGCATGTGGGACAAAAAAACCTCTATGGGGAGGCCTTTTTGAAAATTTCAAGGGGGCACCACTGAGCCATTTAGCCACGCCCACTTACTATACCCACATGACAAGTTTAACTTTCCTACTGAGATCATGTGTATGACGTTTGGTGACTCTACGACTATATTAAGCCCCTCAACAAACTACTTCCTGTTTGTGGCGAACGACGCGCCTGTATGGTGAGAGCGTTTGACGCAGACATTTGAGCTTAAAAAGGTAGTATGGCCAAGATGTTAGCATGGTCCACAACAATTTTGAAGGGGATATGATCAACTGTGTAGCAATGGCTAGTGCTAATTCAGAAGCAGTAACTTCCTCTTGTCAACAAGTGGCGCTGTGAGTAATACAAACATTTCAAGCATGGATGTGTTCAGGGCATACCCTGCATCATGCATGACAAATTTGGTGATGATTGACCTCTGCATGGCAGACATATAGGCATTTTGTTGTTTAAAAATGGATTAAAAAAAACATGCACATTTGACCGCACGCCACGGCCACGCCCTTTAACGAAATAACGTGCAGAGCACAACGGGAGATCTTCAACATGTGTAGAACACACTGACACTGAGTTTGCGTCAATCGGATGAACGCTTACGTAGGAGTTCGTTCAAATAGGTGACCTGTGAAACGCCTATTTGAGCCATTTTGAGCCATTTTTTGTAAATTCAAAAAAATATGGCCGACTTCCTGTAATGTTTTGACTATGGGTGTAAGAGGATTTTATGTAGGTCCTGACATGGTTAATGGGCATAAAAATTGTCATGCATGTAGGACAAAAAAACCTCTATGGGGAGGCCTTTTTGAAAATTTCAAGGGGGCGCCCTTGAGCCATTTCACAAACTTTTTTTACGAAATAGCAAAAATATCAAATTTTTCGCCAGACCTGATCACCTTGCACATTTTCGTGAGTTTTCGTTCACGTTCAGGCCCTCAAAATTGGCTTTGAAGTGGCGGAATAATAATAATAATAATAATAATAATAATAATAATGAAGAAATAAAAATAATTTTTTTTTTAAGGGTTCCAATAGGGTCCTACGCACTTGTCAGTGCTTCGGGCCCTAATAATAATAATAATAATGAAGAAATAAAAATAATTTTTTTTTTAAGGGTTCCAATAGGGTCCTACGCACTTGTCAGTGCTTCGGGCCCTAATAATTAAAAAAACCGCAAGCGGTGATGAAGGGCCCGAAGCACTTCGTGCATGTCGGGGTGTGTCGCGACCGCAGGAGTGCAACGGCGAGACGTGACCAAGCAGCAGGCCTTACAGTTTGATTTGTGTTAAAGTGAAAGTTCGACAGTACACTGAGGCCACGCCCTTTTATGTAGAATCTTGGTTTCACATAACTTTGGATCTTTAACATGTCTAGAACACACTGACACTAATTTCGTAATGATCGGATAAATGGTGACTCGGGGAAATACGTTCAAATAGGTAGCCTGTGAAATGCAAAATTGAGGCATTTTTTTACACACAAAAAAAATGATGGCGGACTACCTGTTAGTTTTTGAATATGGGTGCCAGAGGATTTTATGTAGGTCCTGACATGGTTAATGTGCATAAAAATGGTTACGCATGTAGGAGAAAAAAATGTCTATGGGGGGGCCTTTTGGGTAGGTTAAAAGTGGCGTGACGAGACATCAAAGTTTGACCACACGCCACGGCCACGCCCTTTGACGAAATAACGTACAGAGCACAACGGGAGATCTTCAACATGTGTAGAACACACTGACACTGAGTTTGCATCAATGGGATGAACGCTTTCGAAGGAGTTCGTTCAAATAGGTAACCTGTGAAATGCGAATTTCAGCCATTTTTGTTGCATTCAAAAAAATATGGCGGACTTCCTGTAATGTTTTAACTATGGGTGTAAGAGGATTTTATGTAGGTCCTGACATGGTTAATGGGCATAAAAATGTTCATGCATGTAGATCAAAAAAACATCAATGGGGAGGCCTTTTTGAAAATTTCAAGGGGGCGCCACTGAGCCATTTAGCCACGCCCACTTACTATACCCACATGACAAGTTTTACTTTCCTACTGAGATCATGTGTATGACGTTTGGTGACTCTACAACTTTATTAAGCCCCTCAACAAACTACTTCCTGTTTGTGGCGAACGACGCGTCTGTATGGTGAGAGCGTTTGACGCAGACATTTGAGCTTGAAAAGGTAGTATGGCCAAGGTCTTAGGACGGTCCACAACCCTTTTGAAGGGGATATGATCAACTGTGTAGCAATGGCTAGTGCTAATTTACAAGCAGTAACTTCCTGTTGTCAACAGGTGGCGCTGTAAGTAATACAAACATTTTAAGCATGGATGTGTTCAGGGCAGGACCTTTATCATGCATGACACATTTGGTGATGATTGACCTCTGCATGGCAGACATATAGGCATTTTGTGGTGAATTGATGGATTAAAAAAAACATGCAAATTTGACCGCACGCCAGGGCCACGCCCTTTGACGAAATAACGTGCAGAGCACAACGGGAGATCTTCAACATGTGTAGAACACAGTGACACTGAGTTTGCATCAATCGGATGAACGCTTTCGGAGGAGTTCGTTCAAATAGGTAACCTGTGAAACGCGAATTTGAGCCATTTTGAGCCATTTTTATTTTTTTCAAAAAAATATGGCCGACTTCCTGTAATGTTTTGACTATGGGTGTAAGAGGATTTTATGTAGTTCCTGACATGGTTAATGGGCATAAAAATTGTCATGCATGTAGGACAAAAAAACATCTATGGGGAGGCCTTTTTGAAAATTTCAAGGGGGCGCCACTGAGCCATTTTGCGAACTTATTTTACAAAAATGCGAAAATATCAAATTTTTCGCCAGACCTGATGACCTTGCACATTTTGGTGAGTTTTCGTTCACGTTCAGGCCCTCAAAAGTGGCTTCAAAGAGGAGGAAGAATAATAATAATGAAAAAAAAATAAAAATAATCCTAAGGGTTTCAATAGGGTCCTACGCACTTGTCAGTGCTTCGGGCCCTAATTAAAACCGCAAGCGGTGATGAAGGGCCCGAAGCACTTTGTGCATGTCGGGGTGTGTTGCGACCGCGGCTGTGCAACGGCGAGACGTGACCAAGCAGCAGAATTTCAGCCATTTTTCTTGCATTCAAAAAAATATGGCGGACTTCCTGTAATGTTGTGACTATGGGTGTAAGAGGATTTTATGTAGGTCCTGACATGGTCAATATGCATAAAAATGTTCATGCATGTAGGACAAAAAAACATCTATGGGGAGGTCTTTTTGAAAATTTCAAGGGGGCGCCACTGAGCCATTTAGCCACGCCCACTTACTATACCCACATGACAAGTTTAACTTTCCTACTGAGATCATGTGTATGACGTTTGGTGACTCTACGACTATATTAAGCCCCTCAACAAACTACTTCCTGTTTGTGGCAAACGACGCGTCTGTATGGTGAGAGCGTTTGACGCAGACATTTGAGCTTGAAAAGGTAGTATGGCCAAGGTCTTAGGACGGTCCACAACCCTTTTGAAGGGGATATGATCAACTGTGTAGCAATGGCTAGTGCTAATTTACAAGCAGTAACTTCCTGTTGTCAACAGGTGGCGCTGTAAGTAATACAAACATTTTAAGCATGGATGTGTTCAGGGCAGGACCTTTATCATGCATGACACATTTGGTGATGATTGACCTCTGCGTGGCAGACATATAGGCATTTTGTGGTTAAAAAAAACATGCAAATTTGACCGCACGCCAGGGCCACGCCCTTTTATGTAGAATCTTGGTTTCACATAACTTTGGATCTTTAACATGTCTAGAATACACTGACACTAATTTCGTAATGATCGGATAAATGGTGGCCTGAGGAAATACGTTCAAATAGGTAACCTGTGAAATGCAAAATTGAGGCATTTTTTACACACAAAAAAAATGATGGCGGACTACCTGTTAGTTTTTGAATATGGGTGCCAGAGGATTTTATGTAGGTCCTGACATGGTTAATGTGCTTGAAAATTGTTATGCATGTACGTGAAAACATTTCTATGGAGAGGCCTTTTGGAAAGCTTAAAAGTGGCGCGACGAGACATCAAAGTTTGACCGCACGCCACGGCCACGCCCTTTGAGTTTTGGAAGAGTAGAGCACAATTTAATATGTTGAACATGTCTAGAACACAGTAACACTGAGTTTTCGTCAATCGGATGAGCGCTTTCGAACAAGTTACTTCAAATAGGTGTCCTGTAAACGATCGAAAATCGCGTTTTTTTGACTTTCAAAAAATCCTACTGGACTTCCTGTTGGATTTCGAGCATGGGTGCAAGAGGGTTTTTTGTTGGTCTTGGCAAGATGGATATGCATAGAAAAATTCAGAATTGTAGGTTCAACGTGCCGCCGGGGCTGAGTGTTTGAAATATTATAGGGGGCGCCACTGAGCCATTAAGCCACGCCCACTCATTTTAATAATACAAAAAGTTTGACTTCACCACCAGGATTATATGTATGACGTTTCGGGAGTGTAGGACAATGTTAAGCCTGTGAAAAAAGTACTTCCTGTTTGATGGCGAACGATACGTCCGTAGAACGACAGCGTTGGACGTAGGCGTTTGAGCTTGAATGTCTTGTATGGCCAAGGTGTTAGCATGGTCCACAACAATTTTGAGGGGGAATTGAGCTACTGTGCAGCAATGGCTAGTGGTAATTGAAAAGTAGTGACTTCCTGTTGTCAACAGGTGGCGCTGTGACTTATCAAAAAATTTCAATCATGGATATGTTCAGGGCAGGCTATATATCATGCATGATTTTTTTGGTGATGATTGATGACTCCCCATTAGAGTTATAAGCATTTAAGTTTTTGGCAATGTGCCAAAACGCACGTTAAACTTTGAACGCACGCCACGGCCACGCCCTTTAAGTTTTGGAAGAGTTTAGCACAATTTAATATGTTAAACATGTCTAGAACACAGTAACACTGAGTTTTCATCAATCGGATGAATGCTTTCGAACAAGTTAATTCAAATAGGTGACCTGTGAAACGCCAATTTGAGCCATTTTGAGCCATTTTTTGAAAATTCAAAAAAATATGGCCGACTTCCTGTAATGTTTTGACTATGGGTGTAAGAGGATTTTATGTAGGTCCTGACATGGTTAATGTGCATACACATTTTCATGCATGTACGACAAAAAAACATCTATGGGGAGGCCTTTTTGAAAATTTCAAGGGGGCGCCACTGAGCCATTTTGCGAACTTTCTTTCCGAAAATGCGAAAATATCAAATTTTTCGCCAGACCTGATGACCTTGCACATTTTGGTGAGTTTTCATTCACGTTCAGGCCCTCAAAAGTGGCTTTGAAGTGGCGGAAGAATAAAAATAAAAATAATCGCAAGGGATCCAATAGGGTCCTACGCACTTGTCAGTGCTTCGGGCCCTAATTAAAACCGCAAGCGGTGATGAAGGGCCCGAAGCACTTCGTGCATGTCGGGGTGTGTCGCGACCGCGGCAGTGCAACGGCGAGACGTGACCAAGCAGCAGGCCTTACAGTTTGATTTGTGTAAAAGTGAAAGTTTGACAGTACACCGAGGCCACGCCCTTTTATGTAAAATCATGCGGAGTACAACGAAAGATCTTAAACATGTCTAGAACACACTGACACTGAGTTCGCAATGATTGCATGAACAGGGTCTCAGGGAAGTATGTTAAAATAGGATGACTGAAAATGCAAAATTTGGTCATTATTTATACATTCAAAAAATGGGCGTGGACATCCTTTTGGGTTTTGACAATGGGCACTGCGGCATTTTATGTAAGTCCTGACATGGTTAATATGCAGAAAAAATGTCATGCATGTCAGGGAAAAAACCTCTGGGGGGGGCCTTTTGAAAGAATTTCATGGGAGTGCACGAGACATCAAAGTTTGACAGTACACCATGGCCACGCCCTTTTATGTAGAATCTTGGTTTCACATAACTTTGGATCTTTAACATGTCTAGAACACACTGACATTAATTTCGTAATGATCGGACAAATGGTGGCTCGGGGAAATACGTTCAAATAGGTAGCCTGTGAAATGCAAAATGGAGGCATTTTTTTACACACAAAAAAAATGATGGCGGACTTCCTTTTGGGTTTTGACCATGGGCACTGTAGCATTTTAAGTAAGTCCTGACATGGTTAATATGCATAAAAATTGTTATGCATGTAGGAGAAAAAAATGTCTATGGGGGGGCCTTTTGAAAGAATTTCATGGGAGTGCACGAGACATCAAAGTTTGACCGCACGCCACGGCCACGCCCTTTGACGAAATAACGTACAGAGCACAACGGGAGATCTTCAACATGTGTAGAACACAGTGACACTGAGTTTGCATCAATGGGATGAACGCTTTCGAAGGAGTTCGTTCAAATAGGTAACCTGTGAAATGCGAATTTCAGCCATTTTTGTTGCATTCAAAAAAATATGGCGGACTTCCTGTAATGTTTTGACTATGGGTGTAAGAGGATTTTATGTAGGTCCTGACATGGTTAATCGGCATAAAAATGTTCATGCATGTAGGACAAAAAAACATCTATGGGGAGGCCTTTTTGAAAATTTCAAGGGGGCGCCACTGAGCCATTTAGCCACGCCCATTTACTATACCCACATGATAAGTTTTACTTTCCTACTGAGATCATGTGTATGACGTTTGGTGACTCTACGACTATATTAAGCCCGTCAACAAACTACTTCCTGTTTGTGGCGAACGACGCGCCTGTATGGTGAGAGCGTTTGACGCAGACATTTGAGCTTGAAAAGGTAGTATGGCCAAGGTCTTAGGACGGTCCACAACCCTTTTGAAGGGGATATGATCAACTTTGTATCAATGGCTAGTGCTAATTCAGAAGCAGTAACTCCCTCTTGTCAACAGGTGGCGCTGTGAGTAATACAAACATTTCACGCATGGATGTGTTCAGGGCATACCCTGCATCATGCATGACACATTTGGTGATGATTGACCTCTGCATGGCAGACATAAAGGCATTTTGTGGTTAAAAAATGGATAAAAAAAAACATGCAAATTTGACCGCACGCCAGGGCCACGCCCTTTGACGAAATAACGTGCAGAGCACAACGGGAGATCTTCAACATGTGTAGAACACAGTGACACTGAGTTTGTGTCAATCGGATGAACGCTTTCGGAGGAGTTTGTTCAAATAGGTAACCTGTGAAATGCGAATTTGAGCCATTTTGAGCCATTTCTTTTAATTTCAAAAAAATATGGCGGACTTCCTGTAATGTTTTGACTATGGGTGTAAGAGGATTTTATGTAGGTC
Organism: Tautogolabrus adspersus; assembly: GCA_020745685.1. NCBI lineage: Eukaryota > Metazoa > Chordata > Actinopteri > Labriformes > Labridae > Tautogolabrus > Tautogolabrus adspersus. Next base: position 18,529,683 of record CM036554.1, read on the forward strand.
CTGACATGGTTAATGTGCATAAAAATTGTCATGCATGTAGGACAAAAAAACATCTATGGGGAGGCCTTTTTGAAAATTTCAAGGGGGCGCCACTGAGCCATTTTGCAAACTTATTTTACGAAAATACGAAAATATCAAATTTTTCGCCAGACCTGATGACCTTGCACATTTTGGTGAGTTTTCATTCACGTTCAGGCCCTCAAAAGTGGCTTCAAAGAGGAGGAAGAATAATAATAATTAAAACCGCAAGCGGTGATGAAGGGCCCGAAGCACTTCGTGCATGTCGGGGTGTGTTGCGACCGCGGCAGTGCAACGGCGAGACGTGACCAAGCAGCAGGCCTTACAGTTTGATTTGTGTAAAGGTGAAAGTTTGACAGTACACCGAGGCCACGCCCTTTTATGTAAAATCATGCAGAGTACAACGAAAGATCTTAAACATGTCTAGAACACACTGACACTGAGTTGGCAATGATTGCATGAACAGGGTCTCAGGGAAGTACGTTAAAATAGGAAGACTGAAAATGCAAAATTTGGTCATTATTTATACATTCAAAAAATGATGGTGGACTTCCTTTTGGGTTTTGACAATGGGCACTGCGGCATTTTATGTAAGTCCTGACATGGTTAATATGCAGAAAAAATGTCATGCATGTCAGGGAAAAAACCTCTGGGGGGGGCCTTTTGAAAGAATTTCATGGGAGTGCACGAGACATCAAAGTTTGACAGTACACCATAGCCACGCCCTTTTATTTAGAATCTTGGTTTCACATAACTTTGGATCTTTAACATGTCTAGAACACACTAACATTAATTTCGTAATGATCGGATAAATGGTGGCTCGGGGAAATACGTTCAAATAGGTAGCCTGTGAAATGCAAAATTGAGGCATTTTTTTACACAAAAAAAAAATGATGGCGGACTACCTGTTAGTTTTTGAATATGGGTGCCAGAGGATTTTATGTAGGTCCTGACATGGTTAATGTGCTTAAAAATTGTTACGCATGTAGGAGAAAAAAATGTCTATGGGGGGGCCTTTTGGAAAGGTTAAAAGTGGCGCGACGAGACATCAAAGTTTGACAGCACGCCTCGGCCACGCCCTTTGACGAAATAACGTACAGAGCACAACGGGAGATCTTCAACATGTGTAGAACACAGTGACACTGAGTTTGCATCAATGGGATGAACGCTTTCGAAGGAGTTCGTTCAAATATGTAACCTGTGAAATGCGAATTTCTGCCATTTTTATTGCATTCAAAAAAATATGGCGGACTTCCTGTAATGTTTTGACTATAGGTGTAAGAGGATTTTATGTAGGTCCTGACATGGTTAATGGGTATAAAAATGTTCATGCATGTAGGACAAAAAAACATCAATGGGGAGGCCTTTTTGAAAATTTCAAGGGGGCGCCACTGAGCCATTTAGCCACGCCCACTTACTATACCCACATGACAAATTTAACTTTCCTACTGAGATCATGTGTATGACGTTTGGTGACTCTACGACTATATTAAGCCCCTCAACAAACTACTTCCTGTTTGTGGCGAACGACGCGTCTGTATGGTGAGAGCGTTTGACGCAGACATTTGAGCTCGAAAAGGTAGTATCGTCAAGGTCTTAGGACGGTCCCCAACCCTTTTGAAGGGGATATGATCAACTGTGTATCAATGGCTAGTGCTAATTTACAAGCAGTAACTGCCTGTTGTCAACAGGTGGCGCTGTAAGTAATACAAACATTTTAAGCATGGATGTGTTCATGGCAAGACCTTTATCATGCATGGCACATTTGGTGATGATTGACCTCTGCATGGCAGACATATAGGCATTTTGTGGTTAAAAAATGGATTAAAAAAAACATGCAAATTTGACCGCACGCCAGGGCCACGCCCTTTGACGAAATAACGTGCAGAGCACAACGGGAGATCTTCAACATGTGTAGAACACAGTGGCACTGAGTTTGCATCAATCGGATGAACGCTTTCGGAGGAGTTCGTTCAAATAGGTAACCTGTGAAACGCGAATTTGAGCCATTTTGAGCCATTTCTTTGAATTTCAAAAAAATATGGCCGACTTCCTGTAATGTTTTGACTATGGGTGTAAGAGGATTTTATGTAGTTCCTAACATGGTTAATGTGCATAAAAATTGTCATGCATGTAGGACAAAAAAACCTCTATGGGGAGGCCTTTTTGAAAATTTCAAGGGGGCGCCCTTGAGCCATTTCACAAACTTTTTTTACGAAATAGCGAAAATATCAAATTTTTCGCCAAACCTGATGACCTTGCACATTTTGGTGAGTTTTCGTTCACGTTCAGGCCCTCAAAAGTGGCTTCAAAGAGGAGGAAGAATAATAATAATAATAATAATGAAAAAAAAATAAAAATAATCCTAAGGGTTTCAATAGGGTCCTACGCACTTGTCAGTGCTTCGGGCCCTAATTAAAACCGCAAGCGGTGATGAAGGGCCCGAAGCACTTCGTGCATGTCGGGGTGTGTTGCGACCGCGGGAGTGCAACGGCGAGACGTGACCAAGCAGCAGGCCTTACAGTTTGATTTTTCTGTAAAAGTGAAAGTTTGACAGTACACCGAGGCCACGCCCTTTTATGTTAAATCATGCAGAGTACAACGAAAGATCTTAAACATGTCTAGAACACACTGACACTGAGTTCGCAATGATTGCATGAACAGGGTCTCAGGGAAGTATGTTAAAATAGGAAGACTGAAAATTCAAAATTTGGTCATTATTTATACATTCAAAAAATGATGGTGGACTTCCTTTTGGGTTTTGACAATGGGCACTGCGGCATTTTATGTAAGTCCTGACATGGTTAATATGCAGAAAAAATGTCATGCATGTCAGGGAAAAAACCTCTGGGGGGGGCCTTTTGAAAGTATTTCATGGGAGTGCACGAGACATCAAAGTTTGACAGTACACCATGGCCACGCCCTTTTATGTAGAATCTTGGTTTCACATAACTTTGGATCTTTAACATGTCTAGAACACACTGACACTAATTTCGTAATGATCGGATAAATGGTGGCTCGGGGAAATACGTTCAAATAGGTAGCCTGTGAAATGCAAAATTGAGGCATTTTTTTACACAAAAAAAAAATGATGGCGGACTACCTGTTAGTTTTTGAATATGGGTGCCAGAGGATTTTATGTAGGTCCTGACATGGTTAATGTGCTTAAAAATTGTTACGCATGTAGGAGAAAAAAATGTCTATGGGGGGGCCTTTTGGAAAGGTTAAAAGTGGCGCGACGAGACATCAAAGTTTGACAGCACGCCTCGGCCACGCCCTTTGACGAAATAACGTACAGAGCACAACGGGAGATCTTCAACATGTGTAGAACACAGTGACACTGAGTTTGCATCAATGGGATGAACGCTTTCGAAGGAGTTCGTTCAAATATGTAAGCTGTGAAATGCGAATTTCTGCCATTTTTATTGCATTCAAAAAAATATGGCGGACTTCCTGTAATGTTTTGACTATAGGTGTAAGAGGATTTTATGTAGGTCCTGACATGGTTAATGGGTATAAAAATGTTCATGCATGTAGGACAAAAAAACATCAATGGGGAGGCCTTTTTGAAAATTTCAAGGGGGCGCCACTGAGCCATTTAGCCACGCCCACTTACTATACCCACATGACAAATTTAACTTTCCTACTGAGATCATGTGTATGACGTTTGGTGACTCTACGACTATATTAAGCCCCTCAACAAACTACTTCCTGTTTGTGGCGAACGACGCGTCTGTATGGTGAGAGCGTTTGACGCAGACATTTGAGCTCGAAAAGGTAGTATCGTCAAGGTCTTAGGACGGTCCCCAACCCTTTTGAAGGGGATATGATCAACTGTGTATCAATGGCTAGTGCTAATTTACAAGCAGTAACTGCCTGTTGTCAACAGGTGGCGCTGTAAGTAATACAAACATTTTAAGCATGGATGTGTTCATGGCAAGACCTTTATCATGCATGGCACATTTGGTGATGATTGACCTCTGCATGGCAGACATATAGGCATTTTGTGGTTAAAAAACGGATTAAAAAAAACATGCCAATTTGACCGCACGCCAGGGCCACGCCCTTTGACGAAATAACGTGCAGAGCACAACGGGAGATCTTCAACATGTGTAGAACACAGTGACACTGAGTTTGCATCAATCGGATGAACGCTTTCGGAGGAGTTCGTTCAAATAGGTAACCTGTGAAACGCGAATTTGAGCCATTTTGAGCCATTTCTTTTAATTTCAAAAAAATATGGCCGACTTCCTGTAATGTTTTGACTATGGGTGTAAGAGGATTTTATGTAGGTCCTGACATGGTTAATGTGCATAAAAATTGTCATGCATGTAGGACAAAAAAACGTCAATGGGGAGGCCTTTTTGAAAATTTCAAGGGGGCGCCCTTGAGCCATTTCACGAACTTTTTTTACGAAATTGCCAAAATATCAAATTTTTCGCCAGACCTGATGACCTTGCACATTTTGGTGAGTTTTCGTTCACGTTCAGGCCCTCAAAAGTGGCTTCAAAGAGGAGGAAGAATAATAATACCGAGAAAAAATAAAAATAATCCTAAGGGTTTCAATAGGGTCCTACGCACTTGTCAGTGCTTCGGGCCCTAATAATTAAAACCGCAAGCGGTGATGAAGGGCCCGAAGCACTTCGTGCATGTCGGGGTGTGTCGCGACCGCGGGAGTGCACCGGCGAGACGTGACCAAGCAGCAGGCCTTACAATTTGATTTGTGTAAAACTGAAAGTTTGACAGTACACCGAGGCCACGCCCTTTTATGTAAAATCATGCGGAGTACAACGATAGATCTTAAACATGTCTAGAACACACTGACACTGAGTTCGCAATGATTGCATGAACAGGGTCTCAGGGAAGTATGTTAAAATAGGAAGACTGAGAATGCAAAATTTGGTCATTATTTATACATTCAAAAAATGATGGTGGACTTCCTTTTGGGTTTTGACAATGGGCACTGCGGCATTTTATGTAAGTCCTGACATGGTTAATATGCAGAAAAAATGTCATGCATGTCAGGGAACAAACCTCTGGGGGGGGGGCCTTTTGAAAGAATTTCATTGGAGTGCACGAGACATAAAAGTTTGACAGTACACCATGGCCACGCCCTTTTATGTAGAATCTTGGTTTCACATAACTTTGGATCTTTAACATGTCTAGAACACACTGACACTAATTTCGTAATGATCTGATAAATGGTGGCTCGGGGAAATACCTTCAAATAGGTAGCCTGTGAAATGCAAAATTAAGGCATTTTTTTTATACACAAAAAAAATTATGGCGGACTTCCTGTAATGTTTTGACGATGGGTGTAAGAGGATTTTATGTAGGTCCTGACATGGTTAATGGGCATAAAAATTGTTACGCATGTAGGAGAAAAAAATGTCTATGGGGGGGCCTTTTGGAAAGGTTAAAAGTGGCGTGACGAGACATCAAAGTTTGACCGCACGCCACGGCCACGCCCTTTGACGAAATAACGTGCAGAGCACAACGGGAGATCTTCAACATGTGTAGAACCCAGTGACACTGAGTTTGCATCAATGGGATGAGCGCTTTCGAAGGAGTTCGTTCAAATAGGTAATCTGTGAAATGCGAATTACAGCCATTTTAATTGCATTCAAAAAAATATGGCGGACTTCCTGTAATGTTTTGACTATGGGTGTAAGAGGATTTTATGTAGGTCCTGACATGGTTAATATGCATAAAAAATGTCATGCATGTAGGACAAAAAAACCTCAATGGGGAGGCCTTTTTGAAAATTTCAAGGGGGCGCCACTGAGCCATTTAGCCACGCCCACTTACTATACCCACATGATAAGTTTTACTTTCCTACTGAGATCATGTGTATGACGTTTGGTGACTCTACGACTATATGAAGCCCCTCAACAAACTACTTCCTGTTTGTGGCGAACGACGCGCCTGTATGGTGAGAGCGTTTGACGCAGACATTTGAGCTTAAAAAGGTAGTATGGCCAAGGTCTTAGGACGGTCCACAACCCTTTTGAAGGGGATATGATCAACTGTGTAGCAATGGCTAGTGCTAATTCAGAAGCAGTAACTTCCTCTTGTCAACAGGTGGCGCTGTGAGTAATACAAACATTTCAAGCATGGATGTGTTCAGGGCAGGACCTTTATCATGCATGACACATTTGGTGATGATTGACCTCTGCATGGCAGACATATAGGCATTTTGTTGTTTAAAAATGAATTAAAAAAAACATGCAAATTTGACCGCACGCCAGGGCCACGCCCTTTGATGAAATAACGTGCAGAGCACAACGGGAGATCTTCAACATGTGTAGAACACACTGACACTGAGTTTGCGTCAATCGGATGAACGCTTACGTAGGAGTTCGTTCAAATAGGTGACCTGTGAAACGCCAATTTGAGCCATTTTGAGCCATTTTTTGTAAATTCAAAAAAATATGGCCGACTTCCTGTAATGTTTTGACTATGGGTGTAAGAGGATTTTATGTAGGTCCTGACATGGTTAATGTGCATAAAAATTGTCATGCATGTAGGACAAAAAAACCTCTATGGGGAGGCCTTTTTGAAAATTTCAAGGGGGCGCCCTTGAGCCATTTCACAAACTTTTTTTACGAAATAGCGAAAATATCAAATTTTTCGCCAGACCTGATGACCTTGCACATTTTGGTGAGTTTTCGTTCACGTTCAGGCCCTCAAAAGTGGCTTCAAAGAGGAGGAAGAATAAAAAAATGAAATAAAAATAATCCTAAGGGTTTCAATAGGGTCCTACGCACTTGTCAGTGCTTCGGGCCCTAATAATAATAACGAAAAATAAAAATAATCCTTTGGGTTTCAATAGGGTCCTACGCACTTGTCAGTGCTTCGGGCCCTAATAATAATAATAATGAAAAAAAAATAAAAATAATCCTAAGGGTTTCAATAGGGTCCTACGCACTTGTCAGTGCTTCGGGCCCTAATTAAAACCGCAAGCGGTGATGAAGGGCCCGAAGCACTTCTTGCATGTCGGGGTGTGTCGCGACCGCGGCAGTGCAACGGCGAGACGTGACCAAGCAGCAGGCCTTACAGTTTGATTTGTGTAAAGGTGAAAGTTTGACAGTACACCGAGGCCACGCCGTTTTATGTAAAATCATGCAGAGTACAACGTAAGATCTTAAACATGTCTAGAACACACTGACACTGAGTTCGCAATGATTGCATGAACAGGGTCTCAGGGAAGTATGTTAAAATAGGAAGACTGAAAATGCAAAATTTGGTCATTATTTATACATTCAAAAAATGATGGTGGACTTCATTTTGGGTTTTGACAATGGGCACTGCGGCTTTTTATGTAAGTCCTGACATGGTTAATATGCAGAAAAAATGTCATGCATGTCGGGGAAAAAACCTCTGGGGGGGGCCTTTTGAAAGAATTTCATGTGAGTGCACGAGACATCAAAGTTTGACAGTACACCATGGCCACGCCCTTTTATGTAGAATCTTGGTTTCACATAACTTTGGATCTTTAACATGTCTAGAACACACTGACAGTAATTTCGTAATGATCTGATAAATGGTGGCTCGAGGAAATACGTTCAAATAGGTAGCCTGTGAAATGCAAATTGAGGCATTATTTACACACAAAAAAAATGATGGCGGACTACCTGTTAGTTTTTGAATATGGGTGCCAGAGGATTTTATGTAGGTCCTGACATGGTCAATGTGCTTGAAAATTGTTATGCATGTACGTGAAAAAAATTCTATGGAGAGGCCTTTTGGAAAGGTTAAAAGTGGCGCGACGAGACATCAAAGTTTGACCGCACGCCACGGCCACGCCCTTTGAGTTTTGGAAGAGTAGAGCACAATTTAATATGTTGAACATGTCTAGAACACAGTAACACTGAGTTTTCATCAATGGGATGAGCGCTTTCGAACAAGTTACTTCAAATAGGTGTCCTGTAAACGATCGAAAATCGCGTTTTTTTGACTTTCAAAAAATCCTACTGGACTTCCTGTTGGATTTCGAGCATGGGTGCAAGAGGGTTTTTTGTTGGTCTTGGCAAGATGGATATGCATAGAAAAATTCAGAATTGTAGGTTCAACGTGCCGCTGGGGCTGAGTGTTTGAAATATTATAGAGGGCGCCACTGAGCCATTAAGCCACGCCCACTCATTTTAATAATACAAAACGTTTGACTTCACCACCAGGATTATATGTATGACGTTTCGGGAGTGTAGGACAATGTTAAGCCCGTGAAAAAAGTACTTCCTGTTTGATGGCGAACGATACGTACGTAGAATGACAGCGTTGGACGTAGGCGTTTGAGCTTGAAAGTCTTGTATGGCCAAGGTGTTAGCATGGTCCACAACAATTTTGAGGGGGAATTGAGCTACTGTGCAGCAATGGCTAGTGGTAATTGAAAAGTAGTGACTTCCTGTTGTCAACAGGTGGCGCTGTGATTTATCAAAAAATTTCAATCATGGATATGTTCAGGGCAGGCTATATATCATGCATGATTTTTTTGGTGATGATTGATGACTCCCCATTAGAGTTATAAGCATTTATGTTTTTGACAATGTGCCAAAACGCACGTTAAACTTTGAACGCACGCCACGGCCACGCCCTTTAAGTTTTGGAAGAGTTGAGCACAATTTAATATGTTGAACATGTCTAGAACACAGTAACACTGAGTTTTCGTCGATCGGATGAACGCTTTCGAACAAGTTAATTCAAATAGGTGACCTGTGAAACGCCAATTTGAGCCATTTTGAGCCATTTTTTGAAAATTCAAAAAAATATGGCCGACTTCCTGAAATGTTTTGACTATGGGTGTAAGAGGATTTTATGTAGGTCCTGACATGGTTAATGTGCATACACATTTTCATGCATGTACGACAAAAAAACATCTATGGGGAGGCCTTTTTGAAAATTACAAGAGGGCGCCACTGAGCCATTTCGCAAACTTATTTTACGAAAATGCGAAAATATCAAATTTTTCGCCAGACCTGATGACCTTGCACATTTTGGTGAGTTTTCATTCACGTTCAGGCCCTCAAAAGTGGCTTCAAAGAGGAGGAACAAAAAAAAAAGAAGAAGAAGAATTAAAACCGCAAGCGGTGATGAAGGGCCCGAAGCACTTCGTGCATGTCGGGGTGTGTCGCGACCGCGGGAGTGCAACGGCGAGACGTGACCAAGCAGCAGGCCTTACAGTTTGATTTGTGTAAAAGTGAAAGTTTGACAGTACACTGAGGCCACGCCCTTTTATGTAAAATCATGCGGAGTACAACGAAAGATCTTAAACATGTCTAGAACACACTGATACTGAGTTCGCAATGATTGCATGAACAGGGTCTCAGGGAAGTATGTTAAAATAGGAAGACTGAAAATGCAAAATTTGGTCATTATTTATACATTCAAAAAATGATGGTGGACATCCTTTTGGGTTTTGACAATGGGCACTGCGGCATTTTATGTAAGTCCTGACATGGTTAATATGCAGAAAAAATGTCATGCATGTCAGGGAAAAAACCTCTGGGGGGGGCCTTTTGAAAGAATTTCATGGGAGTGCACGAGACATCAAAGTTTGACAGTACACCATGGCCACGCCCTTTTATGTAGAATCTTGATTTCACATAACTTTGGATCTTTAACATGTCTAGAACACACTGACATTAATTTCGTAATGATCGGATAAATGGTGGCTTGGGGAAATACCTTCAAATAGGTAGCCTGTGAAATGCAAAATTAAGGCATTTTTTTACACACAAAAAAAAATATGGCGGACTTCCTGTAATGTTTTGACTATGGGTGTAAGAGGATTTTATGTAGGTCCTGACATGGTCAATATGCATAAAAATTGTCATGCATGTAGGACAAAAAAACATCTATGTGGAGGCCTTTTTGAAAATTTCAAGGGGGCGCCACTGAGCCATTTAGCCACGCCCACTTACTATACCCACATGACAAGTTTAACTTTCCTACTGAGATCATGTGTATGACGTTTGGTGACTCTACGACTATATTAAGCCCCTCAACAAACTACTTCCTGTTTGTGGCGAACGACGCGTCTGTATGGTGAGAGCGTTTGACGCAGACATTTGAGCTTGAAAAGGTAGTATGGCCAAGGTCTTAGGACGGTCCACAACCCTTTTGAAGAGGATATGATCAACTGTGTAGCAATGGCTAGTGCTAATTTACAAGCAGTAACTTCCTGTTGTCAACAGGTGGCGCTGTAAGTAATACAAATATTTTAAGCAGGGATGTGTTCAGGGCGGGACCTTTATCATGCATGACACATTTGGTGATGATTGACCTCTGCATGGCAGACATATAGGCATTTTGTGGTTAAAAAATGGATTAAAAAAAACATGCAAATTTGACCGCACGCCAGGGCCACGCCCTTTTATGTAGAATCTTGGTTTGACATAACTTTGGATCTTTAACATGTCTAGAACACACTGACACTAATTTCGTAATGATCTGATAAATGATGGCTCGAGGAAATACGTTCAAATAGGTAGCCTGTGAAATGCAAAATTGAGGCATTTTATTACACACAAAAAAAAAGATGGCGGACTACCTGTTAGTTTTTGAATATGGGTGCCAGAGGATTTTATGTAGGTCCTGACATGGTTAATGTGCTTGAAAATTGTTATGCATGTACGTGAAAAAATTTCTATGGAGAGGCCTTTTGGAAAGGTTAAAAGTGGCACGACGAGACATCAAAGTTTGACCGCACGCCACGGCCACGCCCTTTAAGTTTTGGAAGAGTAGAGCACAATTTAATATGTTGAACATGTCTAGAACACAGTAACACTGAGTTTTCATCAATCGGATGAGCGCTTTGGAACAAGTTAATTCAAATAGGTGTCCTGTAAACGATCGAAAATCGCGTTTTTTTTACTTTCAAAGAATCCTACTGGACTTCCTGTTGGATTTCGAGCATGGGTGCAAGAGGGTTTTTTGTTGGTCTTGGCAAGATGGACATGCATAGAAAAATTCAGAATTGTAGGTTCTACGTGCCGCTGGGGCTGAGTGTTTGAAATATTATAGGGGGCGCCACTGAGCCATTAAGCCACGCCCACTCATTTAAATGATATCACATCTTTAGCTTTACCACCAGGATTATATGTATGACGTTTCGGGAGTGTAGGACAATGTTAAGCCTGTGAAAAAACTACTTCCTGTTTGATGGCGAACGATAAGTCCGTAGAACGACAGCGTTGGACGTAGGCGTTTGAGCTTGAAAGTCTTGTATGGCCAAGGTGTTAGCATGGTCCACAACAATTTTGAGGGGGAATTGAGCTACTGTGCAGCAATGGCTAGTGGTAATTGAAAAGTAGTGACTTCCTGTTGTCAACAGGTGGCGCTGTGACTTATCAAAAAATTTCAATCATGGATATGTTCAGGGCAGGCTATATATCATGCATGATTTTTTTGGTGATGATTGATGACTCCCCATTAGAGTTATAAGCATTTGATTTTTTGGCAATGTGCCAAAACGCACGTTAAACTTTGAACGCACGCCACGGCCACGCCCTTTGAGTTTTGGAAGAGTAGAGCACAATTTAATATGTTGAACATGTCTAGAACACAGTAACACTGAGTTTTCGTCAATCGGATGAACGCTTTCGAACAAGTTAATTGAAATAGGTGACCTGTGAAACGCCAATTTGAGCCATTTTGAGCCATTTTTTTAAAATTCAAAAAAATATGGCTTACTTCCTGTAATGTTTTGACTATGGGTGTAAGAGGATTTTATGTAGCTCCTGACATGGTTAATGTGCATACAAATTTTCATGCATGTACGACAAAAAAACATCTATGGGGAGGCCTTTTTGAAAATTTCAAGGGGGCGCCCTTGAGCCATTTTGCGAATTTTTTTTACGAAAAGGCGAAAATATGAAATTTTTCGCCAGACCTGATGACCTTGCACATTTTGGTGAGTTTTCATTCACGTTCAGGCCCTCAAAAATGGCTGCAAAGAGGAGGAACAATAAGGATAAGAAAAATAATCGCAAGGGTTCCAATAGGGTCCTACGCACTTGTCAGTGCTTCGGGCCCTAAAAATAATCGCAAGGGTTCCAATAGGGTCCTACGCACTTGTCAGTGCTTCGGGCCCTAATTAAAACCGCAAGCGGTGATGAAGGGCCCGAAGCACTTCGTGCATGTCGGGGTGTGTCGCGACCGCGGGAGTGCAACGGCGAGACGTGACCAAGTAGCAGGCCTTACAGTTTGATTGGTGTAAAAGTGAAAGTTTGACAATACACTGAGGCCACGCCCTTTTGTGTAGAATCATGCTGAGCACAACGGGATATCTTAAACATGTCTAGAACACACTGACACTGAGTTGGCAATGATTGCATGAACATGGTCTCAGGGAAGTATGTTAAAATAGGAAGACTGAAAATGCAAAATTTGGTCATTATTTATACATTCAAAAAATGATGGTGGACTTCCTTTTGGGTTTTGACAATGGGCACTGTGGCATTTTATGTAAGTCCTGACATGGTTAATATGCAGAAAAAATGTCATGCATGTCGGGGAAAAAACCTCCTGGCGGGGGCCTTTTGAAAGAATTTCATGGGAGTGCACGAGACATCAAAGTTTGACAGTACACCATGGCCACGCCCTTTTATGTAGAATCTTGGTTTCACATAACTTTGGATCTTTAACATCTCTAGAACACACTGACACTAATTTCTTATTTTGGAAAAATGGTGGCTCGGGGAAATACGTTGAAATAGGTAGCCTGTGAAATGCAAAATGAAGGCATTTTTTTACACACAAAAAAAAATATGGCGGACTTCCTGTAATGTTTTGACTATGGGTGTAAGAGGAGTTTATGTAGGTCCTGACATTGTTAATGGGCATAAAAATGTTCATGCATGTAGGACAAAAAAACATCTATGGGGAGGCCTTTTTGAAAATTTCAAGGGGGCGCCACTGAGCCATTTTGCCACGGCAACTTACTATACCCACATGACAAGTTTAACTTTCCTACTGAGATCATGTGTATGACGTTTGGTAACTCTACGACTATATTAAGCCCCTCAACAAACTACTTCCTGTTTGTGGCGAACGACGCGTCTGTATGGTGAGAGCGTTTGACGCAGACATTTGAGCTTGAAAAGGTAGTATGGCCAAGGTCTTAGGACGGTCCACAACCCTTTTGAAGGGGATATGATCAACTGTGTAGCAATGGCTAGTGCTAATTTACAAGCAGTAACTTCCTGTTGTCAACAGGTGGCAATGTAAGAAATACAAATATTTTAAGCATGGATGTGTTCAGGGCAGGACCATTATCATGCATGACACATTTGGTGATGATTGACCTCTGCATGGCAGACATATAGGCATTTTGTGGTTAAATAGTGGATTAAAAAAAACATGCAAATTTGACCGCACGCCAGGGCCACGCCCTTTTATGTAGAATCTTGGTTCCACATAACTTTGGATCTTTAACATGTCTAGAACACACTGACACTAATTTCGTAATGATCTGATAAATGGTGGCTCGAGGAAATACGTTCAAATAGGTAGCCTGTGAAATGCAAAATTGAGGCATTTTTTTACACACAAAAAAAATGATGGCGGACTACCTGTTAGTTTTTGAATATGGGTGCCAGAGGATTTTATGTAGGTTCTGACATGGTTAATGTGCTTGAAAATTGTTATGCATGTACGTGAAAAAAATTCTATGGAGAGGCCTTTTGGAAAGGTTAAAAGTGGCGCGACGAGACATCAAAGTTTGACCGCATGCCACGGCCACGCCCTTTAAGTTTTGGAAGAGTAGAGCACAATTTAATATGTTGAACATGTGTAGAACACAGTAACACTGAGTTGTCATCAATCGGATGAGCGCTTTCGAACAAGTTAATTCAAATAGGTGTCCTGTAAACGATCGAAAATCGCGTTTTTTTTACTTTCAAAAAATCCTACTGGACTTCCTGTTGGATTTCGAGCATGGGTGCAAGAGGGTTTTTTGTTGGTCTTGGCAAGATGGATATGCATAGAAAAAATCAGAATTGTAGGTTCAACGTGCCGCCGGGGCTGAGTGTTTGAAATATTATAGGGGGCGCCACTGAGCCATTAAGCCACGCCCACTCATTTTAATAATACAAAAAGTTTGACTTCACCACCAGGATTATATGTATGACGTTTCGGGAGTGTAGGACAATGTTAAGCCTGTGAAAAAACTACTTCCTGTTTGATGGCGAACGATACGTCCGTAGAATGACAGCGTTGGACGTAGGTGTTTGAGCTTGAAAGTCTTGTATGGCCAAGGTGTTAGCATGGTCCACAACAATTTTGAGGGGGAATTGAGCTACTGTGCAGCAATGGCTAGTGGTAATTGAAAAGTAGTGACTTCCTGTTGTAAACAGGTGGCGCTGTGACTTATCAAAAAATGTCAATCATGGATATGTTCAGGGTAGGCTATATATCATGCATGAATTTTTTGGTGATGATTGATGACTCCCCTTTAGAGTTATAAGCATTTCATTTTTTGGCAATGTGCCAAAACGCACGTTAAACTTTGAACGCACGCCACGGCCACGCCCTTTGAGTTTTGGAAGAGTTGAGCACAATTTAATATGTTGAACATGTCAAGAACACAGTAACACTGAGTTTTCGTCGATGGGATGAACGCTTTCGAACAAGTTAATTCAAATAGGTGACCTGTGAAACGCCAATTTGAGCCATTTTGAGCAATTTTTTTAAAATTCAAAAAAATATGGCCGACTTCCTGTAATGTTTTGACTATGGGTGTAAGAGGATTTTATGTAGGTCCTGACATGGTTAATGTGCATACAAATTTTCATGCATGTACGACAAAAAAACATCTATGGGGAGGCCTTTTTGAAAATTTCAAGGGGGCGCCACTGAGCCATTTCGCGAACTTATTTTACGAAAAGACGAAAATATCAAATTTTTCGTCAGACCTGATGACCTTGCACATTTTGGTGAGTTTTCATTCACGTTCAGGCCCTCAAAAATGGCTGCAAAGAGGAGGAACAATAAGAAGGATAAAAAAATAATCCTAAGGGTTCCAATAGGGTCCTACGCACTTGTCAGTGCTTCGGGCCCTAATTAGAAAACATTTTGACAACCAATTAACCATTTCAGTCTCTTATCATGCTAAAATACAGCCTCTCACGGTATCTGGATCTGATTTTTAAGATACGAGTATTTGCTGCTTCGTCTGTCTTATATCACTGAACATTGAATAATTGAGGGTTTTCGAGTATTGGTCTGACAAAAAAGGCAGCTAACAATGTTAGCTTGGATTCTGGGAAACTGTAAGAGACATTTTCACTGTTTTCTGGCATTTTTCTTTCTTTGTTTTTTACAAATTAATAATGTTGTCGATAGTGCTTTATCATTGATAAAGACAGTTTTATAGATACAAGAAAGACTGGAAAGAGAGAGAGAGAGAGAGAGAGAGAGAGAGAGAGAGAGAGAGAGAGAGAGAGAGAGAGAGAGTCAGTTTGGGGTGGAAAAGGAAAGGTTCTGAGCTGCCTTTTAATCCATCGACCAAGAAAGACTTTGCAGATGAATTGTTGGTGTAAACAGCTTTTAGTTGGAAGCTTTATGTGTGTGACCTTATTTAATATAATTCATCTTCAAACTCTTTGAATTCATTATCTGCAGTCCTAATGTCAACTTCTGATTTACTTCTGGACTTATGATTTTGCAAGCAAAGAAAGATAACAACAACATGCTGCTATCTTTGTTTGGGACGGCTGTAGCACAGCTGATAGAGTCGTCGTCTCTCAACAGGAAGGTCGGGGGTTTGATCCCCAGCTCCTGCAGCCACATGTCCAATGTGTCCTTGGGCGAGACACTTAACCCCTAGTTGCTTCCACTGATTCGTCAGCAGGGTGTGAATGTGTATAAATGGGATTAGTTACTTCTGATGGTCACTTTCGTAGCTACCTCTTCCGTCAGTGTGTGAATGGGTGTGACCTGCGGTGTAAAAGCACTGAGTAATCAGAAGACTAGAAAAGTGCTATTCAAGCTCAAGTCCATTTACCATTTTGTTGTAATTTAAATGTTTCCTATCATTATAAATTGAATATCTTTCAAGATGGAGATTCAAGATGATCATTTTTAACTCTTTTCTCTGACATTTTATACATCAAATAATTAAACAGAAAGGTCAATCAGAGAGTGAAATCCTCATTTTGACTTCCTTAACCTTTTTTATTTGTCCAAAACAGTTTGAAGCATGGATGCTGTAGCTGAACGTCAGGTCTACTTCCATTACCACTCTCAGTAAAATGGGCCTCATTAAGGTGTTTACATTATAACATATGTTATAACATGACCTAAATTGTTCCTTATGTTTTTCCTTTGATTAGCATCAAGCTGGAGGGATTCATTTTCTTAATGGAGTCCCTGCAGTTACACGATCATTGGTGAAAAGACACCCTCTTGTGGACGTTTTGGGTAACTGAACCAAGAGGGGACCAAAGTGTTGACAAATGCTGGTAAAAGTGCCAATCACAGAGAGGGAGTCTTGATTACAGCTGAAGTCCAAATGATCGACTTTCACAGGTTGAGTTGGCTGTAATCATCAAGCAAAAACAGTGTGACAGATGGTGAAACTTTAGATTTGACAGCATGAGAACCCTAAACTACACGAGAGACCTTAATGGATTTACACTCCGGCAGCATGATTTGTTTACCTGTCATCACAAACAGAGGGCAGCAGAATACAGAAAACACTGAGGATGCTTTTTGTGTCCTTGTGGGATACACCTGACAAAAAGTTTCCCTTGTGCATTTTACAGTAATTTT
Organism: Tautogolabrus adspersus; assembly: GCA_020745685.1. NCBI lineage: Eukaryota > Metazoa > Chordata > Actinopteri > Labriformes > Labridae > Tautogolabrus > Tautogolabrus adspersus. The sequence goes on from CM036554.1 coordinate 18,546,471, forward strand.
TATCCAACGAATGTAAAAGCTCTGACAGTAGTTGCCAGGTTGTTTGGTCAGTATTAATAGTGCTCTTAGTTAAACACAGAACATTTCTGAGACAGCTGACTTTTCAGATAGCCAATCAGAGCACAGTAAGTTCACAACATGAAATGCATTTTTATATATCAGACTAACAGTATATGAAGCAATAGAAATCAGTAGCACCTACTACAACACAAAATTGTCACTTACATATCAATACACCAATGACGTGAGTTGTTTTACATGTGGTACTTTACTTTTAGTATCTTTGAAACAGACCATTCTGCTTTATTGTCATGTTCCCATTTCGGTGCTTCTCAGCGGACTTACTTTGACATTTCCTTCAACATTTAATGAAACTTGTACATTTTTTATATTAAATCTTGAAGCCCCACACAGCAGGAAAGTTCCTTGTTCAAATCCCTGGTGGGACAGGGTTTTTCTGTGCATGTTCTCCCGCCTGGGTTCTCTCCAGGAACTCCAGCTTTCTTCCCAAGTTCAAGGTCATGCTTATAGGTTAATTGGTGACTCTAAATTGGTGGTAGGTGTGAGTGTCTGTCCATATGTCAGCACTGTGATTGACTGGTGGCCTGTTCAGGGTGTACCCCACCTCCTGTCCAATGACTGCTGGGGCCACTTATGGATAATGGATGAATGAATAGACATTAGAGTCATTTTTTTAACCTTTTAACCTTTTTTTTTAATACATCTTCTCTTGAATTGTCTTTTATGTGGGATTCAAACAGGCAACAGTCTTGTAGCTAGTTTAACATATTCAGATATTCAGTGATAGGAAGAGAAACAGTACATTTAGTGAACAGTACTTGTAGTTTAGTTTAATATTTCAAGTTTTGCTACTTCTCTATTCCTCTTCAATTGTAACTGCATTTCATTAGTATGACTAACTCTTAGATTGAAGGTAATACATGTACACACTTACAGGTTGATGCATCGTTACAGATGAAACTAGGTGTCATTTTGCTGAGTAAGAGATTATACTTTTTTAACTGAAAAGCTCTTTTAGGTGAGATTTCAAATAAAGAAAATCGACTTGAAATAACATTGAAGCGGTATTTTCACTTTAGCTCACACTGTTGTTTACCTATGAAACATTTTTAAGGTGAAACATCTCTGTATTAAACCTAGCACCAACCTGTCTTCTGTTTCAAAACAACATCACCCAGATCTTTACTTTCTCTTGTTTGTCTTCCTTGTCTCTGTCTTTCTCTCTCTGCACCTGTGACGTAATCGCAGCAGCAGGACATCACCTGCTCACCTGGTTGAGGGGCTCATGCTAATCTAAAGCTGCTTAGACTTCTTATCTGCTCAGCGCAGGTTATGTGCTTTGGTCCAACCAAAATACCACACAGCGTTGGCCTCTTTAATGTTCATGCTTACTCTTCAACGCTCTGGGAGCCCCGTCTGCATTAACCATGATACACTGGCCCTTTAAAAAAAAATGAAGCTTATTAATATATGGATCTCAGTTGTTTTATACTGGACTGTGTTTCAAGAGGATGGATAAACAGAACCGTCCTGTTTTCTATGTATTGATACATGAGCTGAAGGGATCAATGGATTTGTTACCTGAGTCGTCTGAAGTCAAAGATCATTAAGAGCTGATTTAAGGCATGAAAAATATCTGGTTTTGGATAAAATCAACATGAGTGACGCAGTTCACAGAAAACGTGTACCTAGACTGGCTTAATGCAACACATGCACACACATGCACACACACACACACACACACACACACACACACACACACACACACACACACACAAAAACACACACACAGATGCACACACGCACACACACTTGTGTGGACATGTGAAAAGTCATCCCATGTCCATGTGAAAGCAGTAATACCGTAATAGCCCTTATCCTATTGACTTAATCGGGAACCCTGTGGCACTCACAGCATGCCTTCACTTCTTGATCTCGGGTTTGTGTGACTCAAGGTCGAGGCAACACCACAGCTTCATTTCACTGTCGGACCACATATTCTAAAATCCTTTATTTGTTTTTTACACAGTCAGGAAAATCTTTCCTTCTCTACACAGAAGCACAAAGCCAATGAAACAAATGGAAAACAAACTTTACATGGATTTAAATAAAAGATTTAGCTTAATTACAGTATTTTTAAAAAATATTTTTGTCATTTCTACACTATGTACAAAGACAGCAACCCGGTTGTTAGAATATACATACATGTGTGTCAATTTACAGGTAATGAATGCAAAAGGGAACTTTAGATATGATCTGGCGTCATGGTTAAGCGGTCAGTAGCTGATATTTAGCTGCCAATTTCACTCATCTTTGCAGGTTTCACATCCGGTTTCAAATGCCTAACTTTTCGACCATGTGCGAATACATTCACTCATAAATCCCATTAACTCATTTAGTTCATATTTTTACTCCATCTCAGGAGCTTCGCCGGCCATCATCTGTGGGCGGAGTTGACAGGAGTATGAAAAACAGCTGAATTCAGGAGGATTTATCGGTTTGTTCCAATTAATAAAGAATCAGCAACTAACTTAATTAAAACACAGAATGGGTGGTCTTTCATATGCAGCTGTGGCTTTTTCAACACATATCACATTTAATTTGATTTTTCTTTGGAATTAAGAAAGACTCAAAACCCAACAGTAATGGAAATGAAAGCAGTACATTTCTTTCAAATTGCTGGATGGAGTTTCTTGGTTGGGGAAAACCAAAAGGAAAAACCATGACTTAACTCATCCTATAATCTCTCTCTATGTATGAATACACAGTTTATAATTATCAATGCAAGGAGTCCCTTTGTAGTGAAGAAGTCCATTTAAAAAGGGCTTCATATAGAAGGTTATGTGTGTGTGTGTGTGTGTGTGTGTGTGTGTGTGTGTGTGTGTGTGTGTGTGTGTGTGTGTGTGTGTGTGTGTGTGTGTGTGTGGTGTCTACATAAGAAATGTTGGTAGAAAAATGTAGCATTCTCACACATCCCCTTCCTCTCCTCATCAGGTGGGAGTGGTGTCAGTTTTTTTTTTTTTTACAGGATGAGGGTTAGCTCAGCTCACTGTCGCAACCGCCGCCTCGTCCCCCTCCTCCACCTTGCTTCCTTTGCCCATAGCCTTCATTTTGTCCATGATGTCAGTGAACGTCTCCTTCATTGTCTTCTCCAGCATCCAGCCCTCGCTTTCGCTCTCAGGGTCGTCCGGGTTAACCAGGGTGGACAGGGAGGAGTCCACGTACTGCAGGCCAATGGTCACGCCCATCTGAAAAGGACAGGAACACACATGTGTAAACCTCTACCTGGGCACGCTGATTGAGAGAATCATCTTCTAAAGAGTCACTAAAAACATGTTTCAGGGCCTTTCCATCAACAATTTCTATTTGTAAAAAATAACGTTTTCGCAATTCACAAAATGTTGTTAGACTTCAGATCATTTGTTTAACATTCTTTTTTAAGCCACTTTCCCCACAAATATGAGGAAAATGTGATCTAGATCACAGACTTTAAACACTATCTATCTGTTTTTATTATGCAGATAAGTACCGCAGTGTATTCTTTGCGTTCTTGGGACCTGTTAATGCTTTGTCCAAATGTCCCCCAAATGCTCGAACAGAAATTGAGAAACAGGATTTTAGGTATTCTGAACCCTCAGCCTGGAATCTGTTGCAGAATAAGTTGAACCTGAAGGAGCTGGTGTCCCTACATGTTTTTAAATCTAAGATAATAGACACTGAAGCAGCAGATTCTACAGGATGTCGATGTTTTTAGCTTGACTGCTTGAACTACTGACTCCCAGATTTGACTCATAGATGGTTCTCTTTGACTGTAAAGTTGAGTGTTTCGTAAATTGTTGTCTCCCTTTGTGTCTCTGCTGCTGACTGTCTTGGCCAGGTCTCCCTTGGAAAAGAGGTTCTTAATTTCAATGGGACTAGCCTGGTTAAATTTTGCTTAAATAAAAATAAAATAGAATATTAGAAATTGTTGCTTGTAATCATCTCGCATCAAAGTGAATCATAGGTTGGAGAAAACGTGACAATTTAAGAAATAATTAGCTTGGTGTTTTTCCTTACTTTGTAGATCAAGCAATCAAAGAAAAATGTCCATTATATATCAATAATGGATGTTATTGCATGTTGTTCTCTTATGATTATGCTTTAAATATCCTGGACGTTCTTTTTTTCTCTTTAGTGGGTTAGTGAAATATAAATAAACAAAGAGACGACTTAACCGAGACGACAAAATTCAATTAACATCTCAAAATTCTCAAAGTAAAGTCGATAAATGTCATCTAGTTTTTGACGTGTGAGGAGGTAATTTAAGAATGTGAACATTGATCCCAGATCAGATTTAGAGCTCAAGCTCCAGGAAGTGGGTCTGTCCTCATCACCTCCCTTATTAACCCATTACTCACTATCTGTGTCAGAGGAGCTTGCATAACTTCTATTTAATCTTCCCGCGGAGACTGTGTGTCTCAAAAGCATTCAGGGTACCGCTTCAATCCAAGTATTCAGAGGAAGGGCTTCTCTGTTGGATTTCAGTAATTTGGGAATTTCATTTGGATAAATAAAATATTTACTTTCTGCACGAGGTGGTATATGAACCACTCATCACTAAGGTCATTGACTTCTATGCATCCGTATATCACCCGGCTCTCGGTAATGGATTGCAGATTCTTGGACCTTAACAACAACAACAACAGATTTGAGTGAGTTGAGTTTGAGGCAAGGTGCCATTAGGCTGCTCGGATTAACATTTAGGTATAAAGTAGTAGGTGAGATAAGCTACATGGCCAAGGTGGCGCAGCGATTCCTGGAAGTTTGGCAGAATACAGATGATGATGGAGGTGAAGTGTGGAAAGATGTGCCAACTGGGTCAAGGCTTTCCCCATTATGTTTATACACAGGCTCTTCTTTTCACTTAATGCTAGCAGGCCATATATATCCTCACCTGACTAGAGAATACTCTAGACGCTTGAACTGTGCGAAAGATGTATGTGCAGAGTTTGACACGAGGAGGCTGTTCCCAAATTCAGCATGGGGAAAGTTTCTCGTAGATCACATTAAATGTGAAAGTCAATCATTGTTCAATACGTTCCTAGACATGAGTTTTGAGGAATATAAAAACCTTTGGCTGTTTTTTAACTTCATTTTTAATTAATTTAACTTTTTATCCAAAAAAAACATATTTAAAAAATACCAAAACTCAGTGTTTCCATTGGTCTCCTATGTCTTCACATATTCCATTGAATTGTCAAACTTGATAGTAAAGTGACGGTTAGCCCAGCTAGGGCTAATAAAAAGCTCAGGGAAGTGGCTTCACATTGTTCTGTGTCCGACATAAGGAAGTTACCCAGACATGCATCAGCCAAACCAACAAGTTAGTCTTTATCCTTGTCTTTGTGTTTGTCCATGACCCGGATGAAGGCCACAAGCCAAAAAGCGTCAGCCTAATGAAGTTAATAAAGTTCATCTTCATACTACAAGTGTTGCTGGAGCTTTTGGACCTCGTCGTCTTTTCAAATCAAACAGGCTCATTGTTGCCCCTCCTGTGGATTGCGGTAAATTAACACCCACGACAACGGATGTTCCAGTAAAGCAGCAACCTCTGGAGTTAAAAAAATGAAGCCAATGCTGAGGTACAAAACACTGCAGTTCCTTGAGTGTCCACCTGAGGCTGTCTCCAAAAGCCAAGAACAATCCATCATAGCCCAAATAAAAATGTCAATTTTTGCAGTAGAATAATGAACTTGACAGCTTGGTTCAAAATGTTTCTCTGACAGAGTTGATTTTGTAACTGACTGTACAGAGGAATGCTATCGATGATTTTTTGTAAACAGTGAAGTTAAACGTTAAACATTTCAAATTTGATATCAAGTCAGCATTGACTGGACTGCAGGTCAGTTTAAGTACCAATGGTAAGTGTTGGCTTCTAAATAATGTCACTAAAAAGGCATGTTTACATTTTTAACGAGAAGCCAAGTGTTGTAGGTTGGAATAAGCATCCTAGCCTAGCAGTCTATGACTACCTATGATTACCACACGACTCGAGCTTTTATTGGTTTGATTGTCAGACACATTTTGGTCTTGGCCCGTTGATAAGGCCACATGAACACGAATAAAGAAACTGAGAAATTACAAACTAATTTTTGCATATGACTGGTGACACCATGCTACATGTTTGTGTATTTGTGTTCATGCTCTGACCTCCAGCATAGTGACAAGCAGCACCAACGCTCCAATAGTGTTCATCAAGCCTCCATAGTATGAAAGCAGAGCTTCACGACAGCCACGGTTCCACACGTTGAGCTCCTCTGTGTAGTGGTCATAGCTGTAATGGGCTGAGTTGTTGGTCATCTGAAACTGGATGCAGGGTCTTGGGGAGCTGGGGTTACAGCAGCTGAACGGTACTCCATCCATCAGGTACTGTCCATCCACGTTGCTCCCAATGCGGCTAAGTGGATTAGGCAGAATGTCATGTCAGTTTCACTTTATGACGAGTTGAAGGTCAGATTAAAGAAGAGGAACTTGACAGTCTTGCGTAGCTAAAATTAGCTACGCAAGACATGTCTTCTACCAAAATAACTACAGGGTGTGCTATATACAATATTGTGCATTTCAACTTAACTGCTACTTGGTATAACCAAATTAATCAAATCTTCTAAGAGGAACTTCATTAAGACCATTAGTTAGTTGTGTTGTACTTGATTATATTATGTACAATGTAATTCATTCTTTCAACAATAACCAGTGTTGAATTTAATTCACTCAACAAGATATTAAGTATTAATGAACATCTGTGTGTGCTGTTTGAGTGGTTTGTATTTCTTGTAATGTGTTAATCCATTACCATTTTTCAACCACTTTTCAATAAGACGAGTAGTAAACCAACTTTAGACCATGTGCTAACCACCTGTAAACCTTGAAAATGACAATCACTGATGTACAATACTATTCTGCAAGAAGAAAAAATGCTATATACTACTTTTCCATATTGGTCACATATCTTCTTGTTTGAAACCTTTTAGTGGATAAATGATTACATTTAAATGGCATGAAATTGTGCATGACAATGACCATATTAGTGTCAGAGATCAACTGTGATTGATAGTTGTAGGCCAATGGAAAGACCTTGTAATTGGATCAGTGACACTAGAGAAGGTCAAATATGGACAAGTGATTTCAACATCTGATCATGCCCAACCAATGTCCCAGAGAACACCTTGGTCTAAAGTACAGAATATATGGGCACACCACACTATATATTGGTATGAATAATTACTAAGGCATTAATAATTAGAAAGATGGCTTTTGATATCTTAAGATGTAGGACATGAAAAATGTACATTGAGAGGAAAGTCTCAGGACTATTTCAAAGACTTGGTTAAACCAAGTCTAGTTGTGTTTTTGAATGAACTATAACGACCTGGATGACGGGGAACCTTAGCAACCATTTCTTGGCCATTACTAGAACTTTCTTCTAAGATTTATGTTGCTAGGGCTGAATCCTGCGTTCCAGTTCAGTATTGTAATCAGACAACCAGTGTTTTGAATATAAAATCCCAGCCAAAAAGTTTTCCTTGAGGATGCTGATGCTGTTCCTGAAGTGTTTCCAGGTATCCCACTGATTGGAAAAGACACAGAGTCTTAAAGGACATGGACTGTGTAATCCCTGAGATTAAACACTAATTAGGTGCCAATGCACACATTTATTTGCAATATTCCTCACAAAGCTAAACTACACTTGTTGCCTAAAACAGATCAAGTCTGGGTAGATTTGATTGGTGGGACTAGATATGGTTGTCACATTTGACAGGACTTGAACAATGTTCTTCTTATTCCACTTCTGCCTTTTTGACCTCGTATCTTTTTCTGTACCTAATCACTCAAGCCCCTCCTCCTTACCTTATCCATAAAACTGCCTAGTAACCTCTTCCATTCTGGCAGCCCCAAATGCCACCATTCCTGTGATGCTAATCTTCATTGAACGAAAGTGAATAATACACCTACTCTGACCTATCTTCACCTCAAATCCACTTAGGCTCCCACCTTGATACTCTCAGGTTCAATGACAATCCTTGAGCCAAAAAAATCCAATTCCCATTCACCAGGCAGATTTATGATCTCTAACCATCGATAGTTATTATCAGAAATGAATTATTCATCTTTGTCACTTACTCTTTGACTTCTTTTGCGCTGAAGTCCAGGTAGCGGTTGCTAACCCATTGTATCTCAAACCAATCTCTGTAGTTGTCATTTCCACAGCAACGAAACTCTATCTGCATCTGGTCCAGGGTTCTCTTCATGTAACAACGTCCTGGTGTGTCTGTGTCTTTGTAGAACTTCATGCCGCTCCTCAGCCCTTCAGCCAAGGTGAACTGCAAAGGGATCCTCATCAAGAAACACAGCAGGGCCGTCACAAATAGCAGGGCATTGAACACCACGCAGAACACTAAGAAGTTCTTTAACATGGGCTTCCACTTGGTAAACTTGGAGGGGTCTAATGAGTCATAGCAGACTTTGCCTCCAAAGGCGTTGATTCCGCAGGCTATTAGACCCATGAAAATAAGCAGATTTGGTAAGAAGTGGCTCTCGTTGTTGTCCATGAGTTCTGATCGCTTTCGCAGCTCAATCTTAAAGAAAAGGCCCATGCTGAAGACAAGCACGCCTGCCATTACAGCAAACCAGTACATGAACCATACAGTCTGAGCGAGCTTTACTCGCTTTTTCAGATCGAACTTTACCAACATCAAAGCCATGGTTCAACCTGAAGTGTGTCCCTACCTGTAAAGAAAAATAAAATTACAATTTAGGAGAGCTGGAGCTCCAAGATGTCCAGATAGCCCTTTAGTTCAGGTGTTCTTGAATTCTCCAATGTGCAGTTCCCTGTCTGTTTGCTGTCCCGGTCTCCTTTGGCTGGTCCAACAGGACAGGAGAATCAGTTTAACCTGTAATCCATCCCACGGCGAAAGAGCAGAGAAGAAGAACACAGGAGGACCCTGTAGAGCTATTTCTCCAAAGATATCTCCTTTCCCATTGTGACAAAAACATACAAATTCAAAAGCTTGTTTCCCTAATGTTTACTGGTTTTCCTTCCTTAACACACAGGTGAGGCTAATTGCGATGTTTCGTTCTCCTTGAGAGGTGGAGGATTGCCGAGGATCCTCATGATTAAACTCAAAGTTGCAGTACGTCATGGTAAGCCCCTGTAAGAAGCCTGATCCAATTTGCAGAAATCCCTCTACACAAGATGAGCCTGATCGTAAGCCTCTGCCAGGGACCATAATTGGTTTGAGCGTTCACGTGGTCATGGTTGCCTTGATCAAACGAACCAGGAGCTGTGAAGGCATCAGCTGAAGGCTGACAAAGACCATACCATGCACAAGAAAGTAGAGCTAATAATGGTGCATACTCATTCACAGGTAGGGGTCCACAAGTTCAGCACAAACAGGATGTCCTACCAGTAGTGCAAATACTCTGTGCTAATCAAGCATCAGTGACCCACTCACGGTACAAAGAAGCTTTCAGATGCACATTACAACCCCTTCACTGACTGAAAATTGGATTTATCACTCTACAAAAAGCACAAAACGGAATCAAACTTGATTTATAAAACATTTGGAAGGCATGCACAACTTTTTCTTGCATGCTTATCAGTGCAGTTAAATTATCTTAATTACCTCATTCTCTTATTGTCAAGTTCTTCTATGGAAGTTTAAATAAACTTTGTTCCTCATGCAAACATAACCTAGATAGTCTTACTGACCAGCGCTAGGTCAATCCCTGAATCCTTTGAACTTCACTTTTATATCAGAACTGAGAGCTGCAGTGATGCTTACAGCATTTCGTCCAATGGTTGTTGTACCTGCATTTGTCTAAAATCAAAACCACAAGTTCATGTCTGTCCGGAAGTTTTTTTCTTATGTTATCTATTATGTGTAGGAAAAGATGGTTTTCTTAAAGGTGCACTATGTAGATTTGGTGGTGAGATTTAAAAGTTGGAGAAGTGAAACAATTCTATGCCATACTTTCTGAACTAAATACACAAACTTTATTCAAAGGGAAAAATGGGTCCCTGGAACACTGTTTGGAGCTAAAAAGCTACCAGGAGAGTTACAGTTTCACTGATGCTGGCCCCCCACTATAACTTCTCACGTAGCATTTTATCTTCAAACAGTGTTCCAGGGACCAAACTTTCCTTTGAGGACAGTTTGTGTAGAGTTATTAACATATACCACAGAATCTGTACATTTCTTCAACTTTCAAATCTCTCTACCAAACCTCCATAGTGTACCTTTAAACTTTGTGAACCACAATGTTCGTTTTAAACAAACAAACTAGATGTCTGGTCAATTCCTCTGGTCTTTTCTGGGCCTTTTTAAAAAAAACCTTAATAGTGTTGCTAAAATCCAATGTCACTGCATATTTTTCTTGTGTTTATTTAACACCCTTGTTTTTTATGCCCCAGTCTCTATTATAAGTCATTGTTTAACTGCGTAAAGAGTCAACAACTTTTAATGAAAGTCCTGAGTAATATGTTGTGACTACTTAACTTTATTGTTATCCTTTATCTGTAAATGACCTGCACTTATGTCTTACATTGGTTATGGGTTGACAATTAGCTAACAATTATTACAAGTGACAGCATAATTGAATGTTATTGTCTATTTGTTAAATGTTGATTTGCTGTTTATAAATGCTCAACAGGAAGGGTTAAGGTGCTACATTGTTCACCTGTTGTCTCAGAAGCTTAGTAAAGAAGGCAAGATAAGATAAGATTAGATTTAACTTTATTGACATTGCACAAATACAAGTGCTGAACAACGAAATGCAGTTTAGCATCTAAACAGAAGTGCAAAAAAGCTTTAAGGGGCTGGGTATAGTGCAAAGCAAATATAAAGGGAAATGAAGAAATAAACTGGTATATTCAGTATGTGAATACAAATAAAAATAAACTGTGATTATGCATAGGATAAAAAAAGATGAAATGTTTGAATAATCTTTACAGGGATTTCTTGCTTTTAAATTTCATTGTACTCATAAAAGGGTAAACATCTGCAAACATAAGTGGAATAGTATTGTTCATTTGTTGTAGTGCCATTCATAAGTATGTACTTGCTTCCTGGATCTGTGTTAATAGAAACACATTCTCCAATATAACAAAGTGACTTTCTCATTTTTAATTTTTTTAAGATGCAGTTACTTATTTTTAATTTGTACAATGTGTAGACTACATTTAGTTGAATATTGTAAGACTAGAACAACGGTGAAGATTTGATCTATGATTAGTGACAGCTATCTGTCCTTCATTCAAATCCACTCTAATAATAAAGCATTAATATTGCCCCACTCTGAAGCTTCTCTGTTACAGACTTTTAATTATTCTAAATTTGAAAATGGTAGTTCAACTGGTATTTGGAATTTGTCTGTCCTGTAAATTTACTTAAAATTTCTGCATATACCCTGTCTTAGTGCTGGGCGATATGACTTCCAATTTTATTACGATAAAAAGATTAATATCAGTCACTATTGATAATTATCATGATAAATGTCAGATCATTTCATTTCAGATTATTTCTTTCTAATTTAAAGGCTGATTTTTGCTCCCGAGTGAAAGTTAAAGAAACCAGACGGTTAGTTGTGGTTTAACGTTCTTTATTGTCAGAACATGAAAAACTAAAACTAAACAGAGGAACATTTTACAATCAAAAGCACAGTGCACGGCGCTGGAAAACACTGAGAAATGTGAAATTGCGATAACTTTGTTACTGTTTTATCACCCAGGCCTACCCTTTCTCATATAATACATCTAAATGTTGTTAATTTATTCGACAATAGCAGGCTAGCACAATGATTTGTCCTTTATGGCAGCAGTCCCCACTACACATATTCTAAACAACATTAGATTCTTTTAAAGTAGGTAAATCCTGCATCTGATTTAAATGTTTAAGAATTAATCAGAGTGTTTTACAATTTGTAAAAGCAGGACATTTTAGAATTCACAACTTCGCAAATATAGATCTTTTGAAATCTGCAACTTTGGTGTCAGTTTTAAGATTGCAGTCACTATTGCATCAAAAATAAAGAACATTCTCTTTTTTTGTCTCTTTGACAGTAAGTATTTAGGTTTTTAACAGTTTATCAGGGAAACAATTCTGAATACGTCACCATGTGCTCTTGGTTCTTAAGAAGGCCATTTTTCTGACACTTTACTCATTGGTCAAGAAAGTAAACAACAGTTAACCAAAAATGACATTAAAGTTACAGCCAAGCTCAGTTTATTAGGTGCTTACATGTTGTGCAATAAATCTTTTCAGAAAACGCCAATATATCTAACAATAAGGCTTAGAAGAAAGGACATTAATCAAATGTCAGAGTTCTGCAATTAGCCTCTTGGTTTTCAATTGTTTTCATTCTGTAGTGTAGCTTTAACCCACTTCATACAAAGTTTCTTAAAGCAGTGCAATATAATCAGTGACACCTGACAACAGAAGCAGCATTAAAAAACATGTTAGTCATGTTTTTTTTTTTCAGTCAAACTATTAGATTTTTGTTGGATAACATGGACAAAACGACATGCGAGTGCTTGGGCTGAAAACATTTCATTTAATCACATAACAGTCTGATTCTAGGGGTCCCAATTGGTCTTCCTGTCAGCCTCTGGAATGACAGTCCAGTTAGGGGAAGGCGTTCCTGCAGCGAGCCAGTTGAAGTCATCCACCTGGCTCCAGTTGTTCCGGTCCTGGTCCAGTCCCGACACAGAAAAGTCCTCGTCCATGGTCGGATATGACCAGGAGAACGGGGCAAAGCTCACTCCATGACAATCCTCTATGATAGCCCTGCTGGTGACGTGCAGATAGACCTGTGTGTCTGTGGTGTTGTGGGTCCTTAGCTGCTGACACGGGAAGGCGAGAATACTGCTTTTACACTGATCAATGAATATGGAGCTAGACACAGGCCCACACAAGATCTCACAGCTATCGATATTTTTCAGGTGCAGTGTGCTAGGGGAACCGAGCAGACGGACCTTGCAGTTAGTAAGGTTAGTCAACAGCACATCTTGCTTACTGATCTCCTCTGCTGTTTTTGTGATACACACATTGTCCATGTTGGAGAAGCCGCACTTCTCAGAGGGTGCAGATGCATCCACATGAGTGCTGCCAGACCCTGCAGAATTAGGTGTAGGGGTGTCTGACACTGGGGCGGAAGCTTTATCAGTCGCTTTAGTGCGAGCTCGAAAGGCAAACTTCTTCTTGGGTAGACCCTCCTCTCTGGTCTCAGCAATGGAGGATTGGAGCTTCTGTAGAGCAGCCTGGGCTTGTCTCAGATCGTACTGCTTCAAAAACAACGTACTGTCGCTCAGGAACTTCTGCAGCTGTAGCGTTTTGGCCGTCGCCTCCTCCAGCTTTTGGGTCAGAGCAGCCCGGTCAGCTCCTGAGCAACTAGACAGCAGCTCCTCAATGGACTCCCGCTCTCGGTTGAAAGTGCTGACGAAGTAGTCGCCCTTTTCCTCTGCGACAGACTGGCTCTCTTTCGCTTCCTTCCTCCGCTCGGCATCATCAATCCTCTCCTGGTGCCGCTTTTGTAGACGCTCTTGTATCTTTGAGGCACCGCTTTCGCCGGTAAACGCGCTTTCCTGGCTATCTACAACCGCGGCATCCATGTTGTCAAACTGTCAACAATTGCGGAAGTAGTGACGTCACACGTTCTTCTTCGTTGTTATAACAAGTGCAGCGTTCAGAGCGCTCCCTGCTGTTTAGGAGGGTGTACTAAACAAACAGCCTGACAATGTTACAAAATAAAATCAAACAAAACCGAAAGTCTGATTTTGTTTAGCTATCAAACTTGATTCCGAGAACTTGTTTAATTGATGACAGCATGTACGGGGTGACATATTGTTCCTCCTGTAACTGTAGTCAAAATGTTTAAGGATCGTACATTGTCATTTTTCACATAAAATACAATACAAAAACATTTTCGAATACAATATAGAAAACCATCTCACAAATCTTTTACTGTGTAGAAAACAAAAAATGAACAGATAGTAAAATAAGATGAACTGTTGATTTTTTTTATTATAAAAATAAAAAAATATATGGAAAAAAAACCTTACCCATGTCCTCTTAAAAATGTAATATAACAAGATAACACTTACTTGACCCAAAGGTGAAATATAAAGTTTTTTTCCTTTACCTTCACTGTTTCATTATAGTATAGCATTAATTCACATTACATATATTTATAAAATAGTAAGATATATAGGCCTACAGATAATAATATTCAGAATTACTACCGGTAATTATTATTGGGCTAATAAATTATTATATTAATCTTAAAACTCATATGCACTTCTTAAGCCACGTGTTTCAAACACAACAACAAAATAAAACTTTGACTTGAACTTTTATCACCTGAGATGACAAGAATTCGTTAGTAGGTATCACATTCATATACTGTAACTATGGTGTTACCTGTGAAACACCAAGGTGTAGCAGACACATCAGAGGCCCGCCCTCTACTGTTGGCAATGATTAATTCTAATAATAACATTTATCTGCACTCGTGAGGTCAGTTAAGCATGCTATTATAATGTAAATAAATCTGAAAACGTGATTATTATTACATTTCAATTGTTTTTACATTTTTTTATTCAAAATCTGACGGTCGTATCTTCTCGTGGAGGAATGATGATTTGGGTTTGCCTTGTTCTGTGCACTACCCCAACAACCCGTGCGGTGATGGCGAGGAAACCCCGTAGACAAGGCACTGCTTTTTCATGACGGTGAGTTTCCCTTTGAGTGTATTATAATTTTGTGATAAAAATTTCAAGGAAAAAACACACACAACCTCCTTCCTCCCTTCCTTCAGGGAGGGAAGAGAGTTTGAGCGGAGAGAAAAATCTATCCGAGACAGAACAGGGACAGTGAGAGAAATATATGAGTGGGAGAGGGAGAAGAAGGAGGAGGAGGAGAAGGAGGGGGGGAGCAAATTAAAAGTTGCCAAATGGAGATATTGGGTTTCAAGAGGAGTGAGACAGGAGTAAAGGGTTTGCCTCTAAGAGTCGTCTTTATGTTTTGCTAATCGGGATTAATATGTATGCCTCGACACGGTCTTGTCCTGTAGTTTTTTTCGACGACTTCTAGCCGACGATTCAAAAACAGGCGTCGTCTCCACCGCGGCTAGCTCACCAGAACAGGCCGGTGTTTCTCGGTAAAATGTTGCGGAGCGTCCGGTCTCGGGTCCTCCAGTCCGGAGCATGCATGGGTACGGGTTCAAAAACCCCAGATTGAAACGCGTCGGTTCGACATATCGAGACAAATGTGACGTTTTTCATGCTGGCAGAGGAGCCACATAGAGGACAAATGAAAGCCTCCCCAACAGAGAAAGAAAGATCACGTCAGAGGCTGGACGACGGGCGTTTTTGTGCTGCTTGAATGCGATTATCATTCTGTCGATTCAGTCTATTTTTGGAAATAAAACTTGCAAGCTGTACATTAGCTGACTTACTAAAGCAATGGTGAAACCATACCGCACCAGGAGCAGGGGGGGTAGCTTGAGTCGAAGCATGTATGCTAGGAAGGCTTTCTGACGACGAATTTTAGCCTCAAATTAAACAAAACATTCACTCTTTCGGACAAAATGACTTTATTAAAACAACCCCGACTAAGATTGGTGATAAATTTGCTAATGTTTGTTTTTTAAGCTTCTTTTAAGACTCGTTTTACCTGCGTATAGGCAATTTAGCTCTGCCTTGTTTTTATAATGTTGGACTTTACATCGAGTATTTAAACTGCGTAACCTCTTCATGTTTGAACAAATTCAATATTTCTGAGATTCAATGGTTGAAATATTTACTTCGGCTGTCGAGGGAGAGCTAGAGGGTAGTTTTATACTGCAATTTATTTGACATTTAGACAGTCCACATTTGGAGGGGAATTAATGAAATAAATTGTCACGTATTTAATCTTTTGGCCTTCGTTTTCCTATTGAAAGGTGGACACAGCCTATTGCAACAGTTTTGTATTTTTGGGACATTGTGTCCACATTTGAAGGACAAAGGAGCCTCGCAGTCTGTGGTTCCTCTCCCCTCCTAATGACAAAATGCCCTTTATTTGTAATGGGTATTAAAGAAAGTACTCAATCTTGTAATACAATCAGCTTTGGCATATTCGTGACAGTAAAGCGAGTTTAAAAATCACATTTGTTCTGATAAAGCCCTGTCGTCCTTTGTTCTCCCCTCACCAAAGATGGAGGCTAAACGTGGCTCAGTTGAAAAGACAGCCCATGTCCTGGTAACAGCCATTTTGTAGCATTGCAGTTGTAACGTTTAACACATCCTCAAGAACACAGCCTACATTTCTGTATGACTTTAAAACAGTATAGCACATGGTATAATTTAAAGACAGCTACATCATCATTCAAATGCTGGATTTGTGGCATTTTTACATCCCTTACATGTATTATTTGTAAGTACTATTACATTAAAGAAAGACAAAGTACTGGTAACTAGAAATATAAGCCACACTAACACTCATATCTCATTACTTAGCTGTATTTACTTCTCACATGCTCACTTATGTTCCTCTTCCATTATGTAGCACCAACATAGCTGCGTACTTTAGCTGGCTGACACAACATAAAGCCAACACCTCTTTCAATGTAGAAACACAAACAACCATTCAAGGTATAAATGGAGCAGGGTGGAGTTATTTACACTCAAATGGCCATTTTTACTCTGCAAGACAACCAATGTGGGACAGCAGAGGAGGGTAATGGGTGGGAGTTAGTGTGTCAGAGACAAACATCTGTAGGAGGGGATGAGGGCCATCCTGCTTTCTGCCTACATACAGATCTCCCATAGTAATGAAAAACATGCCTGCCCCCCCTCTTCCTCTCCAACGCATATTTCACACACCCATCTCTGTATTTTTGTCACCTACTTCCCTCCCCAGCACTCCTACAGCCTGTATCTCGTGTGTAATCATGTAATCTTACTAAAAGCAGCTTCTCACCCTGCAGCCCAGGAAACAAAGGTGTTAAATGACGGAATCAATGCTTCCTGCTGGAGATCTGTGAGTGAGATGTCCTTACTACTAACAATGACAAAAAAGTACATGCAAAACCATTTGAATGCACACACTAGTACCTCAAAATACAACTAAAGCAAGTGATTAATAAAGCCCTATCACCACGATAAATTAAGCTATTTATTTAGCTATTAATCCATGTAAATTAAGACATGAATCACAAAATCTCTAATTCACAACAGACGTCCTATTTCCTTTTATCTCTCCATATTCTTTCAGGTGTCATGGATGATGAGGACGATCGCCGTCTTCTGGATATTTTAGGGTAAAACACTCTTTATAAAACCGGCAGTGCAGAGTGTGTCTTGAATCGTTTCCCAATATTATTATGGTTCCTCTTTCAAAGACACAAGTATTTTTCCAAACATATATGTAGTTAAACATCAGAAATGTTTTTTCATTTTCTACATCTATTATAAACATGTTAAGCTATTTTTCGACTAGGCATGAATATAGATATATATATTTTTGTACTCTTAAGTATCTGCTTTAGGTGTATTAAAAGAACCTAACACTGTCTTGGTTGCCCCTTTTAGAGATGTGGATGCATTGAATGACTATCTCCATGGCAGCAACAGCAAGTCTGTGAGTGACTCTTCAAGAATGTATTCGCAGTCATTCATTACAAAGTTTGCCTGAATAGTTCCCTTGCTCCTTTAATGCATAAATAAAGTTCACTCATTCTGTGTCTCACTCTTCTTTGGTTGCTGCAGATTGGCGAGGATGATGTAACAAACGCAGCTTATGGCTCGGATGGATCCTTCTTTACGAGTGACACGGTGAGTGAAGTTGTCGATACATTTTGCCAACAACTTATCAGGGCCTAAAAAGAGAGAATTTTCTTTTGCTTTTGGTGACATTTGAGTAGCAACGCAGTTGTAAGGGTTTCACTTTTATAGAGGTGATCTATTTTGCACACTTAGGAGTTTTTGTTATAGTTTAGTTTTTAGCACTGGTGGAAAAAAGGATCACAGATTTATAAGACCTACAGGGAAGGCTGTCTTGTATGCACCTCACATGCAAGCAGCTCACCGCTTTCTACTCATTTTCTCTAAATGCTTCATTCAGGCTGGCTCCAACTCTGGCCTCAAGGATGGCTCCTCTTCAATGGGCGAGTTTGGAGAGGATTCAGCAGGGGCAGGCCTCCAGCTTTCCAGCAGCCTTTCATTTATCGAGGATGAATTGGGGCCGGAGACATCTCCTGGAGGGGTGGACCTCGGGGGCGAGGACCAGCCCTTTGACATCCTACAAAAGTCTCTCATGGAGGCTGACATTACAGAGCAGACTTTGGCCCAGGAGGCCTTACTGGACTCCCAGCCAGCTCCCACTCTAGTGCAGGCCCCCGTTCCCTTCCAGTCCCAGCTGGTTCCTGGGAGTTACGGAGGGGGAGTAGGTGTTGTAACCACGACAACAGCTACGTTTCCTGCAGGCCAGTTCCTGCAAGGGGTGTCCCAACTGCCCAATGGCTCCGCCCAGCACATCCAAGTGTTGGGCTCGTTCGGGGCAGGTGGTGGTGTGATGACTTTGAGCAGCTTGGAGAGGACTCCTCAAATTGTTTTGAGGCAGGGGGCGCCTGTAGGTGCAACAGGAACCACAACAGGGGGGCAGGTGTTTGCCCCAACCCAAGGGCAGGTAGGACAAATGGGCTTACCGTTCAAAAACATCCCCCTTCAAAACATCATCATCCAGAGAGGCCCTGGAGGGACCCAGACTCTTGTCAGACCTATCCAGCCCAAACCCCTCCAAGCTGGGGCTCAGACAGTCTACAGCCTTGGTTCCACCACCATGGCTAACATAGTTAACGCTAACACTGCTACACCTGGAGGACATTACACGACTAATGGCTCCATAGTGATGCAGCCGCCCATTGAGCAGCAACAAACACAGGCCCAGACAAACATGACACCTGGACAGTTCCTGCTGCCCAACTCTTTGGCGCTCACTCCGGCCATCCACAACGGCCCTCTTGACCCCAACTCAAACACTCTCATTTCCAGTCAAAACACGGTACAGATTATTGCTGGGCAGAACTTCACTGCACAACCAGGAGGCCAGCTCATTTTGAATCAGGGTGTAGTCAGTGGGGGTCAGGTTGGAGGGGGTGTAACCCAAACATGGACAGGTGTTACCTGTGCTAGCTCCACCTCTGTGCAGACATCATGTGCTCCTGGGCGGCTGACTTTGGTAGGTACACCGACGGCGGGGGTCGGCTGTCAAGGCCAAGTGACAGCTAGCCCTGTTCAGCGCCTACTAGTGACTCAGACTCAGAATTGCACTTCTCTGTCGCCTATACCTGGAACTGCTGAACAACAGGACTACAGACAGGTATGTACGCAGGTAACTGATGGTATTTAATTTATCTTCAACTTTGTGTTTTTGGTGTTATCTGACTGGCATCACTTTCATTCAATTTCAGAATTCTTCATCACCTGCCCTTAAACAGGCACAGCTCAGCAACCTCCAAGGTAACAACAGCTGATGAATTATTTTGAACTTGATTCATTGCAGTCTAGTCTGACTTAATGAACATGCTTTGTTATTGTTACAATCTCTCTTAGGCATTACAACCATGACCCAAGATTCAACGCTAAACTCTCAGGTATTTTACTCCTTCGTCACCTCATTTGTTTTGCACTCCTGATGTTGTCTTCTAAAGATGGATTGGTGTGATAGGGATTACAGCACAATGGTTATTCACAAGTTTGGTATGTACACTTTATCTTTATAGATCAGTGCTCAGAAGAGACCTGCCCTTCCACCACTTACAAGAGGAGGAATGTGAGTAACTTTGATCTTTTTGTGTATTATTAATATACTTCCTATGTCTTGTGTTTTTGTAAATTATCATTCAGCCTTTGAAGGTAATTGCCTCTTTTTCTGTCCCCTCTAGTATTTTACAACAGTTGAGGAAGGATCATAATGGAGTTCAGACTTTAGATCGGCGGCGATTTACGTCAGTCGACGATGCACTGCAAAGACTCCTCCCTTACCATGTTTTCCAGGGGACTCCACCCAGCCACGATGAGTTCTCACAGGGTACAGCTTTGAATAGATTTGCTTTGACCTGAAATCTGCTGGACACCCCAGCCCTGTAATACAGCACGTTTATGCCTTTTTGAGAAATTAATACAGAAATTTGTGTCGTTATGTCTACAGTGGATGAAGAATTTGAGGTTGTTGCAACTCAGGTGTTGATGAGGACTCATTCCATGGTGAACAAATACAGACGGCTGCTAATGGTGGAAGCTGAGGTAGTAACACACGTGTAAAGTTTTGCATACATACATACATACATGCTTGCATGTGTTTCATGTTACAGCATGCACAGGACTAACAGGTTGCCTCTCCCTGCCCTGCAGCGTTTTAGCCCGTCATCAGAAATGGTGATGATTGACAGGACCTTCAACCAAGAAGAGCGCGGCAACCTTACCCAAGACAAACGCATGGTACTAGTGGATCCAGGTAAAAAAAAAAAAAAAAAGTTTAAAGGGATTTGGGAGCAAATTTTTAAGTTTTAATTTAAATCTTGATTTCTTTTTTGTCTGTTTTAAAGACGGTTTCTTAGAGGATTTCTGCTGTGGGATGAAATCCAAACTTTTCCAAGATCCCGCCCCCTCTCAGTCGTCATCCAGCTGTAGTAAAAATCAACCAGACAGAGGCTCCACGGAGCCACCGTACAGGACAGACTCCCAGCCCGCGTATGGAGACCCGGGAGGGGGCGGTGCTGCAGGTACATGTGCAGCAGACAGAGTCAACCCCCCGCCCTTAGACAACAAGAGAGTCCTGGAACTGAAGAGATCCCAGCAACACTACGTGCCGAGCAGCAGCGGCAACGACAGCCTCACAGCTAACAGTTCTCATCAAGGTAACCCCCCGCCTTTCACAGCAACAACAGGCGGACAGACGCACTACCCGGTGTCCCAACACCCCATCCAACCCCAGTACCCACCTCAGCTCAGCTCACCCGCTCCTCCTGACACGGACTCTGCTTTAGAGGCGGCAGTCAACAGCATCCTGGAATGTTAAGACTGATTCTCTAATGAATGAAAGATTTCACTTCTATAATGTGTGTGTACATTTTTTATTTTTATTTTAGGTCAAACTCTCCAGTTGTTTTATATGTTGTTTCCCCCCTTGAACCCAGTGTGAAGAGAGGCTAACTCTTCTTTCAGGTCTATTTTCTTTGTGTTACCATCTCCGGCCATGTAGAGTGTCTTTAGGTCTTTTTTCTTTATCATTTAGGGGGGGGGGGGGGTGTCGAGTAATGATGTAGAAGTTAAATGTGCACTTAAAAAGACCTATAAAGATCCGGGAATGTGTGCAATGAAACGGTTTA
Organism: Tautogolabrus adspersus; assembly: GCA_020745685.1. Lineage (NCBI taxonomy): Eukaryota > Metazoa > Chordata > Actinopteri > Labriformes > Labridae > Tautogolabrus > Tautogolabrus adspersus. The sequence continues at coordinate 18,567,897 of CM036554.1, forward strand.
ACAGACGGAAGAAGTTTTGTTTATTTTAGTGTTGTTGTTGTTTAAGGGGTTCGGTCTGGGGTTTCAGTAGCTTGAATATGAGTGCCCCTCTCTTCACACACACACACACACACACACATACACACACACACACAAACACACACACACACACACACACACTCTTAATATTTTGTGCCAGTTGATTAACCGCACTACCTATGCTGAAAAACAGGGATGACAAGGAGGAACAAAATGACGACTCGGTGCCTAGTTCTAGGTTTTTATTTGAAGTGTTTACATAAAGAAGCTCTATTCAAAAACAAAGTCCTTTCGCTCAGCTCTTTCCTGCTTTACAAACATGCACCGTGCACACATAACGTGCTTTACATGTTAGCTAGATGAATGGTTCAGAGGTGATTTTCTTTAAGGTGAGATAAGTAGTGGACAAATTGCACTAATCGTACTGTTGCTCATTTCAGGAACTACATGTTCGATAGAAAGTGTACACTAGGCTTAACAGAATGTGAACCAAAATCTATTCGCCTGCTTTCAGCTGCCTGCAACAGGATAACCTCTTCCTCACACTAGAAACCTGTCACATAGACATCCATAGTAGTTCTACTGTAAACGGTAACGCTTTGTTTTTTCGTGCTTAAGTCACATTTCTTTCGCATTTGTTCTTTTGTACCTTAAAGGTATGCAAGCCCCGACGCAGACACCGGACAAATCTCACTCTCAACCGCTCTTTTATCATTTCACAGTGAGCTTGTGTCATGGGCGCTCAGTCCTCAGATTGAGGAAGATATTTTCCAGTATCTTGTTTTTTTATTTAGATTTTTTTTTAATTTCCTCAATTTAAGTAATACGAGAAAATATGACTGTTTTTGTTGGTTGTGATGTGTCCCCCAGCTCTGTGAACATGACAAATGTCTTTGGGGTCATTGATTGTATGTTTGTCTGCCTTCTGCATATAATTATATTATGAACATATCTATCAATCTATCTATGCTTTACAACTTTGACGTGTCCGTCAGTGTGTGTGTGTGTGTTAATCTACCACACATCTCCACTGATTTTAGGTCTATGTCTTCATGTACTTTGGTTGTTTGATTGCCATACTCTTGACTATGTTCCCAAATGTTCACTTTCCAGCGTTTATCTTCAAGTGTTCCTCACATTTCCTCTCCGAGCAGTGCAACCAAATTTCAAAATAGGAGAGAGTGTGATCTTGTCCAGAATCTACTCATATCTTTATGTCTTTGCGTTGCTTACAACAGATGTGCGGCTGTTTAAAAAAAAAAGAAGCGTTCTCGGCAGCTGTGTCTAAGGCAGCCTAAAATGACTCCCCACTGTGGTCTTAGTTTGTAGAGTTTTCAAGTTCCAGCTTCAGTTTTTTAAGAGCCAACACTTGACTTACTGTGATATTTGTTAGGCTTATTAATCAACCCTGAATATTAGCCATGTATTTCTGGTTTTGGAATGACGTCTGTGAAATAAAATCACAGAAATCTGCACTATAGTTTGAGTTAGAACGGGAGATTTCTTCCAAATTCATCACAGGACCAAAGCTTAGGTTAATTGTGTTAAACATGATTCTGGACAGTGTCGCCTTTCTCCTATAAATGTGTCTGTGAAACATGCTTGCCAATCGGCTACAGGGCAGACTGAAGGCCTTTTATATGACATGATAAGTTCTGTGTTTGACTGCCAGTGGCCATTGCAGCCCGCCTGCATCTCTGCCTATAGACCTCTTCTATGTACCAGTGCACACTGAGAGAACTGGGCTCTCTGCTTTGATAACAAATCTCTAATGACATGTAAAGGCCAAGGGAGATATGGTTTTATTTTCTCCGTCAAGTCGTTGCTGCAAGACTTTGTGCCTCTTTAGCACTTATATTCACGAGAAAGCTAGTTTAAGACTTGCACAACGTAGGGACATGTGCAGCGTCGGTGAAACATTGTGTTATCTTGATGCATATCAGCTTCTTTGAGGGCCTGGTAGGAACAAACTGTGCTTTCTCTCTCCTGTTCTCAATGCAGAGATGTGTTCTTTCTGCCTACATTTTCACTGTTGTTTTGTCTCACTTGATTTGTATAGTTTGTTGTTTTTGTATAAAAATGAAAAGTGAAACACAAAATATTTATAATTTTTGTATGGAGAAAAAAACAAACAGAAGAATGTAAAAGAAAAAAACAAGAGAAAATGCAAATTATTTTTTATTGTGTTGGCTGAGGAGCGGCATCAGGAAAAAAAGTTGTTACAAAAGATACTGTCATTTCTTCATTTGTAGCTAATGTGTGTTCACTACAGCAGCAAGGAGAGTCAACAATAAATTCATTTTGAATACAATCACACACTGGTCCAGTCCAGCTGAAAAACCTCCTTCAGTGTCCCTCCATTACTATTCTGTGAGTGCTCACATACTCACACTGGCAGACTAAGCATGCATAATGACATCATGTGCCAGAGGAAGCATTTGCAAAAGAAAACAGGATTTGTAACCCTCCGCTACACAGATCAAATGTTTTACCACTGATTCTAATGTTAGCACATTTCTAACTTTCATGTTTCTTTACTTTCAGGCTGCCAGAGTAAGATTTTTAGCGAGTCTAAAATCTCTTGGTTTCCCTTTAATCCCCTCGTGGACTTGGCCTCCAGAGCCTATGCACAAAGCAGCAAAGCAAACTCTGCATAGCAAGCATTAGACCGCCCGGCCCCTTCGATTTTAGTAACACAAGAAAACAGTGACACCTAGTGGAGCTCCTGGGAAACACAGCGGGACTGTCATACACACCCTACGATGACCAAATTAGTCCTTTTTCGGGGTTCCCTTGTTAACATTTTTCAGTCCTTACATATGATAGAACAAAAATAAAATGGAATAAACAGATATGTGAGTAAATCATTTGAAATTAAAAAGTAATATACACAAGATGCAATGCAATGACTACAGCCTGTCATTTTAAATGCCCTAAGATGTGCAAATCACTTCAGTATTAAACTGCGGTTATCATAATTACAACTCCTCTGGCTGTAAAGGAATAGCTTAACTCCCTGGGAAATGACTAGTTCATTTTCTAAAGAAGAGAACAATTGGATGATTAGTGCAGTACAGGAAAATCTGCCCTAAATAAGGCTACACCCAGCAGCTAGTTAGCTTAGCTTAAAAAATACGTTTTCACACATGTACTCCTGAAAATGTCTAGAACATCTCTGGACAGGCTGCTCTTGAAATCTTCCTGAGTTGCCTGTTCAAGTATGCACCACACCATTGGAGACCATCACTATCAGACTGGAGCGAGGGTCTCAGGAGGCAAGACCTGACATCAAAAGGAGTCAGCAGCAGAAATAGATCATGAAGCAACAGAGCCAAACGCGACAATGACACTTTTTTGCCTTGACATCAACGCTACGTGTAGTGGGACGTATTCACAGTTTAAAACGAACAAGTGGAGAAGAATATAATGGCAAGCAGATTCAAATATGATGCAGCTTCATTATGTGCAAAGTTAACGCACCAGTTGCCCACATCTGCTCACCCCAACTTCAACACTGACATTTTACTAGGGGGCTTGAAGGAAAAAAATCCAGGTAAAGTCGGGTTGAAAAATGTAGCCGTTTGCGTTTACACCATAGACTGTAAATGGTTTACACATGCAGCTCTCGCCAAAACTTCAGGAAATGTTCTGGTGTTTTGTGTGTGTGAAAACACGAAGAAAAAAAGAAGATGAAAAAAAAAGTTAGCCTTGCTCTGACAACAAAATCTGCTTCTGTTAAACGTACTAATTTGCATGCTATTTCTCTTGTAATTTGATTTAGCTTGTTCTTTTTTAAAAGGTAAATGATCACATTAACACCTGAGGTTTTTCCCTATTTTAATAAATAATACGGAACAATACATTTGAAGCATTTGGTTGCAGTATTTGTCTGACTGAGCCAGGTGAGCTTTTTTCAGAGCCCTCCAGTTTCGACCTCATGCTAAGCTAAGCTAAGCTAACCAGCTGCTGGAAGTAGCTCCCGGATAACAGGTATAAAACTTCATTTCATATTATTGCAGTTGGTATCTCATCCAAACTGTTGTACTTTTTCTATAAGTCTTTGACATGTTGGATTGAAAATGAATGCTACCTTGTTGGGAACTAATAATCAAACCTGGAATAGTTTAGATCGGAATAAATTACATGTTATTAACCTCGAAGTGAAGAAAATGTCCCTCTGCCACAGCTGCTGTTTTCTCATTCAGAGTCTCTCTTGTACAATCATCTTCTCCTGGCTTCAGTGGTGCTTCCTCCAGCGATCACGTTCTGGAAAATAAACATCAACAGACATGTTATCTCCATATCTAAGTAGATCATTATACACAATGCAACACTGAGAATAATCCACACACTTACTTATGTGAGGGTAACTCCAGATGTAGCTGAGCACACAGTATCCTGCTAACAACATGCCCACTCCACCTACACCACCTTTCCTCACATCAATATACCTCCTGTAATACCACTGCCAGCCTGAGAGAAAAACAGAAGAGAGAAAACATACACGTGAAACTTCACACACGCTGAAGACATAAAGGAATGAATAAAGTATTAGTTAAGTAGAGGTATGGTAAGTTAACTTACAGTAAAGGTACGACAGTAATGGCATTATTGACAGTAGTATTGTTGACTTTTAGACCCAGCCAGCAAAGCTACTTTCCCTGTTCCCAGCCTTTACGCTAAGCTAAGCTAAATGCCCCTTATTTTAGCTTCAAATTTAGCATACAGACACAAATGGTAGCAATCTTTTCATCAAAATCTCCAAACATGTATTATCATACAGAAATACACAATGAGTGGGTGTACTTTTTAGTTGCTAATACAAACTTCTGTCTATATGTGTGAGATGTGTATGATGAGATTCACCTCTTTGCACCATGTGCACCACATCTCTTGGATGGCTGGGAGATCTGCAGGCCAGCCACTCAGGTAGCTCCCTCAGTCTCACCTGTCCAAGACTTCGCTCTGTCAGAGCACCTAGAATTAAAGACACAGACCAACAGCCAAACGCAGTCAATCTGATTAATACATGCTAGTTTTTTCTTTTCTGACAATACTTCCAGTACCTAGAATTCAATATGACTCTGAAAAATATAGAACCTAAAATTGTTATATTGTTTTAAAAATATGACTCAATAGACTCCTTCACAGAGGCAGAATCACAACAAAATACTGGAGCACACGAATCACTTCAAGTAATTTATTAAGGTACAAAGGACATTTTGACGTGCACTGCATCTTCCTCAGTCAAACACAGTGCGCATCGAAATGTAATCCCTTTGCACCTTAATAAATCCCCTTAAGTGATTCGTGTGCTCCAGTATTTTTGTTGGATTGTGACTGTGTGAAGGAGTCCATTGAGTCATATTTTTAACGCCTAAGGTCCTTCTCTGAGAGAAACCGACTTCCATCTGTGGAGGGGTTGAAGCGCAAGAGTTTCCTTTTACTTTGTTTTATTGCGTTTACTTTTTTATTGCTGGTTTCATTGTTACATACTGACCTTTTGCCCCATGTTGCCTCCTGACCTCCAGCTGTGACCCATCATCAACTCTTAACATCTCCTCCCTCGCTGGCAGAGTTTGTGGCGAAAGACGTAAAGTGTGAGGGCTGGGAAACTGCGCGAGCGAGGGTGATAAAGAGAGGAGTCCTGTGTGGCGTTTGCCTGCCTTCAACGCCTCATTCACCCTGACTGTAGGCAGAGGGGGCGTGGCTCTGTTCACCTGCGATGATAGATAGCCAGAAAGAACGGAAGCTTCAGGGGAGTTAAGTCCAGGTTGAGGGGAAACATGGTGTTGTAGAGGGGTTAAAGTTGCTTGTTTAGAACTTTTCCTTTTAGCTGATTGTAGCTCTGTATTTTGAGAACTGTTGCTTGAAGGCTCGTCCGAAAGAGTTTGAGTTGATACCAAGTTGCTTTCTTGATTTCGTGATGGAAATGCAGGTCTGATTTTGCTGCTTAGATCATCAGTTCCAATCTGGCTCAGGATGCTCGGCTTGTTGTGGTGATAGTTGTTAGCTCGTCCTAGAGTGGCTTTAACATCCTGGAGCGTAATCCTAACCTGCTGACTACTTTCTGATTTTGAGAACGTCTTACTCACAGATATATCCATAACTTCCTCATCCTTTTCTACCCAGAATCCATCTCTTAAACGTGATTTCGCAGTACCGTCATTTACTTTTGAGTCCAGAGAGGTTTCATTGATTGTAAGAAGAGATGGTATGGCTTTCTTTGTCCTTGTTGCCTTCATTTTAGATGCACCTTTGGGTTTGGAGCCCTTAGATAAAAATACAGGATGGGAAGTGTCTTTTACTAAAGCTTTGTCTGTTGTTTTGGTTTCTGTCTGTATTTTGGTTCTAGAGTTTAGAGGATCTGTCCCAAGTGGATCTGACGCTGAAGGCAGGTCCTCCGATGCAGATCTGGTGCCCTCCCCTGATCCTAGAGAAACCTGTTTGGACTTTGCAGCTTCGATCAAAGCACGGAGACTCTTTCTTTTGGGCTCAGAGATGTTGGAAGTCGGAGACAGTGGCGGGGAGGAGCTGAGTGAGGTAGAGGAGACTATGTTAGCTGTCTTGATTTGTTCTGACAGCTTTTCTTTCTTCTTCTTAGTTGATGATGAAGGTAATACAGAACTTGGGGATGTTGACTTTGATAAAGATGATGTATTCGCTGGGACGGATGATACCGAAGGAGTCTTTGTACTCTTCTCTGATTGCAGACTTGTTGTTACTGGCAGTGTCTGTGTTGACTTTTTCTCCTCCGCTTTCGGTTCAGACAAGGCTGTAGCCAGCTGTGAGGAGGATGATGTCTGATTTGCTGCGACATCGTGTTTGGTTGGAGGTGTTTTGGAGCTCCCTGCTGCCTTGCAGTGTGGCAGATGACTTTTCAGCCTTTTGTATGTTTTCCCACAGAAAGGGCAGACCTCTGTGGAGAAAATAGAGAAAGAATAGTTTAAGGGAGGAAAGCCACCAGGCGATCTCCAGACTAACTTGCTTGGACAAAGGATTGAGTTAAATGTGTTTAATTAATTATGGCATATATCAATTTAAAAAACAAGCACAAGCAGAAAAATAAAACGTTGACCGGTCAAGGTGAGGTCCACTTATATCGCCAAGTGGGCCTTGTGTGGATGTATCACACCCACGTATATTTACAAAAAACACAAGTGTCAATATAAGGAATGTTTGGACATTACATAAAGCAGTAGAAAATTGTGCTTCACATTCTGTAAAACGATATAAAACTCAAATACATTCAGTTACAAATAGTATCATTAGTTATATAGATTGCAAAGAAAAGTATCAAAACATCAGATTTCTGGGGCGCCGGTGGAGTAGTGGTTAGTTCACACGCCCCATGTACAGAGGCTGTGGTCCTCCAAGCGGCCCAGGGTTTGTATCCGACCCGTTGCGCCCCTATCTCTACAATAAATGCAGAAAAAGCCCAAAAATAAATCTTAAAACCCCCCCAGAACATTTCAGAAGCTCGAATCATAAACTGTTCTCCTTTTTTCTTTATGAAAACTAAATTAATAATCAAAAATAGTTCCTTATTAATTCATGTTGTCAGATTGTTTTGCTCTAATTATATTTGTATAAATTCACATTAGTGTAAAGACATATCTTCAATGATCTGATTCAAATAAAGTGCACTTTATTAAGTATGTCTTGTTCTTTGCTTTAAATAGGTTGACCTTGTCACTGAAAGAACAAAGCTTTAGGAGGAACTTGAAGAAGCCTGTCAGCTGTATTTTATCATGAAATAATTCAGTTTTCAACACAAAAACAAATACAGACACTTATAATATTGGTTGTCATTATGTCACGTGCTGTCTTAGCTTGTTTGAATCCTAAACAATATTGCGACACTTACCAGAACTCATTTTGCACGCGACTGTGAAGCAGCCAATCAGAGAGAATCATGTTCCCAAAGTCAAAACAGGGAAGTCAAAGGAGTGACATCAACTATCACGTCGTATTAATGCACATGATCTAACTTTATCAAACTTTGAGTGAAGCACGTTTTTCACATTCAGGGTCGTAACAAACCAACTGTTACAGTAAAAAGGAAAGCCCCTGTAGGTAGGTAGCGCGTTAGAAGCCTGAACACAAATTGCTGAAAAACTCGCTAGCTAGCTTTAGCTGGATGAATCGCTGTTGATTAAATTAGTAGCAGGATTTTAGACTAGGTTCTTTAGAGTTAGGGAATAACGGGGCTGTCTGATACACAAAGAGTTAATCATAGACCTGCTGTGATACTGAATTAATCCGTTGAGTGGGTGTGGCGCTTCGACTGAGGACGAGATCATTCCCCCCTGAGTACTTCCGCTTTCGACAGTATCCCAAAACATACGCACAAAATGTGTACTCGCGTACGCCTTTGATAATTTGTAAGAATTGTATTTTATTCGTCCACAGAGCTATTTACGATTATTATTATTTACGCTATTTAAAACAAACGTTTTTGTTGATCAGTAAAATCATTAAATAATAAGCAAATTTAAAACTTCAACAAAGACAATAAAAAGAAGAAAAAAAATCAGAAATAAAGGAAGGTCCAATTTACTTGATATTTCTCAAGCTTTTGATGGTCTCCAAGCAACAGATTTGCTGATTGGTCATTGCGGTGTATTTTATGATTCAAGCAGGAACAATGGTTAAATAAAGGTTCAATAGAAAAATATATAAAATGAAAAAGAGATTAATGTTTCGGTTATATCTTCTTGGAAGACACATTTATACGGATGTTGATCCTTGGATTTAAAATCAAGGCACCTTATTCTTTTCTGCTTTTCTATATCAGTCATTGAGAAAGTAACCGGTCAACTTTCAAGGACATGTATCTAGTTGAGTTGTTGTTAATTTTGTAATTTATTTTAATGCAAATCCCCAAAATACTATTGGGGCAGCAGTAGCTCAGTCTGTAGGGACTCTTGGGAACCGGAGGGTAGCCGGAAATTGGTCTTGTTGCTTGAGAGGTGCCAGTTGATTTGATTTATTTATTTCGACCATGTAAAAAACTAAAAAGTTCACCAGCTGAGCACTGCCGAGGTGACCCTGAGCAAGGCACCGTCCCCTGAGCGCCTGCTGTGGGCAGCTCCCTTACTCGGACATCTCTCCATTAGTGCATGTCCATAGGATCCTGTTTGTGCATGTGTGTGCTGCATGTTCAACAACAGAGTGTATTTCTTTCATGCTCAGATGATGAAGTCTAATGACAGGAATGGCGACATAAAGAAAGGAGAGCCTCTTTTCATTAGAAAAGTGTATTTTATTGATAGGGTTAGAGTGGCATGAGACTTGGCACAGGGATGAATTTCAACAAGGTGATGGAAAAAATTACACAAAAATACGTCTACATCAAAAAGTCATCTTCATTGGAAAAGCACTGATTTGAAAGACATTCAAAATAGGGGGAAAAAAAGGCCGTTTCTACAACCATACATATATGGAATTAAACCTGAATATTATTTACATGGCAACAGCTTACAGTATGTACAAAGCCAGGGCTGGAAGCGAAACAAAGCTCACAGAAGCTTCATATTTGGAGAAAAACTACAGACACTCGATGTGAACAGATCTAAGAAAGCATGGGCTGACCTGGCAGAGAAACACAGATTTGAACAGAGCCTGGAAGATGTCCTCTAACAACAATTGCCCCCCTACAGAATACACTAAAGTATTCAACTCCAGTGGTTTTTTTGTCGACTTTTTTTTTTTTACAAATTCAAAATGTGTGAGGTTTTTTTTTTAAGGGGAACTCCTAACAGCACTTGATTGCATTTTCAAAGACACCGGGAGTTATAACTCAGTGCCAACACAGATATTCTCACAGGACAGGTTACAGGTTACCTTAATGTTGGTTACAGTATATTCAGACAATCTAGAGAACATCTCTGTACATTTATTAACAGACATTCATTATTCAGGCGAACTGGGGAGGTGTTTCCCTTTACAAGGCATCTAATCAGAGATGAAAACAAAGAGAGAAGCAGGGGGGAGTCTGGGACCACGTTCAGGGTCAAAGCCAGGAGGATACAGTACCAAACACCGCCCCGTGAACTGTACTCAAGCCTGACTGAGTCTGACCCCTCTGTCACCCAGAGAAAGATCAGATTATTTCACCAACATGACATCAGCAGTAATGCTGGTTTGGATTCAACCCTGAGAAAACAGTGGACTGCAAGTTCACGTGCGAGCACACCTGCCTAATGTGCCAACGAAGGGAAGTATTTCCTCTAAACAACCAAAAATAAAATACAGGACAACTTGCATATTAATTTACTGTGAAAGGCAGCTAAGATTGACACAGGCACAAAAGCAGGATAGGAACAGTGATTAGGTCTCCTTAAGACATTATATGGAAAGGCATTGAGGGTTCAGTCTGGCGGTTATGCCCTTATTTCTAAAAAAATTTCCACAGACAAGGTGCCAGTGCTGGAGCCGTTCTCAAAGCCACATTTTTTTAAACGTTGTGAGCAGAATCAGCATCATTAACCTGTTCATTGTCCAACCAAAACCTTTTCTGAGCTGACACTTTCAACCTACTGATCTGGAAGCAGAAAAAGTGTAGACTTTCAGTGTCGGGAGAGGAGGGACCTGTGCGAGAAATAAAAAAAGAACTTGTGCAGTCTCTGGATTAGCATGAAGTGGCAGAACCCTTCTACAAAGTGGGGTGGGGAGGGAGGAGGGGGGCTTTTAAACAAGGCTCACAAAGCAGCACAGGAGCGTGCAGAAGTAATGGAGTTATTTTGGATTAAATGATTTCAGTGCTTGGACACAGACTGGCATCTTTGGGTCGTTTGGACCGTCTAACTCTGTTGTTTGCTAACATGCTTAAACAAAGAACTCATTTCAGTATTCCTGTATTTGTTGTCGATGTGGTTTAGAAACCATATGCCCCGTTGTGAAATGTTCTGCTGGTTTCCACAGCCAGGCGCTGACGTTGACATCAGCACCGGCACCTTGTGAGTCGAAATGCCCCCGTGGGTCTCAGCGCTCAGGCCAGAGGAGAGAGTCTTAAGAAGAGGCAGAAGAGATCAGATGTTTTCAAACACCCAAACCGCCTGCTCGTCTTTCTTTATAACCACAGATGGTCTGTCCTACGGACTCGCCCCCCCTACCAAACCCTCGACTAACAAGAAGGCCAACTCTTCAAAGAGAGTAAAAACTAATATAAAAACGGCTGGAGAAGAACGCTGATCTCTATCGGATTCTTCTAAGGCTGGTCTCTCCCAAGTCCTCGTCAGGAGCGAGGGGGTGGTTTGTCCCCATTCAGGTCCTCTACGTTCACAGGTGGACAGGGGTCATTGGAGCATGAGCTGTTTGAGGTTGTCGTGCAGGATGGTGTCTTTGACGTCCCGGAACACCAGCCGGATGTTCTCCGTGTTGATGGCCGTGGTGAAGTGGTGGTACAGGGGCTTCTGGGTGGCGTCGCGTCTCTTAGCCCGGAAACACTCCACCATGAACGCTTGGATTTCTGGCAGGCTGTGCTCGGGCCCGGTGTATTCGGGAAAGTAGTCCTTGATGGCAACGCTCTTCACCTTCTCCTCCAGCAGGTCTGTCTTGTTGAGGAAGAGGATGATCGAGACGTTGACGAAGACACGGTTGTTGACGATGGTCTCGAAGATGTTGAGCGATTCACGCAGCCGGTTGGTCAGCCTGTCCTCCATCAGCACCTGATAAACACAACGGAGCGATTAAGGACACAACCCCGATGTGCTGCCATAATAGTATTTTTAAAAGTTATAAACAGAGTTACAAACTTAATGGAACCCTTGAAAACAACTTCCAAACCCTCTCATGTCTGCATGGAACAATATGTCCCCTCTTTTGTGCAGTCTGGTAGCAGTTATTCAGTTTGTACTCCTGTGATCTAGATATAAGCTTCAACTAAAGAACACTGTCGATCAATCTGTCAATTATTAATCCAATTATCAGTTAGTTATAGATGTGTTGTTTGGTCCACAACCCCAAGAGAATCCGTTTCCTGTCATAGAGAGTAAATCAAATGATGAGCAGCCATTAGCGGTGTGACTTCTAAATGTTTAAACGCTAAACGTTTACTAAAATCGCCAACCGTTTAAACGTTAATTAGTTTTTTTTTTTTTAACGTAGTAACGTGCCCATGTCACTGCACAAAGCACAGAGCAACAGCTGTTCAGCGAATGTTTGTCTGCCCATGCCTAGCTATACGGATGTTTCTTAAAGATGGGCTGTCTGCTTCTCCAGATGTGTCATCACGCCTGGCCACCCCGAGGATTCTCCTCGTGAAGTCTTACACTTTTCAAATCCTCCAGAAGAAAATTTCAAAGCTATACTGGCAAAAATATGAAGAATAAAACGGCTACGACTTTTAGTTAAGACAATTTTATTAAAGAGACTGGAAATGATTCCAGATATCTTTTATGACCTATAAAAGCAGAGAAGTCACATCATTAACTTTTAACGCCTGAAACAGCTGCCACAGGGTCAGACAAACTGCACGCTGTCGAAACGCCCTTTTTAAAAACATTTTCCATTTTAAGAGGCACCGCTTCGTCCACAGCTTTAACATAGAAGCTGCAAGTTTAACACCATGTATTTAAATACCAGCTGCATACGAGTGCAAAGTAATGACTGATCAATCCTTCCAGCTAAATAGTGCTCGTGTATCACTATCATGAATGAGACCTTAGAGCAAACCCTCCTGATGCAGCAAAACCCTGCCTAGGACCCCCTTCATTACCATAGCTATGCTAGTCCTACAGCTGAACTATGTCAGGTCACCGGCTGAACCAGACCAGGTCAGCATGAACAAGCATCATTTACATGCTGGTCTGTCCCGCTGGCCCACAGTAAGGGGGATGTTTAACCGCACCGTGGATAAGCCTCCGCAGTGTCTCCCTGAAGTCACCGTGATGGAAAAGAACGACACTGCTGCGTCTTTGAACGTCTCATTTCACTTTAAAAAAAACTCTCCGACAGCTCAGTAGACGAGTCCAACATAACATCCACCTTATGACATCACACATCTAACTTTTAACCGTTCCTTTGAGCTGTTTTTGATCCATAATGAGTAACTTTTTTCCGTGGTTAAGTTATTGTCGTAACCTTCGATCTACCAGAAGGCCTTTTCTTTTTTTCAAAATGAAAGCAGGGTTGAAGTCAAACAGCAAGTGAAGCACTCAGCTGAGGAAAGTAGTTCAGTTCAAAATAAATGGCTAAATGGCTAAACAGTAAAACTTGAAATCGTTTGACCGCCCTGATTAAATTCAATACCAGCAGTGTTGAAAATAGAAATCAGTGAAAACTGAAACAAGGTTCTCATATTTGTTTTTTTAAATAATGCATCCCTCACATAAAAAAATCTAAATCTAAATCCTTGTATTCAAAGGACACAATCCTGTTTATCTTAACGTGAAGATTTTTCAAATTACAACTACAACATTTTCTTGTGTTGTCGACAACGATCCTGAAATCAGGACCTCAAAAATTAAGTTATGAATTCAGGATTTGGCCTCCTCATTCTACTACTGTGACGATGACGTAAAGAAAAGTTATTTATGGCCTAGCTGCTATTTGCCGTCAGACATGAAAGACTTTTGAAATGCGACTCAGAGCACAATAAAGAAGCGAGTCTCTCTCTAGAAGGTGCTATGTGATAAACCACAACAGCTCCACAGAACCAGAGCAATGAGGACTTCACAAAAAGTCCCCTCACATTATCTGCTAGTACAGAGTGAATTTGGTGCCATTTGTGTGTGTGTGTGTGTGTGTGTGTGTGTGAGTGTGTGTGTGTGTGCGTGTGTGTGTGAGAGGAAGTGAGATGCCTCGGCCTCTGTTTGCAGTCGTTCTCTCACCTGGTCGTATTCAGAGGAAGAGACGAGGAAGAGGATGGAGGTGACCGAGTCGAAACACTCGAACCAGCGGCGTCGCTCCGACCGCTGCCCTCCCACGTCCACCATCTTGAAGGGAACGTTCTTGATGTCAAAGTCATACTCGTGGATTCCCTTCGTGGGTTTACGGGCCAGCAGAATGTCCTGCTGAGTAGGAAGATAATCCTGCAGGAGGAGGAAAGACACCATGAATGAAGTATGCGCGCAAGTTACAGAAAGATGTATACGTATAAAAATGTTTTTATTGCTATCGTGTGACCAGTGCAATCTTCGTGCATGTAATGTAGCGGCTTCATTATCTTCAAATCTTCAGCATGATCTTTTTCCACTCATTCACTGATTGTGTGTACACGTTAGATTGATATACAGGCAAGACTACTGTTCACACTCTTTTCTGGAGATCATTTTCCAGGTCTCTGATATAAATTAGGAATCTTTAAATTATTTTCCAGGACATGTTGCTTTCTCTTTCTTTTATTCATGATTGTAAAATTGTTCAACTTTTTTTCCAAGGTTTTCCAGGCTGCGTGGGAACCCTGATATTATACTGTTGGACTGTGTCACTTCGTCCACCATCTTGGATTTTTGCAGCGTCTTTTTTTATGTTGTGTCTTTCCTCCAGAGACACCCCCCCCCCACCCCCCCTCCTTCCCGTCCGATGGAGGAACACTTCACGCTGTGAGGGACATTTGTGAATGAGCAACATTTCAGGGACAGGCTGTTCAGACATCTTCTATACATCTTCATGTGCTCAAACAGCTCATGTCTGTTTCACGTTCCCCCACACTGACCGAGTGCCGGTTAACAGGAGATCCTACACCGAGACATCGGCTTGATCTTCAGTGAACAATAACCGTAGTTACTCGTCAGTTAACATTTATTGTCTGGACATGTTGCAGTGTTAACTACAACATGTACACATCTGTTTAAAACAATCAGAGCAGGCTGAAACAACTTACCAGCTCGCCAAGCTTATCCAGATTATCCATGAAATACTTCACTGACTCACCCTGCGACAGGACAGAGGAGGAATTTCTGTTAATTCTGCACCGTTCATCACATCCAGGCATTTTTAATCATACACAGGAACGTTTGCAAGCAGTACACATTGATTTATTTAGATGCATTCAGTTGAAAACATTTGTTGTTGTTGTTGAGGCCTGGAGTTGCCAAATGACAAAATCTGTCTTTAGCTTAACAGATGTAATCTGCTTGTTTTCTCCTCCAAACAGTGTGTGTGTGTGTGCGCGCGCGTGTGTGCTCTGAGCAGCTGAAGCAGGATGCAAACTACTCGTTATTACAGGAGACACGTGTTTGTAAGTGTGTCTTTGATGTATACAGAGGTGTGGCTATGTATGTGTTTGCTTGTGTGTGTGTGTGTGTGTGTGTGTGTGGAGGGGAGCTGTTTTTCTACACCTTTCAATGTTCATGAGCTTTTAGTGCAAGCCCAGACATGAGGCTGCCCGGACTGAGAAACATTCCTTTTCCTGTGTGTGTGTGTTTGTGTGTTTGTGTGTGTGTGTGTGTGTGTGTGTGTGTGTGTGTGTGTGTGTGTGTGTGTGTGTCCTGTACCCGACTTAAACCAAAAGCTGCAACAATAAAAAAAAAAAAGGTTTCTGTGTTTGATTTCCGTAGCCCTCGGTGTGTATGTTGTGTCACACTGCACCTTTACGAGGGACTGTTTTGCATGTATTTTACATTAATGACGCAGTAAAGCCACACCCTTGCTATAAAATTCAAATTTGTTGTAGTGACTGTTAAGGTCGTATTCTGAATGTAAGCGCCACGTCCCTCCACTGAAAGCTTCCGTACTAACCTTTTGATCTTTCTGTAAAACTAACCTGACCTGAAAAACCTGTGTGCGAGTGTGCGCGCACGTGGGAAGTGTGTGTGTGGCTAAGATTACAGAAGGGAGGGGTAGAATGGCGTGGCAAAGACAGAGGAGCTACCTGTCTGTGACACTCATTTTTATTTGGCTTGGCTCCTGTAAAGAAGCTTGAATGTGAAGAAGCAGACAGTTTGAAATTGAGAAGGATCAACGTGAGGAGAGGAAAAGGAGGGGGGGGGGGGGGGATTCACTGAGCGTGACAACGTCTGCAGTTAATGAGCGTGCTGTAAAAAGCAAAACTGAAACACAGCATTACGTCACGGCAGCACCCCAGTTGGAATGACTTATCATTCAGAGATCACCTGTAGCTACATTGATAGAGTGTTTATGGTTGACTGTCAGCTGAACTTTGCACGCAAAGAGAGAGAGAGAACCCACGTGTGGTTTCATCTGTACATGTGTTTTTGAGGACAATGACATGGCAGCCTGAAGGCGCACTTGATTTGTGATGCAAATACGTTCAAGGCATCATCAAAACACGATGAGCAGTATCTGCTGGCAGAAAGACAAATGAGCACGAGCCGACAAGAGCACGGGAAAATATAGTCCAGAAAGATCCACGTTTATGTGTATGAACGTCTGTCTGAGGCTGTCGATGCCCTCGGGTTTTAGAATGAATATCAAGGTTTCAAATCCTGTGATGGGCTTCTACGATTACTAACATTGTAGCTATAAATCTATCTTATTCATTGTTGTTGCTGCTGCTCTGTTTGTCCCTATCCTTCTTCCTGCAACTCCCTCTAACCTACTTTTCAAGGAAGATTTAGGAAGATGGCTGTTCATCATGAGTCTGGTTTTGCTCGAGGTTTCTGCCTCTTAAATACGGCTTTCACACTTCCAGAAAACTCCTGATATTTCCAGGAGGAGCTGAACGCAAACAGCGGAATTTTTCACCCGGAGTTTCTCGGGGCTGATGTGAGAACGCAGCAGGATATTCTCCCGAGAATTTAGCTTGAGCCAATGGGAGGGGAGAGTGACGTTTATATACTGTCACTGGAGCCAGTGCATTGACCGTCTGCCCACGACCGCTATGATCTCCGTGCACGTAATTAAATGGCTGTATGTTAAATGTAAATGTTTTTCTGTTCTCCGGTATGTTCTTCCCCGCTCTTTTGTTGACATTGTGATTCCGTTGAACCAAACGTGATATTAAGGCAAATCTTCTCATTATAGCACTGTACAGCTGACTCTTTTGCGTCGTCCGATACTTCTACATCTTTCAAGTATCTTAATGTTTTTCTAGGATCTCTGAGGACCTGAATTGAAGTGTTTTAAGTTGAAGGATCCTTAATATGCCTCTGCTGTTACTCTCAACAATAAAGAACATTTGTAGTGAATTCTGTGTAGGACATGGTCATTATCCAAAATCAATGTTTTTAAGGCTTTATAACGATATGTATCCTATCATGGCCTCTGCATCATGATACGTATTGTGGGGTTATGGAAATACCCAGCCCTACTACGAGGTGACTCTCTGCTGCTTCTTTGCTCCATCTCTCAGTCATTTTTGGAGCCTTTGGGGGTGTCGTGTTGTTTCCGACCAATCAAGCATAATGTTGAGACATTTTCATACAACACTACATTAAAATAATGATAAGTTGTAATCCTACATGCAAACAGGATATAGCCATGTGTCCCTGTACTTGTGTAACTTGAGGTGTGAGTGTTTGAGTGGGGGAGCCAGAGCTCTGTTTGTAAGTATAAAGCTGTTTAACTACAGATCAACATTCCAGCTCTGATCACCCTTTATTCCCCTTTCTGTCTGCATAACCTGCTCACAACCGCAAATGTGTGAGAGGCTAACAAAACGCCATTGAGAACAGTCCAGCCTTATGCAACTCACAGGAAAAAACTTTTTTCGTTTTGTCTCATAACTGAAAGCAACTTGCAGAAGTGTGCCCATTACTTTCTATTCAGCAGGGTTAGCTCCTAAACAACATATACATTTCAACACATGACCTGACACCCTGCATGAATTAATACAATTACAGCACAATTACTAACTTTGAAAATCTCAGCAGGTTGTGAAAGTAACACCGATCAAAATAAGAGCACTGAAAAATCCCCGAAAGGACGTGTGAATGCCACAGCTGTTGTTCTGGGGTAAACGTCAGTGTGTAAAACGTGCGTGCTGACAGCCAAGACACAAGGAGCGGGAGAGGTATAAACAGGAAGCTGACTCAATCACATGTCTGACTGCTCGACAGTGAGAGAGAGAGAGAGAGAGAGAGAGGGCCAGGGCAAAAGATACAGGGAGAGAGGAAAGGGAGGATGAATTTAGAAAGTTTCACTTTCTATTTTACAGCAGTTCCCTCGAATTTTAACTCTCTAACACTTCAAAAAGCAGAACCAGAAATCTCCCTTAAACTTGTAATGGAATTGATGATCGAGAAGAGCTTTGTGTACTAGAGTTACATTAAGAAATGTGTAAGTCAGTTGTGAGGTCATCCTTTAGTAACGCAGTTTTTCAATGTGTGTGTTTGTGTGTACGTTCACCTACCAGCTGAAACTCTCTGCGACGATCGTATGCGTTCTGTATACTCGAGTCCGCCCACAGAGCTTTGATAGCCGACATATACCGCAAGAAGACGGGCGTCTCCAGCTGCCCGCTCGCCATTTTAGCCGACCTTGTGTCGAACGCCATCAGGCTGTCACCATGCTGCTGGTTGTCCGGGTCACCCCACGGGATGTGCAGCTTCTCCCGGGCGTCCACCAACACTCGTATACCTGAAGAGGAAGTGAAAGAAAAAAAATTCAAAGTTAGAGAGCAGGCAAAATGAGAAGATTAAACCAAGAGTGGAAGAGAGACCAGAGAAGAGCATGTGAAGTCCTTTCCGACCAAAAATAAAATAACTTAAGTGTTTTAAGAGCCCGTTTCTTCTGACAACATATGTTAAAAAAAGACAGTATTTTTTTTTTTTTAGGTGAAAAGTAATCTGCGGGTCCCAAGCTTGTGTTTTGCATTAACTGACTGAAAATAAGGAATATGATTAAAATATGAAAACTTGTAAGTGTTTAAAAAGCTGAAAAAGTTGAGTCTCTAAAATATCAATGTCAGCCATTGTTCCAGCATGCCAGATAATGCCTTAAGCCTGCTTTTCACACACACGAAAAAATAATTACAATTTTAATTCAAATAAAATACAATCAGTTTCATATGAGAGATTATCAAGTAAAGATGATTTGAAGGTATCACAGACTAAAAAAAAACCCACATTCACTTTAATAAGAGAAAAAACATAAACAAACAGAACATTGTATATTTAAAACAAATATTTGATAAAGCTTTATTAACAAATAGTGACGTCATAAATCAATACAGGGGAGGGAAACACCTGACCTTGCAATAAACACACGAGGGAAGCTTTGAATATAACCTGACATTTTATGCGTTAAATGTGACAGTTCGAGTTGTTGGTGTAGTTGTGTTCATAGAAAAAGACAGTGTATTGTAAGAATGACCTGTTATTCAGTGTACTGCCTGTACATACAGAGAGTGGTCAAACAGGAACACCTAACAACACAATGCACTAGTGGGTTCACCCTCCATTAGCTAGCTTACATCCCTAGCTTAGTTATTGAGCAACAAAACTTGCCTATGGCTATTTGAGTGTGCTGGCTTGTATTCAATAGCTACCACACACATTATTAGCCTTAGATATATAATGAGTTTACGGTTATTAGGACTTTAAAAAGGAGATTTAAGTAGAAACATGGTTGATATGGGTGTGCCGACAGCAGATGTAGTGTGTTTATGTGTGTCCTCTCACCCAGCCCAGCGCTGCTACACAGATGTGGAAACTTTCCCTTACATTTTAAGCGCCTTTCTGTCGCAGGGAAACACCATACGTGATCTCCTAAAATACCTGAAGTTTACAGCGAGGTTACCTTTGATAACATTGCTGTATATAGTGGCTCTGAAGTCCTCTCGAGCTTGCTGGTCGAAGTCCTGGCCGTGGATGATCCGCATTTGTTTGAGGAAAGTCGACTTGCCGCTCTCGCCAGCGCCGAGCAGCAGGATCTTCACCAGCCGCTTCACGTACGTTTTCTCCCTGGATAGACATCTGTCGATCTCCCTGGACTTTCGCAGCTGTTCAACCTCGCCGTTGTTTAGCAAGCAGACGGGTAGAAAAACTTTTAACACGGACCTGGTCGGCAGGAAATCCGCCATGTTCGCACAAACTTCATCGATGCTAATTTGATGCGCGTTCGCGGAGCGCAGGCACGCGACCAAGCCCCTTCCCTAAACTCAGGAAGTAGCGCTGATGACTGTTTACCATCAATCTTGAGTGACTTTTTCTAAACTGGTTCTGTCTGTATGGCTCACAAAAACACATCCCCACATTTTGCAATTAGTTACTCTTGCCTCGACCCATAAAAACACAATTAAAACAGGTTTCTACAGATATGTCAGTCAAGGGTGTGAATATAATCAGTCGCAACCATAGCAACGGTCATAACGACGCTTCACATGACACAACTAACGCTCGGTAAAATAAAAAACTAAATGTAGAAGCTGCGCCGTTTGAAACTGACGTGATAATCTATAAAATATCGGAGTTTGTAGCCAGAAAATCATTACACCACACTTTTATGGTGTTACCATGTCGCCCTCTGCTGGTTCGGTTTGTTAATTGCGTAACACGTTTTGCCTGGTAGAAAACGCTGCACTGTGATTGGTCGATTCCCCTTTCTCTTCAGATAAGGTGCATTCACAGGCAAATGGGAATATAAGCATGTCTACTTTCTACGCTCTACAAAAGATAACAAATAATAATAATGGAAGTTCGGATGAGAAAGCTCAGATTTTCTGTGCGTCGACCTTTTCACGATTTTTATTTCATATTATAGAATAATGTATAATCATTGATTAAGAAGGTGTTTTTTTACGTTTCCTCGCCTTTTCTTTATAGTTGTATATAATTTTTCAGAATATACGCAGACTTGGTTGTTTAAAAAAAATAGTATCTTATAGACAGGTAATACATATACTTTGGCAGTAAATTGCAGTTATTATGAAGTCGATTTTAAGGGCATTCAATAAAAATGTAACGGCGTGTTCACGATTTCTTACCCTACAAATGGCAGTTATTTTGAATCCTTGAACGCAGCATCAGTATCGATCATTGCACTTCCCATCAAGCATCTCCACACGACACAGGGCTCACAGGCGACAGTTACATTGTTTGAATGTGTGTGAGAGAGTGAAGATCAGCAGACATCATGACCATAAGAAACACTCTTAGTGATCATGGACAGAGGTATCGTCCACGGATGGCTTGTCTCAAGAAGGTAGGCTATTATTTTACATCAGAGATGCTGCTCAGGTTTGTAGACGATACCTGCACACGCATCTGTTGATAGGTCGGTTATATTGATTCTCCAACTCAATGCTCTGGCTCTCTGCAACCTCACAAACCTCTTCTAATGGCATTTTCATTTAAATACAGCGTAGCTTTTAAAATTGCTTGTTTTCCTTTCAGGTCCTGGTTTCCTGGTGTTTGTATGAGAGGATTTTTTGTTCAACAATTTTGCACAACAATAAAGCTTACAAGTGCAATTTGGACAACATAATTATTTCAGGAAAAGCAACAGAACAGATAAGAAATATTTATAAAAAAAATCAGTTAAAATCTTTATTTGGTTACAAGATTCACAAGAATGTTTAAGATAAAACAATTTCAAAACAACCAAGTATTTAGAAATATATGCAACAAGAAAAAGCCATCGAAACACTTCAACTCAGGTATAATTTAATTGCATGCATCTTTCTGTCAAACTAAATTGTTAGATTCTGGCATGCTGCAACCTTATCACAGTGATAAGGTGTTCTGTGTAATAAGCATTAAGCCTGGATCAGTATCAGTGTGTCCATCCACACTAACCAGCTGCTGGAGAGAAGTTAAGCCAGACACTGAGTGTTGCAAACAACAAAGTGGGGCACGATTGGCATCTCGTATTCTATTAATTTTCTTCAGGAGTGGGATATTAATCACGGAGAAGTATCTTTTGGAAATGTTATGCAGGACATAATTAGGTCAACAGCTCCCTCATTTGTTATTTTTTCAGATTCTATTAACCCCAGATGTAATATTCTTAATGTCCCACTCTCCATGCTCACAGACAGCTCATGTCATTTCAGAGAACCTTGTGTTTCGGTCCATGAAAGCCAACTTTGGTCAACCTCTGCAATTGACATAATTGTCTCTCCAGGATGACTTCAAAGCACAAAGCCACTTTAAACAGGCCCAGGATTCATCTGTACACACACACACACACACACACACACACACACACACACACCCTTCTTTCTCTTTTGTGCACACAAACTGAATTAATGTCCTGCCTTGCTTTCCAGTACACACCTGAGCTGTGCATGGGATCTGCTTTGGCAGCTGTGGGATCAGCCGATATGATAACTAAAGAAACAGTTTACAGGGCAGTGAGTCACTCACAGCAAACCTCCCACACAAGCAGAACAAAGGCAAGAGATCAGGGCATGAAGCAAATCATTATTCACCTCATCCCCTGTTTAAATTCAATTTTAAAGCTCAATTGCAATGTAGTTTTGGGACTTAAAAGCTGAACTCTTAAGTACACAACACTGTCTATAGGAAGTATTTATTACAATGTTTGATAGAGAGACTTCATTTCCCGTGGGGACAATTTGCCTCGGACTTTCAAATCTTGGAGAATCAATTGGCCATATTCAGCCATTTTCCTATGAAGTCATGCTCAGTATAGGAAGCTCGAGTCAAGTCCCTTAATAATGCCAAATTGCTATGTCCAGGTTGTTGTGTAGATTCAGGGTATAAATCCGTTTTTTAACATTCTTAATTTTTGTAAATCACTTTTTCTGTTACCTTGTGCACATTGAGGTGCAATTTAATTCGTCTGCAACGCGCTAGGCCTATATAAATCAAGTTTGTTTGATTTATCTCACAATTGCTATCAATGCACTTTCAGATTGATCAGCAAATGACAAAATGCACTGTCAAAATCAAGTGGATGAAAGCTAATGCTAGGCTACCTTTTGGTAGTTTACACAAAACAATAGGAAACGCTTACATTCCTTGCAAAGATAACATTTGTTATGAATTGCTGCTACAAATAAAGATTAATAATGTTAGCTTGAAACAAATAACAAATTAACATTCTTACTAACTCAAGTGATGTTATCTAACATGACATTATCGAGGAATTGCTTGAATGCATGAATTAGCTGTTGTATAAAGCTAAAGGTAATGAAGGTTAAAGGTAATGTTAGCTTACATAATGTTACCCTGGAAGTGAATGCTGTCATCTTAAGTTAGTTAAAGGTAGCTAAAGGAAAATTAGTAGCTACCATTATCTAATGGTAGCTTGGAACAAATAACTAGCTAATGTACTTGCTCATTAACAGTATGTCAGCCTACATAATGTTTTGTAGGAATTGCTTTAATAGTTTTAGTTGTTGTCTTAAGAAAGCGGAGGGTATAGTCTTAATTTCTTAGCTAACATAATGTAAAGAACTTTAACTTACAAACTAGCTATTGTAATGTTCGCTTATCAGTTTTTAATCTAGTATTTGCTTGAATGCCAGTGTTAGCTGTTGTCTAAAGGTAGCTTAAGAAAAAATAAGGATCATGTTCCTTGATAAAATAACATACTACTAGCTTTAAAAATATCTTGCTAATGTAACATACTTGCTATGTCATGTTGTCTCGGAAATGCTTGCTGGTTTGAGCTGTTGTCTAAAAGGTAGCTAAGGGGTTAGCAAAATGTTGTTTGCCAAGAAATAAGGCCAGATTCACCCTGAGATTTTCATTATTGACTGCTTTTTTTGTTACTAATTTATTGAGAAGGGCTGAAATGATATTGACCATTAGGTACTGCTTACATGTTGGGCTAGTAGTTCAACATTATAGGACAGGATTTGATAGCTTCTCACCCTGAGCGCAACCTCAGAGGCAAATGGTCACCATCTAAAGTAGGGGCCAATCTTTCCCCAAGCCTTCATTAAAAACAGGTTAGCGGTGATGTTGTGCATGATGACAATGATAACTATTGTCATCACCATTATGTATATTTAATTCTTTTATATCCACACATTACAATATGTTCTGCCCTAGTTTCCCGCAGTAAAGCTTGCCACAAAAACCTGTTGTTCAAGCATTCTGTTTGCATGTTGAACCTCTGCCCCCGCTTCTACTTATAGTCAGTTGCGATGGTAACGTCTTCACCACCCTTACTATATTCATTTTGCAGGCAGAGAAGGTGGTGCTGGAGATGCAGGACCCCAAAACAGGAGTGAAGTCACAGCCTCAGAGACTGGTTATCACAACGATACCACACGCTATTACTGGTAAAGACACACAAACACAAATACCGATACACAGCAGTACACACTTAATGTAATTCAGCTGCCAGTTGAGTGATTGTGCCCGCATAGTCTCAGTGTAAGATACTGAAGCTGTGGTATCCTCAAACTAGAGAGCTACAGATTTAATCTCCATGACAACCCCCACGGTCTCGGAGTCATGGAGAGAGAAAAGTAGGGGGTGATGGAGGAGGAGGAAGAGGATGATTGAGTGGGAGAGAGGAGGGAAAGAGCAAGAAATAGAGATAGAAACAGGAAGAAAAAACAAGAGAGACAACAAGAAAGTGGTGAAGAGGGAGGAAAGAGGAAACCCAGACTGTTGCGTCATTTGCAAGCTCTGAATTCAGGCAGGTTAAAACAGCTGAATGAACCGAGAAAACATGCAGACTCGTGTTCTTACCTCTCATCTTCTTTTTTTAATCTCCTCTCTTTCCTTTCTTTCTTTTCTTGTCCTCTAACTTTCTTCTTTTCTTTCTTTTCCAACCCTCTCTTTTCTTACCCCTTTTAATTTGTGTTGCTTTTCTCTCTATTTATTTTTTGTCTCATTCCCTCTCCTTTCTCTATCACCTCTCCTTCTTCCTTTATTCCTTTCCTTTTTATGTCTTCTCTCCTTTCCTCTTTTTCTCATATGTCCTCTTTCCTCCGCTTCTTTCTTTCCTTTCTTCTCGTTCTCTTCTCTGCTCTTCCCTCAATGTCTTTTATTAGCTTTGTCTCCAACCCTTTCTTTTGTATTGTCTCCTCTTCTTTTCTGCCCTTAGTTCCTCTCATTCCCTTTTTTGTGTTTCCTTCCCTCTTCTTCCCTTCTCTCCTCCTTTCTTTCTTTTATTTTTTTTCAATTCCTTTTTCATTTGTTTGTCTCATTTCTCTTCTTCACTTATCTCCTTTGCTCTTTCCTCTTCTCATTTCCTCCCCTGTCTTTCTCTCCTCTTCCCTACATTTCTAACCATTTATTTTATTTCATTCGTATGTCTCATTTCCTTTCCTCTCCCCCTTTCTGTCGCTCTTCTTGTATTCTATTACTTTTCCTATTTCATCCTTTTCGTCTTTTCACATCT
Organism: Tautogolabrus adspersus; assembly: GCA_020745685.1. Classification (NCBI taxonomy): domain Eukaryota; kingdom Metazoa; phylum Chordata; class Actinopteri; order Labriformes; family Labridae; genus Tautogolabrus; species Tautogolabrus adspersus. The sequence goes on from CM036554.1 coordinate 18,593,088, forward strand.
TATTTACTCCACTCCTCTTTACACTTTTTCTCCTTTGTCTCCTCTCCCTCCTTTCCCTTTTCTTTCCTTGCCTCCTTCTTCTACCATCTTATCTGCTCTCTTGTTCTATACTTTTCTCTCCTCTTTTCTCCTTTCTTGCTTTTTTTGTCTTGTGTTTTATTTCATTTCATTTCCTTTCTCTCCTTCTTTCCTTTCCCCCCTTTCCTTCCTATGTCTTTAATCTTCTCTTATTTCCTTTATTGTCTCCTCTTTTCTCCTGTCAATTCTTTCTCTACTCCACTCATTCTCCTTTCTTTCCTCTTTCTTTCCTACTTCTTCATTTATCACTTGTGCGCCTTCTCTTATCTTCTCTTCTGTTCTAATTTCTTCTTTCTCTTTTTTACTTTACTCTCTTTTAGAGCCCGACCGATATGGGATTTTTGGGGCCGATACCGATATCAGGGAGAGAAAAAATTCTGATACCGATTTATAGAGCAATATCTTTCTTGGATCTATATTCGATCTTTAGAGATCGATGAATATAGATATACACACACATTTATTACGTTTATTAGTCTAATGCAGTTAGCAAACATTGAAAAAGATTACAATGAAGTCAAGATTTTTTTTACAGTTCAACAAAAGCCTTTATTGGCCAGAATAACAACAGTGCATGGAAAGACACATTTTTACTTAGACATAAACAATTATAAAAATAAAATGAAATGCTAATCATCGGTGTTACAATCGGCCAGCTGATTAATCAGTCGGGCTCTCTTTTTCCTTATCCTTTAGTATCCACAGACTTCCTTCCTTCCCTCTCCTCCTCCCCCTGTATTCCCTCCCTCCATCTGTCTCCTACATTAGCTATAGATTCTCTCAGGGTTTTGATGCAGTCACTCATGGCGTGTTTAAGGGGGTCTTACATTTGGATGCATATAACCACCCACCTACATAATAACACACTTGATGTCTGTCCTCACAGCTGCGTATTTTGTCACCTCTGCCTCATCATTTCCATCTTTTTCCTCAGGTGAAGACATAATTGCATGGTTAGCGGACAGATTTCAAGTAGATGCCCAAGGTAAGAGATGAGTCAGCTATGTCTTCATAAGGTACACAGAATATATCAGATAAAAGTGATTTTTTTAAGTGTGTTTTAAATTTCCTGTTTTTCATGTAAAGTCTAACTTTATGTCCTTTTAAATCATTAGTTTTGGCCCTGAACTTTTCTTTGAGGTGAATTTCAGCAGAAACGCCTCACAGGCTGTTTAAATCTCGCTCCTCTCTATTTCTGTTGTTCTTCAGAGGCAAAGAATTTCGGCACCATGCTTGTGGCGTTAGGATACATCTACCCCATTCAAGACCATAAACGCTTAGTGATCAAACCAGATGCATCCCTTTATCGCTTCCAGGTAAACACACCACATTCAAGAACCTTAGCAAAAACATCAGATACTTACAGCTTTCTTCCAAACCCATTTCTAGGCTTGTTTCCGCTTGTTACACTATTGACAGGAAATGTTAAAGGGGCCATGTTCCATTTTTAGCCACTAGTAGCAGTAATGAGCAATATATATTACTTTGACTTTTTGTTCCCAACAAAAACAGTTGAAAGACATCTACTAGTAAACACCAATTAAGCTGCCTATTAGGAAGACAAAAGTATCCAATAGGTTTGTAAGACAGCAACAATATTTAAAAAAAGTATGTTTAGAAGAATTTAAGCACGCTGATTTTAGTTAAAGTAACAGATGTGGAAATCCTACAATTCTCCTTTTAAAGTAAAAAAGGAAAAGTCTTCAAAAACACCTGGTGGTGACATGCAGTAATACCAGCAGCAGAGTTTATAGAACATGTTTTTGCAAAACGAGTCAAAAGTCGTTTATTCAACAGAAGAGTTAGTTTTTCAAAAAGGAGGGATCAATGAATCTTTGAAGAGGAGCTTAGTTTGTGTAAACTACATATTTGCTACTCCCTCTGAAAAAGAATTCACGACAAAGTGAGACTGTTTGCTATTCATCGCTATTCATTTTTTTGATTTACAACATTGAATGAGTCTTTGGTTTCCTTAACAACATTTCTCTTTGTGTTTTGTGTCTTTTGTCCTTTGCAGACACCGTATTTCTGGCCGACACAGCAGTGGCCTGTTGAGGATACAGATTATGGTGAGCAAAACAGTTGGAAAATCATATATTTCTTACCTCTATTCCTTAGTTAACACTCCTTTCTGTTCTGTTATTGAAGCAATATATCTGGCGAAAAGAAACATACGTAAGAAAGGCCTCCTGGAGCTGCATGAACAGGTGAGGATGACACAGAGAGACCTGTGACTAAGACGTTTGGGTTTGCTGGCACTTTCTCAGAGGTTTCTCTGTGTCCCCAGGAGCAGTATAACCGTCTTCACAAGTGGATGAATCATAAATGGGATTTCATAGTGATGCAGGCAAAAGAACAGTACAGGTGGGTGTGAAATGAAACACAGAGGCATCACTCACTTTAAATATCTGGAAGGCGTTACAATGCTGTGTGTTTGTGGGATTTTTTTTTTTAGAGCTGCAAAGGAGAGGAAGAAACCAGACCGTGTTGTGTTTGAGTGCCAGGAGAGAGCGTACTGGGTGGTTCACAGACCTCCGGTGAGAAGAAATACACACAAACACACATAGATAGTCATCACACACACAGGATGTAGCTTCATGTAGATATCAGTGGATTGACAGCAGACAGAGAAGTCTGCAAAATAAATTGCACTCCACCTCTTTACTTCCCCAGGTTATCTAATTATCTCCACCCATGATGCCTCATTACAATTACATGTCCAGTCAGGGGAAAAGGGCACGTCTGATTAATATTTCACACTGCGTAGGAGAAAGAAGTGCAGAGATTTGCACCTTGTACTAGCGACAGCATGAGTCTGAGTTTCCTGAGGGAGTACTGAAAGACCTTCAGTCCCTGAAGGACTCTGGTTCACCGTGAGACATTTTGTTTGTGGGAATTTTAAGTCAGTTTGGGAATACAATCCACTAACATGTTAATGCAGGTTAGTGCCTGTCCTGCTTCATTACATCAGCATTAGGACTACACAAAGAAATCACAGTTTCATGGTTTTTGCAACTTTGAGCATTTGCAATAAACACATTTTATGTGAACCAGTAATGCCTTCTTTCTCCACATGTCGACATTTTACATATTGGTTGGATGCCTGGGTATGATATCCATTCTTTAACAACATCAACAATTAAGCTGTCTGTCTCGGGTAGATTGATTATGGATTTAAAAGAGTCACATATACAGTATATATATAGATAGATATAGAAACTGTGTGCCTGATTTACTAAAGGTTTGCATGTGTTAACACGTGTATAACTTGATATCCCCCGCAAACGACTGTGCAAACTGATCTACTAACGACACGCAGTGAGGATTGTTTCTTTCAAATGTGCAAAACAACACGCATTGTCCATTTAGTACGTTTGCCTCAATGTATATGCAATATGGGGCGTTTCTGCCCTAGTGTGCAAAATACTGGGAGGAGAGAATCCAAATAAGTTAAGTTAGTACACGCATTGCGATTTACCGAGCCTGAAAAAAACCGCGGTGATTGTGACGGTGTCTGCATTTAACACCTTAGAAGATTCTTTCGACCAATCAACGTACTGCTGTGTGTCTAGCTCCAACGATTATTCAAATTATACCTTTTACTTTTATTAGTTGACTTCTGTATAATCCAATCCAACTTTATTTATAGAGCACATTTAAAACAACAGAGTTGACCAAAGTGCTTTTCAAGAAAATAGATAGAAAGCATAAAAGAGAAAAAATGGAAAAATGACAATAGACAATGCAAAAAACAAACAAACTCTTATACTGGGTCTAAGAACGACAAAGCATACAGATAGGCTTTTAGGCATGATTTAAACACGGGCAACGTGGGTGCCATCCTAACCTGGGGGGGCAACTGGTTCCACAGTTTAGGGGCTACAACTGTGAAGGCCCGGTCTCCCCTATTTTTCAGCCTAGCGTTAGGTGCAACCAGAAGTGACTGATCGGCAGACCTCAATGACCGTGATGGGAGAAACGGCTGTAAAAGGTCAAAGAGGCAGGAAGAGGTAATAAAGCAAACATGGGTTAGAGGATTTTTTCACTGACCTTAAAGGGCGCATAAAGCAAAAAGTACTTTCAGAACTAAAAGAAGCTTTAACCGTCAATAGGCCTTCGTACTTACACATTTCATCCACAGCGGCGTAAAATGGTGTCCCAGTTTGTGCTTTCACATTGCGTGATGGTGTAGTGGAAGCACGAGAGGCACAACGTGTAAACACACAGCGGGAGCTTCACACACACACGCACTGTGCTGTTCTGCCCCGCTGGCTTGGACGTTACACACTGCCATCGTCCTTCCCCTCATTATGCCACCGTAACTACCTACAATGGCGGCTCAGGGCCAGAACAACTTTGCACCACATGTGTGCCTTACACATAGCAGTCATGGCGCAACGGGCGTGGATATCCCGCCTTGAACTAGCAATGTGTGAACGACAATAAAGTCAGTGAACTGATGGAGGCATATATCTGCTGTAAAGAAACATAACTAAAGTTAGGCCAATGTATGCTTACTGTTCATATCAGCTCCATTAAGGCTATAGCAGCAAAAGCTTTAATTCTGTTAAACTGTAAAAGGTGATTTTTAAATGAATCTTTTTCATCTTGGAGGGAAATATTATCTAATTTTGTGGTCAGCAGGAATGTAGAGCTCATTTGTTCAGATAGACAAAGTCAGATTTCTCTCTAATATATGATCATAATCAGGGGTTGGACTTCTGCTAAGTGCAGATAAATGAGGTTTCAACATGACGTCTCTCGTTGTTTCAGATGGTCATGAAAAGTGTGACACATTAGCAGCCGAGGATTAGCATTTTCAAATGGCCTTCTGCTTTCATTAATTAGCCGGTTGGTATTCACACATTGTGACATTTGTGTTTGTGTTAATGATGTGTGTGTGTGTGTGTGTGTGTGTGTGTGTGTGTGTGTGTGTGTGTGTGTGTGTAGCCAGGGACAGTGAGCGCGATGGACTATGGACTTGATCGCAGAATAGACCCTAACGCGGATGAGGTAACAGGTGAGTCTCTGCATGACCTTTATGAACATAAATCCTGCCGATCAGCTTATATTCAATAAGAGGATTGAATGCATACAGTATATCCAGGTGCAGTATAGCCTACTTATCTTCTCTTGTCTTCTCCTGTCTGCTGTTTCGTTATCTAACTCATCTTTTACTAACATGAATTCTCTCTTTCTTTTCTCTTTTCTTCTCTTCTGCAGGCATTTCTCCTGGCCTTCTTTTAGTATTCAGAACACCTGCAAACAAACCTTTCCACCTCCTTTTACATGACAAAATACATTCCCTTAGTCCTGACCGTAACCTTGACTACCAAAAACTACATCTTTAACCCTCAATTTAACCCACACATAAACCTCGATCCAACCCTCAAGTGGAACTCCAGTGATTTTAAAAACACATCTTACTTAGCACTACTGTCTTTGTAAAGGAAGTTGTATAAGCCTTTTTTGCCACCAGATGGCGCTGTTTTCTGTGTGATAATATCTTCAAGTGATGTTATTAAAGTCTGTGCCAATTGGGGATAAATCACGAGCTTGAAAAATCTGGCAGCGCTGGCTCTAGGCTACAAAAATGGCAACCAGCATTTAGATGTGTTCAGACCAAAAGAAAGAAAATAATTGTGTTGCATCACTTGAACCAGTTTGATGGTATCATTCAGGGTTGCTCAGATTAAAAGTGACGACCATTTCTCTGCCTGAGATGTGTAGGCAAAAAACAATTCTGTCAATTCTTTATTTATTTCATTTCAAAGAGGAATGATGGATAAAAAAATAACAGGCGAAGTAAGTCACACGGAGGCTGCAGCCTGGCTTACTACAGCAGCATGAAGTGATAAACCAAATCACTAAAATGCAATAAACAGATCAAATCTTTGCAGAAATAACAACATACATAGATTGATACTGATCCTGAGGGAAATTCAAAGTATTCACCAGCAGCTTACAAAAAAAAGCTTTGTCATTTGAAATGTATTAACCCACACAAGCACACTAATGCTGCAAATTTAGATTCTTGTCATTTTGTGTATCATTGACTTTTTGTGTAATTTTGTCGCACAGAAAAATGAACACTTGAATCACAGCCTGCAGTCTAGTTGCATTGTGGGTATTGTAGGCATCATATTTGGACAAAGAAAAAGTGTAATGACATAAAAACACATGTCTGTGTTTGGTGTTTATCCTGTTTATGTTTAACCTTCTTCTTTATAATTATCAGTGTTACATTTAGGGAGTACTCCTTCAAACATAAAGCCAAATATCAACCCTCAAACAGCCATTTAATGATGTAGTAATGAAGTCCAGAACTCACAATGAGCCCAGTTTCATTCTTTGTCTAATGATTTGATTTTTATAATGTGAATAAATCTTTGAAGCTATCTGTAATTTAACATTTAAAATACTTTCTTTCCGCAGGTAAAAACTCCTGACTATTACGAGAGAATTGTGAGTGCGATGTTCTGGTTACATTTTTCCTCTTGAGTCAAAAGTTGTGTTAACCACTAGCAGGTATCCAAAGAGACGTTTAACAGCTGTCATCTCTCTTCTGCTTCCTGCAGATGATCTTTACGCAGCAGTCCATCATGAGGCCCAGAGTCAAGTCCTCCGTGTCCATTGGCGCGTAAGCTAGTCCTTCATATTCACAGTGTGCTAGAATCCGTCACAAACCCTGCACTTCATCTCTGCAGACTGTCCAAAAGTCATGTATTGACTTTTGCTCTTTTCTGGTAGGTTGGTGAAGTACTGTGCCACCTACAACAGCCACGACCCTTTCCTCTCCAAGTGTTTCCCCAGCAACCCCTGGCTCACCGATGATGCCACGTTCTGGACCTTGAACATGCCCAAGTGAGTCAGCTGAGGATGAGCCATTATTTATGTTTTATTCATTGACATTCAACCGAAGGATAAATGTTGAGTTGATGAATTTCTTTCTCTGTCGTTGTGTGTGTGTGTGTGTGTGTGTGTGTGTGTGTGTGTGTGTGTGTGTGTGTGTGTGTGTGTGTGTGTGTGTGTGACAGTGTGGAAATACCGACTAAAATGCGCGTGGAGAGGTGGACGTTCAGCTTCGGAGAGCTGCTGTCAGATCCCCGAGGACGAAATGATTTCAGACTCTTCTTGAAGAAAGAATTCAGCGGTACAATTTTTCTCTTTAATTTCAAATATTTCCCAAAAGATTGTATGTGAAACAGGCTCAGCACTGATTAGAGAGTCTTCTTGTTGTAAACTTGCTTCACTATCTGTTTTTTACATATGCATGCCTACAAATTCTTAGAGAATTTTAGGCATGAAATCTTCCTAGGTTGCTTGTTCACACTCGCTCCTCATACTGTAGCGAGAGACTATCCCTGTCGGACAGGAGGGGAGGGATCTCAGAAGGCAAGACATGACGGGGAAAAAATGACGCGCATACGAAGCAATAGAGTTCGACGTATAATGTAAATTTTTTACTTTATATCTGCTATGAGACACATTCACAATTTCAACAAAAGGGTTAGGGTACATGGAGATCACATCGTCAATGAGCAGTCTAAGGTCTTGCGTTGGATGGAGGATATAAATGTCACCATCCCCTCCTGCTCACCCGTTCCTGAATATTTCCTGCCGCATTCTCACATCAGCTCACCCCAATTTCATGTGGACATTTTACAAGCAGGTTTGGACAACAAATTCAGTTGTTTGCGTTCACACATGCAGCTCAACACTGTACTTTCAGAAAGTTTTCAGGAGTTTTATGCATGTGTGAAAGCACCGACAATGGTTAAAAATTATCTACAATTTTGTATCCATTCAATGGGACTAATCAGAGCTATTCTCTCATATTTTTCTTTTCTATTCGGATCCATTTCAGGAGAAAACTTGGCTTTCTGGGAGGGCTGTGAAGACCTGAAGTGGGGCACAGCTGCGACGATGAGAGAGAAGGCAGAGCAGATCTACAAGTAATGTTTTAGTTCATACTGCATGTCCAACATTTAAGCCGTCGGTGACAAATGTTAAAAGACAAAAGAGGTTGGAGAAATAGTGAAATCAATCAGCCAGGAATTAATCATAAAATATCAGGTTTTTATTGAATACCTGGGGATTGTCAATGAAAAATAAAGGACCGAAAAATCCTAAATTCTCTGGTAACATTTTCATTTACAAGTTTTATGTGAGATCTGGCTACTTCCTCTGACTCTTTCTTATTCATTTACGTGATTAAAGCTGATATTTGTAGTGCTGTAAAATGTACAATATAAAGTGGCATGACAGATGATAATCAAGTGAAGTACAAGGATCCTATTTGAGATAATGTATGTAGTGACATTGAAGTGTTTTGATGTCTTTATTATGATTCTCCTGATCCCAGGACATTCCTGGCTCGTGGTGCTCCTCGGTGGATAAACATCGATGGAAAGACGATGGAAATCACAGTGAAAGGCCTGAAACACCCACACAGATACGTGCTGGACGCGGCCCAAACTCACATCTACATGCTCATGAAGAAGGTCAGTGAACTCACCAGCAGGTGGCTTCAAAAACAAGATTGATGACGGTGCCCTGTTTTCCCACATGCTTCTACTCAGCATCACCAAACACCTCTGATTCATCCTGTGTGTGTGTGTCTATGTGTGTGTGTGTGTGTGTTGGTGTTGCAGGACTCATACGGCCGGTACTTGAAATCTCCAGTGTTCAAGGACACTCTGAAGAAGGCAATATGTCCTGAAGAACACAAGTTTAGGTAAAAGGAACTAAAAAGATGCAAATGAAGCCTATGGGTTGACACTGGTTAAGTTTGTACCTCCTTCCTCTTCTTCATTCTTCCTCCTTTTATCTTTCTCTGCTATTCCTCTCCTCCATCTGCTTTCCCTCGTTTGTTTTTAAACGTTTCTAATTCCTGTTTCTCTTCTGTTTTTTAATCTCTCAGTGACTCCCAGCTGGAGCAGAATGCGAGGACCAGACGGCCCAGTCTCAGCCCCATCGTGCTCCGCCAGCAGGAGCAGGAGCAGAAGGCCAAGATGGCCGCCAGTGTTGACATCACACAGGTCATGAGCAAACTCAGCAAGCAGGGCAAGGAGGTCCCTCCGCCTCCTCCTCGCCGCCCTACTAAAAAATAAACGTGACGTTCAGGGTAGAACGAGTTATAACCAAATTGATTGTTTCCTTTAAATCTACAGAGCTTTTTAGCGTCTCTCAGCTAACTGTTTTGACTGGAGGATTTCTCGACAATAATGTTTTACTGCAGCTCTCATAGTGTTATTCTGACGGCCGTTTCCTCTGCACCCTACCTGATCAGCAACAAGTGGAAGACTGACAAGTTAGGCACCTAGCTCGCACAAAGAGGTGTATTTTGCAGCTAACTAGCCAGAAATGTACCTAGGAGAGTGATTAATCAACTTAGACTGACCGGACTCCAAATGAATGCAAATGTTTCTCTATATTTGCTTGATGTCCAAAATAGAAGCAACTGCTTGAAATCAACTTAGGACGATCCAACAGGCACAAAAAACACCCACGTTGTTACCATCTGTTCCCATTATTACAATTCTGTTCATTCAAGCTGTGTCTGTTATTCATAATGTGTTGAACTGTCCATCTTCACTGTTTGTTTTCTTCTGTCATCAGGCATGAGCTAATAAAACACCCAGAAATCACCTCATGTTTATCTGTTCGCCTTGAGTTGTCATTTTTTCCGCTGTCTTGCTTTCTTTCATTTCTAGTGATCATTCTTTGTTTTCTCAGTTATCTGTGTCTCGCTTACTTTGAATATTTCTTTCTTTCACCCTTGGAGTCTTTCTATGAAACATCTACATCTCCAAAAATGTGACGCCATCTTTGATCACAATAACTCATGTTAGTGATGTATCATCATCATGATTATTAGATCATTTTAACTGACTTTACAAGTAGTTAAAGGATTTTTCTTACCTTCTTCTATAAAACTCACTTATTCAAAGGGAGTCTGATGACAGGCCTATAAGACACCAGCTGCTTATCAGTTCACATTTTATTAAACCCTCATGATGCATCACTATCTTCCAGTCATTTTGGCCATACCAAGCCTCATGACCAAGCGGCAACCTGCGGTATTGAAAATGAAGCCAATGTGAAAGTGCAAAATCCTGCAGATCGTTGAGTGGCCGCTTGAGGCTGGCTCCAGGAACACAGGAAGTCCCATACATACCCCACCCAAAACTGCCAGTTTTTACAGCAGAAATAAACATGTTTACAGGCTGATACAAAAAAACTAAATAGCTCTGATTAGTTATTGTCATCACTGGCACACACTGTACGGGGGCGATTTTTTTAGGCGCATAGCTGACATGATTGACAGGTGGGCGCAATGTAACGGTTGGTCAAGAGGCTTAAAACCCGCCTCACCTCAAGCTCTCAGCTTGTCGTTAGGTTGACTGAAAGTTAGACTGAGACAGGAAGTCCAACATGGCGGCTGCTGCCGATGAGCCTCCAGAGCCCCCTGCCGTAACAGCTTGCTGATGTCACTCAAGCTCCGTCCATTAATATTTACAGTCTATGCTCATGACGCATTTTGATACTTTGGTTACCAAAACATTTTGATTAACTGAGAAAATGTTCCTACATGTTTTATATTTAACATTTTATCTAACCTGTGTCTGTTGCCCTTTGACCTCACAGATCTGTCGCTTCACCACTCCTGTCCCTCACCTTGCCGTCTACTCCGGCATCTCCGACTTCCCCTCCTCCAACGCCTCACCCTCCCTACCTTTCATGGCCAACACCCCGGTCTGTCCGTCCCCCATCAGCCTGGCCTTGGACAGCACGTCTGCGTCTGAGCGGCGAGCGGAGCCCAGTGAAGGCGACAGTGAAGGGAACTCTGGGCCTCGAGCCACGGTGGTTGGAAATGTATCCAAATCCCGCATGGCGTTGTCACTGCGGCGACTGCTGAAGCGAGGCTGCACGCCCTCTAACATGTTCGCCAGCCTGTCGCCAAAATGCCACTCAGCTGCCGGGACGAGTAGCCGGATTCAGCCAATCAGCCCGGATCAGCCGAGTCAGGCTCCGCCTAGACGGATTGGCAAGTGAGTGAACTGAGCTGATAAAACTTCTCACCAAAAATATTGTACATGAACTATTTACAACACACTTTTTATCTATCAAGTTCACAGTTTTGAGCCAATCAAATCACTCGGCAGCTCGACTCAGTTCTATTTTTTTAGCATCTTTAAACACAATTTAAAAAATAATAATTATTGTTCATAAATTCCAGCCTTGGCATTAGTATAGGAGACAGAAATGTTATATCAATGCCCATGTTCTATCAGATACTTATCACCACCCCTGAAAAAGTCCCCATTCAAGAATTCTGGACACACCCCTACTCACTGGTCCTTCAAAAGAATTTGTTTCTCACAGTTTCTTTCAGATCAAAGTGGACATTCCTCCAGAGTGTCGGATATACCCCATAGAGTCTGAGGACGAGGAGGAGGAAAACAGAGCTGCCTCTCGGGGACGAGGGGTGGGAGCCAAAGAGATCATCTGCCCCTGGGAGAGCCTCACCTCGCAGAACGGGACAGGCTAACAAGCTAACAAGGCTAACAGGCTTACAGAATACGTTTGCACAGGTGTAAAAAAAAGGGGAAGGTGTTTTTAAATCTGTGTCAGTGTGAGCTGTCAGATTGGTCGCATGTTCTCAATGGGATAAAAAAGATTCCTGATACAGAGCATGCAAGGGATTCAATGTGAAAATGTGGCCATGTTGTCACCACAAGGTCACTAACGTAAACATAAAACACCGACACAAATCAGCCAGGAACTCTTAGAGATGGCAGCAGGCTGAGCATCAACTTCACTTTAACTTCTTCATGTTATTTAGCATCAAACACAGACTGCCTGAAGGCCTGAAGGGTTTAAAGTGCAGCAGTAAAAACACTACTGTACTTTAACACAGTTTCTCTAAAAGCTAAAACACAGTGATGTGATTTTAACAGCTATCACTACACAGGGCTTTAACAAAGAGTTCAGAAATGTGCCAGTTTAAAAATACTGAGGTCACATGTCCTTATTGTACACCGTACCCCGTCTGTGCCGAACAGTGTTTGACAAGCCAACAAAATAGAGTTAAAGTTACTAATCAGCACTTTTTATTGCATTTTATTACTTCTGAAATTACAAATCGATAATATTTTCCCTCAATGAAACCCTCCTTCACTCAGCCATGAATTGAATCATGGCAAAGGAATCCCATGATGACTGTTTTATATGTCATTTTATAATAAAGACTCCCTCTCAGGTGGTTAAAAATACAAATTCTAAAACAAATTCTAATGAATTGAAATAGTTACAAAAAAAATCACTGAAGACATGACCTACGCTGACACACAGAAGTTGTTTTCAAAAACACGTTCTCATATTTGATGTGAGAAACTGAAATTAGTGTTAGTTACAAAGAACAAACATGTTTTCTGTCGGCCTTATAATCAGCCTTACTGACACATAACCCCTGTACAGATGTGAGCACCAGCTGAGCCAGATGTTTACTCTGGATGTTTCTTCAGAAAGGCCTTTGCTCCACTACAGGACATCAGGGTGTTCGAATGTCCAAACGCTTTGAAACTTGAGCTGTAGCTTTTTACATTCAAACCTCATTATGCGAAAACAGTAGCCCAGCAGCAGCCTTATCCACCTTCACACACCTGAAGTAATGTTTTTTGGCCTCAGATGTTTCTTTTTTTTTTTAACTTTTTATTTATTTACATATACAAAGAACATGAGATCATCATGGGTGTCACAGGTAAAATCAAAGTATACTTTTACACATACATCATGGTACAATGTCATACTATTCAAGGTGCATACACAATCCATTTTTTCCAGCGTTCAGTGCATTTCTCCGACTGAAGTCTTAAAACAAAAGTAAGTCTCTCCATACAGTAAATTTCTTGAATGATCCCCCGCTGCCTCAGATGTTTCTAAAAAGCAGACATGTGCACAGACATTATTTTTTGTTGTTGCTTACGTTGGCCGCAAAATTATAAAACTTTAAATGTGATTTACAGGGGACATAGGGAAAGTTGGTAATGATGAATTTATTATAACGGATGTGTGCGTTTAGCTGGTCAGACAAATAAATTTGCCCCCTCGCCAGTCAGCACGGGTGCTGACTATCGCGGATTGGCAGTATTTTGATCTGTGTTCGGTTAAACTGGGAAACAACCACTTGATTGAAGCAATGAAATGCATAAGCCACATTTTCAGAGTCAAAGTCATCTTTTTTGTCAGTTTTGCATACATACTGGACGTACAGAAAAAAAACGAAAAATAGCTCTCTCCTAACCACAGTTCAAACTGCAATAGAATAAAAAGATGTAAAAATAACAGATAAAAATACAGATATACAAAAGTACAAAAGAGATGCATTTAAAACAACAACAACAACAACAACAACAACAACAAATGTGTGTATAGTTTCTAAGGCCCTAACTTAGTCAAAGAGATGGGGCTCCAGTGTATTATTTTAAGTTCTTTGTCTTTTAAAGGGACAGTGACATTTAACCTGCAAGGAGGACCGAAGGTTGGTGGCGCTAGCACAGCTAACGTTAGCCACTCTCTGCTAACCAATTTGACATTGTTAACCCGCTGATCCTGCGATCCTGTGTTTAGCCAGGTTAAATCCATTGTTCTCAATTTGGACTGTTTTCGGAGTGTTTTTCTAACTTTTGACTAGTCGACTCGGCTGAATTTAAACATATGTTTGTCTAATTTGAATTATACGCTGGGAACATCCCTAGTTATAATGAAAAAATCCATGTTTACAGCCTCTTTTTAAAGATAAGCCAAAGCACAGAGATATATTTAGACTCTGCCTGTGCACATGCCTGCTAAAAATATCCATAATGTATTTATATATTCACTGAATAATTTCCTGTTTTCTGAAGTAAAGGCGTGTTTTTGTGCTGCTACATAGACTTAGATGCCTCATCCACAGTTTACCTCTTACACACTTTATGTGAAATAGACAGACGTGCATTTTTCGTGAATGAGGAGGGGCTGTCATGAGGGTCAGGTGGTAGTTTTGTATTTGGCTTCACTGCTGTTTTTGTACAATTAGTGTAGCGGTTGTAAACTGTACACGATCCTGAGCGAGGAGTTTATTGGGGGGGGAGGGCAGTAATGTGTGAATTAACTGTCAGGATGTATTACCTTTATCATGTTTACAGATGCAAGAATGTGAAAACGACCTTAAATTTGTTGTGTTTGATTTGTACATTTCATGGCTTGTGCAAGTGCCTCAATAAATAACTGTCTAAATAAAAATGTTTGCCTCCTTAAAGTGATGTTTATTGTGTTGACTTACCAGAAAGGGTAAAACGACAAAAACCATACATGAACATCTGGACTTGACTACAATCTTGGTTTTAATTTCCCATTTTTGAGATTTCTTTATGAGATTTCTATTTTGCCTCCAGAGCATGTCTAGCACTTTTCAGTCTTCTTACTACTCAAATCGCTTTTACACCACAGGTCACACCTACCCATTCACACACTGATGGCAGAGGCTGCTATGTAAAGTGACCGCCACACAGTCAGCGGGAGCAACTTGGGGTTAAGTTTCTTGCCTAAGGACCCATCAGACATGTGTTTGTAGTAGCTGGGGATCGAACCCCTGACCTCACCATCTGGTTGAGAGACGACGGACTCTACCACTGAACCACAGCCATCGGATGGAAGCTGAATGTTCACAGACTGATATCTTTTCACTTAAACAAAAAGAACCAAACTATAAAAAGACTACATGTGTCTTGTGGATATCATGCACGGGGGTCAAAAGCAGACTGACAATGCCAGAGCTAGTAAAGAGCAAATGATGTACATACAAAAAAGGAAAATATCGGAGGACTATGGAAGCTTTTAAAGGTAATGAAGCAAACATGAAGTTACCCAAAGTTACCCATATGTGAAGAAACAGGGGAAGAAAAACTGCAAAAAAATTGAAGGTGAGACTCCTCCCAGGGGCGGGCCTAACATTCAAATGGGAGGGAAAAACACACAACAGGAAGTAAGGCTCCAGACATGAAAGGAAGGTGAGGAACAAAACATACTGGAAACAACAAACACATAAACACAAAGCAGTGCTGAGCCATGACAGAGGTAGGTCATGTAGTTTTTGGTTTTTTAAAGTTCTTTTAAGTGAACTAACAATTGAACTTAAGCTAGGGTCGGCACCTTTGGAGAAACAAACAAGAGTGGATTCTAAAAGCCTATAAACAGAAAGACAATCTTTTCAGGCCTCTCTTAGATGCCTTTTCCTGAAACACAGAAACATGCTCTGCTTCCTGGTACAGGAAGAGCTAACTGTGGTCAACTTTGTTTCTTGGCCATTTTTGTGCAACTAGCTTCTAGCTTTAGCTTGTTGTAGTATACCTGGGGCCTGTACTAGAAAGCAGGAGGTGCAGTTAGTGAGATAACTTCAAGGTTAACTCTTTGTTTTCAGTTCAACCGAAGTGTCCCACATGATGGTAAGTTATGCTCTATTCATGTGAGCGCGCTCACAGAAACTCTGGGTTGATTTTATCGAGATGACAACCAGCTTCTTTTGACGGCTAAGCGAGATCTCATTTGTCAGGGTTAATGAAACCAGAATACCAATAGATATCCTATGTGTGTTTAACTCACTTTGTAGTTCATTCTTCTTCTCACTGCGTGAAGTTGGCAGGTTGGTAGAGATATACCAACCAATTACTCCATTAAGATCACAAGAAATGATTGGACTGCCTTTTAGGCCTACAACAGCCACAGACTCTGATGTTTGATATTTTTGGTCTGAGCACTTGCTGTAGTGAGAATTTTAACAAATTCAGCTTTACAAAAACTATTTCTTAAATACATTTCCCTCAAGCTTTTGTTACGATTTCCTTCACAGTTAATGTCCCAATGCTATGACACACATTAATTGTTGTTTTTATGTAATTGGTTTCCTATTTTTGCAATCAGAATATAAGAAAATATCCATATCACAGTTGGTTGACTTGTGAGTTGAGTTAATTAAATACATTTTGGTTGTCTTTGAGGAATAACACTGACTGTATAGAACATTTTGTCACGTTTGGGTGGACTTACTAACACATGCTCAGAATCTATTCATATGTGAAGAAATTGAGAGAACTAATGTAACATTTGTTCCTCAATCTATCTGAAAACAAATAAAATCACAAATGGCTTTGATGATTTATAATCAGCCAATGCAATTAGTGCGGACTAACCCCTTAAAAAGATTCCCTTTTTCAACTGAAACACTTTTCCAAATGTGCAAAAACATCTATCACCAGTCTCACTATGTGGTAATGTCTGAGATTGACCACTAGGTGGCAACATAACAACAGCAAAGAGATCAAGCCGCCAACGATGAAGCTGGTGGAAATCAAAGATCCAGATGTTTTAGTTCACTTTGATCAGATCTTGTTTTTTTTAAGAAAACAAACTGCATTTTCCATTTGTAACAGTTTCATACATTTTTAATTAAAATCTCATTTTGAATAGTTGAATATTATTCAACATACACTGATAAGGTTTCAAGTCTCAGACAAAAACAGGTTGGAGTGCGTGCCCCCCCCCCCCCCCCCCCCCCCCCCCCCCGATACCTTATTTTCATATTTCTACAACCATTATCAGAAGTATGATCAGGAACTGAAAACTATGGTGTGAAATCCTTTCAGATCACTGCAGAGTTTGCGTGCATAAAAATAGAGCTTGTGTGCCTGCAGTCAGCATCACTTCTGCCACCACACACACAAACATACGAGACACACACACACACCATCTCCGAGGTTAGTGAACTGAGGCCAGAGCAGAGCTTTGATCTGTGTGTTTTTGTGTCTCTGAACAGAAGCAGGCGATCGCTGTCTCACAACACCCACACAGGGACGTCCACACAAAGTCCATTCATACATTAGCTTAGCGAGGAGGACGCAATTTATGCACCATGCTTCACATTCATCTGAGGTGTGCATATATTAAAATACATTTGAGGAGGCATCTTCTAATGAAGCCCTCTGTATTTCTGTGATACACCTGAATGTGTTTCTCAAAAGCCAAATCCTCTTCACGACTTTAATACTTTTGTAGAAATCAGACTTTTTCTGTCACATGGCTTCAGTTTGAGGACGTATTTCGGTCTTTATCTGTTTTTCTGCCTTCAACTCTTTGATTTCTCAGTTATCTGTGGCTGGAGTTATTGGACTGCAAGTTAGGAGAAAGACATAAATCAGCATTTTAAGTAGGAAATTGCAGTCAGAACTTAAAAATATCTTTTTTTTTACCCAGATTGCTTCTTAGACACTTTTGAAACATCAAAACAGTTTCAAAATCAAACCATTGTTCATTAAAGGAACAATACAATTCTATCAGACCTTTTATACAGTCTATAATACACCATGAAAGCAGGTGTTTCAGACATACAATTTTATTGCTAATTTACCAATAAAAGCACCCACATTTAAATGTTTAACCTGTAAAAAAACCCATTTATTTTGTTCGTTCTTGTTTCATTCATAAACAGGAAAACACAGCCACACACATACAAACAAACACGCATGCACACCTACAGGCACACACAGTCTCTGCAGACATAAACATGTGTCGGCTGCCGTTTGTGACCTCATCTCCTCGTGATGAATGACCAAATCAGAAGCGTAATGAAACGGCGCGCATTCGCCTGCTGCTGCTGCGCCATGTATGCAAGTGTGTGTGTGTGTTTGAGTGTGAATGCCCAGGACCTCAATCAGAATCACAGGTGACCCGGTGTCCTGCTGAGCCTCCTAGGTTTGACACAAGCAGATAATTACCAATGACCCCCCACGTCGTAAAATCCGGCGTGAGGTGAGGAAGCAAGAGGTGATGAAGAGGAAGACGAGGAATAACCTTGAAGCTGAAACTACATTTAGGTCACCCTCTCTGGCCTCTTTTTTACACCTCTTTTCTTTTCTCCGTCCATGTTGGCCTTTCAACTCCACACACCATTTTGACCTCTTCTTCTCCTTCTCTTTACCTCAACATATGTGATCATTACCTGAAGCTGAGTTTCATCTGTAGTTTCACTTCCTCTTCGCTCATATTACGTGTGACGTAACACTGAAACACTCACGTTGTGAGGACTAGAACTGAAGCTTTTGCATTGTTTCTGTATTTCTATATTGCATTTACTGCTAATCTATGTGTTTTGTGCTTTTTGCAGCATGATTTTTGCATCTGTTTCGGACTTTTGCACGTGTTTTTTTTTTTTTTTTTTTTTTAGCTGCAGCTGTTATTCCGTTGTGTGAAGTATATATGCATGAAGACTTCCCCAAGAGTGCACTCATCATTCTTTACAGACTGACTAGAATCTTGAGGCGCGAGATTTCAAGTTGTAGCTCAGCGACACCATCTATGCATTGCTTATTATCTGCAGATATCAATACATAGAGATGAATTAGGGTTATATCATTGTCAGATGAAAGCTGATGGGGTCCAGAATTATACCGTGGATGATGCATTGCACAACTTTTGCTCTTCAATTCCTACTGAAACACCAAGTGGAAGGTACTACTCCAACTTCAAGCGGAAACCAGACTGCTTAAAATGCCCAAAATCTTGTTTCTGGACTCTAGACTATGCATTTATTTACATGCAGAATATGTTAACACGGTGGTTGATTTGTGACTGTAGTGGTAGACTCACTCTCAGCACTCAAAGAGTTTCTCTCAGGAAGTTCACTTGAAGTAGAAATAGAAGTTGAGTGACGTGTCGTGTCTGACTGGATTCCCCCAAGGGATAGTTCTGAGGGGAAGTCAATAAAGTGTCAAGTAATAAGGTGGTCATACATTTAATGGATTCTTACTATTTTTTATAGGGATGGAAAAACATCACCCACTTACCACCAAATCTATTGCCAATGAGAGTTTACAACCAAATACACAAGGCTGAGTCTAGACTGACCAAGCAGCCTTCTAGATTTTAACATGCGCCATGTTGTCATTGTTGAAATACCTTAAAGCCCCTCTCATGCAAATAAGTGTCGTCCCTTCAAAGTAAAAGGAGGATTGCCATGTTGTTGTTATAGCAACAAACAACCTGAGAGAAGGTCAGTGATAAACATTAATCTAGAAATAAGTTACAAGACAGATATTTATTTTTAAAGACCAAAAGAACAACGAGATATTATTAAAGTCTATGCGTTTTACTTTAAAAAACGTTAAGTCCAATTTTAACCTTTTGAACCAACTATTTAACATTCTTTCAGACGGAAGATAATAATATTCTTGCCAATTTAATATCTTTGAATTATTTAACAGCATAAATCTTTCCATTTTCTCCTGCGGTCATTTAGCACTTACAGACTTGCCAGATACTTCCCCTCATCTGCAATGTGTAACGCATGCAGGGCAGAATGTCGGGGGGGGGGGGGGGGGGGGGGGGTAACTGAGGTGTAACGGGGGGAAGACGATGATGATGTACAACATCAGGGCCAGCAGCGGAGAACAGTGCTCTATGTGTGTGTCTGTTCAAGCTCCCGCTGTGTGTTTATGCGCTGTGCCTCTCACACTTCAACAAGGCTATAATGTAATGTGAACCCACGCACAGGGACACCAGTTTTACATTGTTGGGGATGTAATGTGTAAGCACAAAGGCGTAATGCCGGTGGAAAATTGTTACCCGCTGTTGTAGAATTGCAGTTTGTACAGGGCTATTATGACTGTGATGCTAACTGATTCTAAGAATCCCCTGAGCAACTAAAAACCACTTGATGATCTAATTTTACAACCAGTCTAAAGACCTGAAACAGTAAAGCGAGTTCCTCATAAGACTTAAGATGTAGTAAAAGTGGGAACGACTTAAAGTCAGGCTCAACGTAGAGTCCCAGTATCTCACTTGTGAGTAGCTTTAGTCACAATGAATAACTAGACAAAAACACGGTCCGACTTTGTCACATTTTGCAACCAAGACTCCCTCGGTTTGGCTTTACCCTGATAATCCAGTGCACCCATCACCGCATTTGTTAATACATTTGTCAATACACCTCATCAAATAACTAATGGAAGCAACACTTCTCAGAAAAAATGGACATTCGGACATGAGTTACCATGGTAACATCTAACTATATTGACAGAAACCATATTTGAGAGAAATCGATATGACATGTTTTTTTGATTTCCGAGCTTGACTGATGTCCCATCTGTTATCATAGAGGAGGCGGAGCTTATAACCAATACTCAAGCCAGTCACCATGGGTTGAGATGTTTGGCTTCACTTTGGGGTAGCTGTCATGTTGTCCATCTTTGTATACAGTCTAAGGTCTGGAACAATGTGGAGTGGTAAATATCATGCTGTTTTCTTACAGCATGATTTATAAGAATTTGTTTCTCATGAACAGTTATGCCAGTATGTTTCTATTTTGTCCATATTTTGAGCTTTTCAGAATGTCAGCAGAATTTCAGGCGGAATAAAACTTAAAAATCAATGTCAGTTTTGCTCAAGAGTATACATTTCTCCACCATAACAAAGGAATCTCCTTCTCCAGCTGCCAAACCCACACACCATGCACATCAAAATATGCACCGACACGCACATGTATCGTGCATGTATACACACACACTCAAGAACTTTCATGAAACACACACAAAGATTTATGCACACCCACGCATACAATCTTTGTCTCTTGAGGAATGGTATTAATACCTTGCTGGCTTTAAAATGTCAGCGAGTCTGAAACAATGTGCACAAAGAGCCAATTTATTTACGGATCTGACACTTTTCATGTCTTCCTGCTCTTAAGCTATTTTTGCTTTCAAAGTGTATCTTAAGAAGGACAAGAAGGAGGAGGAGGAGGAGGAGGAGGAGGAAGAGGAGGGACTGGGGACTGGAGATGAAGATGACAGACTGACCGAGTGCTGGGAGAAGGTGTGTGTGTGCGCCAGTAGCTGAAGAGATCAGCCTCTTAGGTGCAGAGGAGTTGGTTTTTTTAACCCACAGTTGGGATAAAATATCCCTCAGGATTATTCTTCAGTGTCTGACACATGGCCGTGATCAAAGAGTTGCATCGGGAGATAAAAATATCACAGATGTGGGCTAATCACAAATCTGCATTCAGCCCTGATGGCTGCTCTCTAATATAAGCCGACAGAGTTTATTTACTTTTCCTTCAGTCTACTGCTTTTGTCTTTTCATTTTCAATCTGCCCTCCTCTCTTGGTATTCATCCACACACACACACACACACACACACACACACACACACACACACACACACACACACACACACACACACACACACACACACACACACACACACACACACACACACACGGTCCAATCAACAGGGCTGTTTACTCACTGAGTGATGATTGCCTGTTTAAACATCTGTCCACACCAGTATACACACTAACACACACACACACAGCTCTGTGTCTGATAACATGCCAGACAGCCAAAACCATCACTGTCTACCTGAGTTTGAGAAACCAGGAAGATCTGCTGATTCAAATTTAAAATGAACCCTCTGATAGTGCACTGGAAAGCTGTTGTCATGTTGCGTTGTATCCTGAATCAAATACGGATTAGTCTAAGCTGTATTCTTATCCCATAAGGAACTTAAGTTTTACTCGTTGGGTGATCAATTTCCATATGCTTATAAGAATATAATATGATACGATGCGGGTCAGGTTGAGATGCATTATCTGATCCTGGATAGCAAAAAAGTCGATTTCTAAAATCCAGATCATTCTGATCCAGATGTATCTTTTTGAACAATTTGGCCTTGGTTTGTGTCGAAAGCCTGATTAACTGTCCGGAAAAGAAAAAAACTGTTGACAAAACAGATTCTTACTTCTAGAGAATATGTTCCTTTAATAACTCACTTTTGGAAATGCTGGCTCATCTCTGTCTCTCTTCACTTGTCTCTGTTCCCCAGGGCTTAAATCTTGACGCATTGTTTTTTAATTTTTATTCTCCCTTTAGGGCACGTAACTTGTAAGCATAAAATTGTTTTTAATTGCTATGCAGATGACACAACTCTGTGTCTGGCTAAAAAAACGCAGTGGAGCTGTAAACCTCAGCCACACTTTTAGCTTGTTGTTTCTCAAACATTATGCTTGGAAACTTCACCTGTCGTCATGACGATAAATGCAGATTGTTTTGTTTGTCACTTTCAACCCCATCACGACTTACCATCGCAACGAAAGTCTCAATAGTTGATGATCTTTTTACATTTGAACACCTGTGAAACTCTTTGGCTGCACTTTCAATGTCACAACTTCCTTTATCTTTAATCCTAGACTATTCTAACTCTCAGCACTCTTTACTACTGAGGCCATATAATGTCTGTAGGGCTTTTATCTTACTCATAGATGGACCATATTTTCCATATTGCTTGTTGTCTGTCAGTTTCTTGAGCTTCTGGGTTTTAACGCCTGAGAGGGGTTGTACTTTAGCATCCAGCGTATGATGGTATGGAGATAAAGTGCACCTTCTTTAAAATGTCAATGGAAAAGCGTATCTTTTATATAATATAAAGGATTATGTTTTCCTCATCTTTTAGTTCTCTTATTTTGTCCTGTTTTTGACTTTCAGTATTTTAGTTCCCCTGTTTCCTTCCTCACTTCTTCTCAGTTCTTTCTTTTGTTGTACCGTCAATTAACCATCCATGCATGAGGTTGAATACAGTTCATTAGGTGATTTCTTTCTGTATATATTCAGCTCATTGAGAAAGGATTGTTGTAGTGAGAACAGCACAGCAGTCAGGTAATGTTGGACAGTCTTAAATTTGACTTCCTCCCTTCTTGTTGCGCGTGTGTAAGCATACACAGAGACATTTGGGAGTAATGCTGGTGGACAGATTCACCCAGCAGACCCTGAGTCTTATTGGACTTTAATGTGACAATGATTAATGATTTATTTTTCATCGAAACCCGAAACTCTGTTTTACTTCAGTCATGTTTGACATTTTAAATGAACCTTAACTTTACCATTTTATTCTTTTTCAGAAGTTGGGGTAGTGGGGGAATCAGCTATCGTGAATCTTTCAAAAAGTATTCCTAACAAATCCAAATCTAATACACAATTAACATAAAAAACTTTTTTATTTATTGGTACATATTAAGAACATAAGCATGCATTAAAGAATTGTACCTGGATTGGCCCTTAAGCTTGCCTGAATGACCAAATTGAACATTTTTAGAAGGATTGAAGGAGAGCAAATTGAAGGAGAGCCATTGAAAAATAAATGAACGTTACCGGACCACTGGCACAACAACAGCAGAGGGGTCATCTCTGAGGATGATTTAACAAACTTGAAAGGCCCTGATGAATATGTTCAGCCTGGAGTCTTGGCGGAAGTGTGGAGTGCTGTCCATGGTGCTGAAATCTTTGCTCAGTATTTTGCACATGATGAGGGCTGCCACTGCAGTTGATATTTTAAATATACTTTTATTTAATTATCCAGTTATCCAAAATATCCAAAAAGTTAACCAAATTTAAAAACAAGTTCTGTGCGGAGAGTGGATGTGTTTCCCCCAGCCAATGACAACAAGCAGGTGAGTTTGGGAGTTGATACAATTCAGCGATTGGACGCCTTTCTAACCTGCGATTATTGCAGAAGTGGACACAGCGGCAAAGAAGAGAAAATATAATCCTAGTATTTTGTTTCTCACTGAATCAATCAGAGTTAATCGGTGGATGTGATCGAGCTGCCGGCCGGACAACATATGTTCTCTGCAGGCTGTCCAGCTGCTGAGAGAGAGATACTATCCTTTGAAACATCTGTCCTCGATTGTCTGTCTCCATTCTTCAGAGGTATCAGTGTATCTACTACTACACGCACTGCGTACAGATATAGACGCCACAGTCACACGTCTCACACCTCAAACACTCTATTTTAACACCCGTCTGTATTTATAGCCTGTGTTAAAAGGCCTGTCACCTGACCGAGAAAAGAAAAGAAAACAGCTTTTATTAGGAGTGACGGTAACCTGCAAAAGACACCTCTTTGAAGCGATCAAACGCCTGTCCCACAATGGGAGTGAAAGCAAAATAGTTTGTTTCTTCTCTGCGAAAGAACTGTCACAAGTAAGCCATGAAGAGATGAAAAACGTGTGAGGTAATCACATATTTTTCTCTCTTACACATACTCAGCATTTCTCCTCCACTCAGCACACAAACACACATTTTCTGTAGTCAACATTACCTGAAGAAACTCGCTGTCTTCCTGCAGACTGAATAGTGAGTAATGAATTTTTTGGTACTCTCTTAGGCCTTTACAGAGACCACTTAAAACTGTAAAGGAGACGGACAGAACGCAATACTGACAGACACATTTGTATGTGTGCAGCACCTGCAGGTTCATTGTCATATTTGCTTTGTCTCTTTGATTTTACCAGCTGGTGTGTGTACCTTGTTGTTAATCCAAGATAAATGTGCTGTTTGTAGGCTTGAGTTTGCAGCCAATGATTATTTTCATCATCGATTTCGTTTATTTAGAAAAACAAATCTGGGCTGCAAACATACAACAAAACACAGAAAGATGGACATGTTTGCCGGAACACAAATAAAATCGATGAACATGCTTGTAAATATTTCAAAGATACTCCTACACATGCTTGCAGCATTTAAACCCAATATCCCCATTTATATCAAAATAATACAATCAGAAAATCCATCCATAATCTTTACCGCTTATCTCGTTGGGGTTCATGGGGGCGGGGGAGTCGATTCAAGCTGTGATTGGGTGAGAGGCAGGATACACCCTGGACAGGTCAACAGTCAATCACAGGGCTTATATATTGAGAGACAATGGATGAAGAGGCACAAGCAGCCACACTCACATTCATACCTGTGTGCCGATCATCCTGTTGAATATGTCTTCGGACTGTGGGAGGAAGCAGGACTACCGGCAGGAAATCACATATGCACAGGAAAGCATGCAAACTCCGCCCCCCCTGGACATGCATTAATGGACATATGTCAGAGTGAAGGGGCTACACACAGCGCTATTGGAGGTTCGATGCCTCGCTCAATGGTACCTCGGTAGTACTTGGGAATTGAACTGGCGCTTCTCCAGCAGTCAGACCGAGTTCCATACTTTGGTCCGTTCTGCGACTTGAACTGGCTCCCAACCAAACCCAACCCAAGTCTCTACAGACTGAACTACTGCCACCAACAATTTAAATCTCACAGATATTACAAGCTCTTTAGATGTATTAACTCAATCCAAAGTGCACGTTGAACTAAAATGAATTTCCTGGACTATATAACATTGCACATCCCATAATCATTTATATTCTGTATTTTTTTGTATCTTTCCTGGACTTTGTGTTATAAAACTTGGAACTGTACTGTTAACTGAACCTTTTCTCTTTTATAAATGTTTTTTATACATGATTTTTTTAGTTTTTGTGTTTATTTGTATCGGTAAACTATCTTGGCCAAGTCTCCTTCAACGAATAAAACAACTCTTCAAGAACTAGCTGATTGAATAAAGGTGAAGTGAATGGATGTACGTGAGTGAATCTGCGTTTTTTTCTTGATTAAAAAAATCAAGAGAGATGTTTTCAACCCAAAAGTTTATATTATTTTTTTTGCAATGATATGCAACAGGTTTATCACGACATATTTGCCTAATTCAGTTTCTATATTTTGAATCCTTCATTTCCCATGATGCTTACAGACATAACTAGTGATGATGTGTTCAGACGGAACCTGAAACATTCTTGACTCGCAGTAAAAGTAAGTAGAAAGATGTAAACAAGCGAGGCAGTGTTTCACTTGAGCAAAGAAATGTTAATTGACCAAAAATAAATCCTTATCTCCGTGCTTACCGACACAAGGAGGATACAGGCGAAGCTGGTACACAAACAAACACACAGTGCGAAACAATGACATGGTGGATGATAAACGGGTAAGCGTCGCTGTCTCACCTGTAGTTTTGTGGGTAAAATAAATAAATGTAAAAGTAGGGTAGCAGACCGTAGTAGTAGGCTAGCAGAACTCAATATTTAAATAACTAAATGTTTCATCTTTCTAAATGACGTTCTAGTTAGGCTAGGTGGGCGATGATGACTTACATTTTGCTGCTTGTTAGACAAATTGATTGTTCAGGTTGTATCACTGAATTCACTTACTGAATGTGTGTTGTACCAAAAACACATGCTATTGTAAAAGAAGTGTTAACCATTCTCTGAAAAATAATAAGTTTGCATATTTTTGTTTGTTATGATTACTGACAGGGAAGTAGGATGATTTTGGTGGCTACACAGACTGTGTCCGAAATCACCATGGCAACAGCCTGTTTGATTAGTCTCCCCTCTCCTATCATGAGAGAAACGTTGGCAGGACCTATCTGCACACCTCCAGCTGACAGGGAATATTTGTCTTAGCTGAGCATTAGACAAATGAATTAGCTGCTAGTAAGCTTGTGTTTATTTGTGATGCTGTTTGTGTGTGCACGTGGGAGATTGAGAAAGTTAGAGGGTTTTTGCCTGTGTTTATTTGAGCATATGAGACAACTTAAAAACACAAAATCCTCCGTCACTATTTAACTTGTAAAACGTGAGCTCTCGGCTCGTGCCCGTGTGGAAAATCGTGTAAACCATTCAGTCGTACAGTGTGAGCTGACATTCCACCAAGACTTTTTTCCAATCGTACAGTGTCAGCGATCTCTAGCGACATTACCTGAGAGGAGGCTGCTTCTAGACGGTGCTTTATACTTCTGGCTAACGTTAGCTAGAGTTTGCTTAGGTTTTTGTTCTGGTTATTTTGCCTTAAAGTATTAGCAATCCAGCCCCTTATAACAAATATTAACTTAATAGTGCTAGAGGATAGCTTCTCGTAGCACTGCTGAAAAAGACAAAAATCCTTTGGTTTACTTGATGTCAGTAAAAACACAGAGATTCCTTCCCTTTCTTGGTCAGTGCACAGCTTTCAAACTCTGCTAAGCTATCTGTAGGTTTTAAGCACACAAGACTTTGTGTTCATACTATGCACTGCAAAGTTTAGATAACTTCTAAGATACCACAAAGGTTATTTTCCTCACCTGATTTCATGATCATGTAGCTGAGGTTAATGTGTAAAACTGGCGGAATTCACCTTTAATAAACAAATTTGTTTCAGCATTATCAAGTTCATTGCAATATTTGCTTTGTCTTGTTGGTTATGCTGCTGCCTTGTGTGTTTCCTGTCAATATTCCAAGGTAAACGTGATGTTTGTCGAGTTATTGACTTTGCAGAAATGTATTCACACTGATAAACAGTGGACAGAGCCTGGGGGACCCAGACTGGAAAAGCAATAATATTAATGGGATTCATTTTTGAACAGAGAGGGGAAAAGGCAGAGATAGGGAGTTAAACATTGGAGCATTACAGTGAGGTGATTTAAGGAAAAGTAGGCAGGATATGAGACAGGATGAAGGTGAATAATACCGTGAAAACAGGAGCAAAAGTGGGCTGGGATGAGGAGGAGGAGGAGGAGGAGGAGGAGGAGGAGGAGGAGGGGGAGGAGGAGGAGGGGTCGCACTGAAGTGAGCGAGAGATAGTAGAGGGAGAGGAGGGGAGTCAGGCTAAATCCTCACACCATTATTATCAGGTCTCACATGCAGCCCCTCCTGTGATGGAGTGAGAGGAGATAGAAAGAGATAAAGAAAAGATGGAGTTAAAGAGGAAATGGAAAGCAGGATTACTGGTGTGACAGAGCGGTGAGGCAGACAGAGAGAGAGAGAGAGAGAGAGAGAGAGAGAAACTCTGGTAGGAGAGAAAATCAGTGCAACAGGATGAGGACCTGCTAGTGCACAGCCTGCCCGACCCCGCAGACCTTCCATCTGTCCCGCTGTCTTTCCCGACGCTCCCGTCATCTACAAACATCTGGATCAATTGCATCCATATGGGAAAAGGGGGCAAGGGGGGCGAGAAAAACCCGAATCTTCCTCTCATTTCATCCTTTTTCTTCACACAGGAGCTGAGAACGTATCATCATCCTCATCACCGGGGGGATCCCTTCCTGCGGAGTACCTTCATCACTTTCAACTGGACCAAAAGAGGAGGGAAAACTTTCACTCCAAACATGCAAAAACGCCTGTGAGATTTTCCAACTTTCCATGGATTTGTTTTGTCTCTCACCCGCAAGAAGGAGCAGGGAAACGGAGGCAGAGGAGGTGGAGAGGGGGAGAAAGGAGGAGACGGCGGGGAAGCGTCACAGCCGCCGCCGTCACCAACCCTGCCACCGCTGCTGCTGAAGTGTTACCGGTGTTTGTGCTCCTCCGCTGAAGAGGCATTTTATCACTCTTCTCTCTCTCCCCCCCCCCCCCCTCGTTCTTTCACTCCTCTCCTCATCCGAGCAGCAGGGAGCTGGAGGGAAACAGACAGAGAGCTAAACACACACACACACACACTAACACACACGCATACATACACCGGCTGGATGCTCATCTTCTGTCACCCTCTTTTCCCCCCCCTCACTTTCCTCTCCTCTCCGCTCCCTTCTTGATGTCCTGTCTTCACCTTCTGGACCACTTGTAAAAATGTTCACCTTGACAAACGCAGAAAAAAGGAGAAAGTGAGGAGTTGGATTTTTTTTTTTTTTTTGGGGAGAGATCACATACGCTCGCTGTCACGTTGTGAAGTCCTCCAGGGGAGTGTGCAGACACCCAAAAGCTGCCAAACACACAGACACACACAGAGTTACTGATAACTCGCGTACACTCGCTCTCACACAGAGACTCGGTCTAAATGCGTACTCCTACAGGTGCTTCGAGGAGAGAGAGGCAGGTGAAAACAAGGTAAAAAACGGGGGGGGGAAACGAAAGAGAGACATTTGGAGGAAGGATGGAGCAGCAGGAGTTCAAGTTGGATGACGGCAGAAAGCACAGGTAGGTCTACAGCACACGCACAATCGCGCACACACTTCCTCACACTCCTTTTTTTTTTTGTCACTTAATCTGTCAGGAATTATGTAAAAGTGAGTGCGACAGATTTGGAGAAATGGAGACGGAATAGATACTAGACTAAGAAGCTCAGGGGGAATGTGAGTGAAGACACACGGTATGAGAGCAGTCATTCCTTCAGTTTTCATAAGTGAAGAGTTTCCTCGAGAGAAAGATCCCATCTGCTGCTGCTGACAGAAACAGAGCAGCCAGTTGTTTCTAAAACTGGAACCGCTGTAACAGGACATATGAGCATTGTCACTCTGAGGTTTAGCTACCTGTGTAGAGTGTGTGCATCTGTGTGTATACCTGCATGCACGCTATTACAACTTGACACATTCACTTATAGATTATGGATGTTACACTTGCGGTGTTTTACTGTCATATCAGTTATCTGGTAATGCTCATCGATTTGTCCCATATGCTGAGTGGAGCGGCTCTTATTTTTCTCCATTAGTGACAAAAGCTTTCTGCTTCACCTCACACAGATCAGGTTCTAGCATCATGTACCACATATTCTTTTAGTGGTACAATTTAGTTACATTGACCTAGGGGTTCTCAAAATAAGGTTTGTGGCCCTCCAAGGGGTCCCAAGATAAAACTAGGAGGTCTCAAGCTGATTTGTGAAATAAGAGGGGAAAAACACATTTATCTTGTACCAGATGTATTTTGTGAGCTGACTTTTTTCTGGTTCTTGCAGTTTTGTTTAAATCTGTGTTTCTGCGAAAAAGTTTTTACAATCCTTTTTTTCTTTTCTTTCCCCATTACCTTTTAAAATGTACAAACATTACAAAGCAATTCAAATGGTGACAACACATTAAGTGTTCGTCAGCGTGCATGCTCTTGTACGATGCATGTGGCTTATTTAGTCTTTTAGATAAAAATGGTTAGACTATTTAAAATTCTTATTGAGAACTTCAGACTGCTGCTGTGAACATATTTCAGGTTGAAGCATCGTCTACTACAGTTTGGTTTCGCTTCACAGCTCACAGATGGTCAAGTGGTTCCCAACATGGCGTCTGTGTCCCCAAAGTGGGTCTAGAGATAAAAGAAAGAGGTCTGAAGGCAAGGCCAGTGTATTCAAAAAGCACCATTCACATATAGAGCAATCCACATTGCTTTACATAGTTGAAACAGAGCAATGAGAACATTCAGAGAATTAAAAATAAATATGACATTTGTTTTTAATTTTTTTTTTTTTATTTTGATCAGAGTGTTCATTTTTTGAATATTTGAGGGAAAAAAGGTATTTACCTTTTTTCTTTCATCCGTAAAACCTTGCTCCCTATCATATACAGTAAATATATCTATATTGGGTTTAGAGTTGCACATTTTGTAATCTGCATCATCCATGTTCAGTGGTTCTCAATGTGGGGTTTGAGGGGCCTGAAGGGGTCCAGTGACAAAGCTGACGGGTCAACACAACAACAAAAAAAGCTTTCTTACCAAAAAATATTCGATATTTAGTAACGCATTGTGTACTATGCAACTTTCTCCAGTTAACCAAAGTGTTGACCATGTTAAGCTACCTTTAGATGGATTGCCCCTTTTTTGCTTCTTACTTAACCCCCCCCCCCCCCCCCCCATATATGATAAATCTGGTTGCAATATCATAGTAGTGGTTCCCACCATGGGGTACAGGGTCCTCCCAAAGGACGTATCTGTTTTAAGCAGGTGTGGCAGCAGATTGGGTGTCACTGACTTTTTGATTGCTTTACGTTTGATTGGCAGGGGGCCAAGCTGGTGTAGAAATGACCCCGTCCCGTCAACGTCACTCATCTCGGCTGGTACGTCCGACCAGCAACGATTTCCTGTAAAGCTGTCAAATCTTAAATGTGTGAGTGCCGGAGCCCACAGAGAGACAGCAAGGCAACAGTTGGGGGGTTTAAGCCCTAATTATGATAAATTTATGAGGCAGGCGTTATGTGCTATGCTTCACAATAAGCATGACACGCTCATTTATTCATATTGAGAGTTTAATTTGTATGTTTATTAGCGGCATGCATGAGCTTCTGAAAGCTGCATGTGCAATGCTCACAAATCAACTCGTCTTTCACAATTCGTCCGAAAGGCAGAGAGGTGGAAGGATGGAGGGATAAGAGAGGAAAAGAAGAGGGCAGTTAAGCTGGTTGACGATGACGGGATGGATTCTCCTGGTTCAGGCTCCGCTGTCATAAACATAACTGTTGAGTATTGTTGATGACTTCAGGAAAGTATGATGGAAGTGCTTCGTTGAGTGTTTGGTTGAGTCGAGAGTTTTTTCCTAGTTCTGATCGATTCATTCTATTTTTGTCATCAAGCACATGAAAATGTCCCCGTCATGAATGCTTGCACTGGTTTCTTATGGCAGTGCTATTTTAGGTTTCACAGCTCCAAAAGTTTTGAAAATGGAAGAATGTTGACAAGAAAACTCACCAATGTGAGGGTGTAGCCATTAATCCAGCCCATTCTCACTTGCTTTGTGTCATTTCTGCACGCTGTCCTCCAGTTATCAACAGGAGCTTTTACAAGGGGGGGGCAATGTGTCACTGACACCTTTCCAGCTTCACTTCTGGATGCTGTCTGTTAGCTTTTAGTTTATGAAGTGGTGTTGAAGTCAGGTGATGCACTATAAAGACAACAAAAGATCGCTTAGCCGAACGCATATTGTTGCTAACTTGGAGTGGGAGACAGATCAAGCTTTAACTTTTCACTGACACACACATTTCATTTTTGGCACATTTTATGTCATATGCCATGCAAGTAATTATTTTTGGACTTGATTGCAGGGATATCTGGGTGTGTTCATTCTCGTTTCTTACGCCATCATATAGTGTAGTGTCGTGCTGATCAGAAACATTTTACTCAGTGCCCCCACCGGTGGCTGGAGGCTGTAATAAAGTAAAGTACTATGTTGCGTTTACACATGCACAAAGCTGCATGTGTGAACGCAAACAGCCGAACTCAAACTTGCAGATGTTTTCTTGCCGGCGCCTTAGTGAATTTTTCACTTTAAGTCGGGGTGAGCTCATGAGAATGCAACAGGTAATATACAGGAACATAAACCGTGAGCAGGCGAGAGGGGCTGCTGATGTTTAAATCCATGAACGCGACTGGTGCGATCTCCGTGCAAGTAATGACACGTCTTAATAATATATTTTGTTTGCCAGTATGGTCCTCTCCAGTCTCTTGTTGATATTGTGATTGTGTCAAATCAAAGGTAGCATTGATATAAAGGTAAGGTGAAAATGACTTGCATATACCTCAGTCAGTGGTGAAAGGTGGTTTTGTAACTTTATACTTCTCTTCCTTTCGCTTCATTTATAGTCGACTTTAAATATTTATGTAAATAATACACAATATAATCGAGAAGGATGATGATGTGAATGACCCCGTGCACAGTCGAAACACGTCCTCAGGTGCACACGGTTGCAGGAACATACCACGAAAAATCAATCAAAAGTCTGTGGCACACTGAAAATAACTTATTACTATATTTCATTGTGAGCGAACAACGCGTTTGGTCTGTAGCGTCCTCAGGTTCGCCCGGCACGATCACAGGGCATACACATGCACGTTAAATACAAATGGTCACGTGACCAATCATCACAATAAACACTATACCAGGTCACAGCCTCAAATGAAAACCTTGATGTGCAAACACAACATATTTATCCACATAGTTATATCAAGGAGTACATATTGTGAAAAAAATACAAATTCAAAGCATAAACATGTCATCAAATTAACAAGAGAAGTCAGACAAGTACCAATTTTTGTCAATTTTACATATAGTGATCTTTTCCCCTATGGCTTACTGAATATAATAAGCTGAATGCAAAAAATATATAGTGGAAGTTAATACTGTAGCTGTCCCTGTCCAGCTAAATGAGAAGGAGGGAGTGTGAGGGGACTCAAGGGTTAGGGTTAGGGTTAGGGTTGTAATAGGTTAGGACAGTTACTGAAAGTAATCCAAATTTCTCCATGCGATGGATACTAAGTGTAAGCATTTCATTAATAATTATAACCTTATTAAATTGATATACATCATTGTGAAAACAGGCCATTCTGTGAAAGGAGTATCTTTACTTTTGGTACGTGATGTATGGGTTTGTAAACAGAGTATTGGTGTCACAGTGTTTTATGACTAATAAGGTCTGAATACTTCTTACATAGCACACTTTATCTCCCAGCCATCAAAGCTTTACTTGGCGAAGTTATTTGTGCACTTCAAAGGCCTAAAATCAAGCGTTTCCGGTATCAGTTAGAAATAGTTAAAATACCAGTATCCTGATATAAAGTAATTGCCGCGGAATACATTTTCATACTGTAATTTCTTGGCGTGATCTCAAGTCTGCATAAATGAGGCTCTAGAGGATCCTGATGTTTTATACAGCTGTCAGAGCGCGGTGCCTGCAGTATGTTGATGAGAGGAAGGCCGTCTCCTACATTAATACTGGCCCACTAATTCAGGCGCCTTAATTAATGCAATCAAATCAGTTTCAAAGGTGCAGTGGGGAAAAAAAAAAAAAAAGGTTCGAGGCAGACATGTTGATAATTCTCTGGTGATGATGCTCATCCCATCAACTAGATCCTCTCCGCTCATTTCCTCTCCACCCCCCTGGGGACTCAGTGTAGCGACTCCGTCATATCCAAGCTAAGTAGCTAAATGACTGAAAGTTCCCCACTGTACATTTTCTATATTTCCCAGGAGATATGAGGAACTTCACCAGGGGACATGTTTTGAGCATCAGCTGAACATGTGGCCCAACAAGTTTTCACCTAATGTACAAACCGATTGTTTACTCTGGGTTTCTGTTCAGCAACAATAGAGCATTGTTGGCATTATCTGCCATGTGTTGCTATGGACAAACATGCTCCAAAACAAGTACATAGCAGCCTCAACAGGACAAACGGCATGGCATGGAGAAACAGTTCTTTCTGATATGAAGCCTTTTTTTTGGCAGAACAAAAATACTTCATCCCCAAACCTTTTGCAAATCACAATTATCTATAAAATCTGATTTTATGATGTCACAGTGCTCCATTTAGGTTTGGTTGGGTTTAAGGAACTACAGCAGTGAGACATCCGAGGAGGACAAGATGTGTGACGCCGTGGTCTGAGTTGCGTGTTTGTTTTGTGTCGTGGGTTACATTATAATGACAGAGTTGGAAGAAGTTGGCCCATTTTAACCTTATTGTCCATTTTTCTGTTTCAGTTCATTTTTTTAGTCTACTGTTGAAAACTCTAATAAGTGTACGACCAATCACAGTACTTTACGTCTGTATTCTTGGAGCTAGGTCAAAGTTCAATTCACACAGATTATATGAACTACTTCATGTTCATTTATTGCAGAGTGCTGGACTTTTTCAGACGGGCCCTCTATTCATCCATCATCGTCATTCGTCCGCAGATATATTTCCCAAGACTTGCCGGATGCTTCAACTCAATGTGCCTTTTCATTTCATTTGTTGCTGTTGTGACTGACGTTCGGACGTGTTTTTTCAGACCCTGTAGGCATAATTTGGAATCTGTGCTGATTTATTCATTAAAATCATTTAGCTGTTAATAAGAAATGGCCTCAGCAGTACCGCTAGCTGCATTGTCTGAATTGCTAGCAGCATTAGCCATGCAGATTGCTGTAAATCTGACTATGACTAACATAAAATACAGTTCTCACGTACCACCTGGAACATGAGTGGTTGCTCACTGTCTCCAGAGTGAACTATGCTCTTGATTTCAATCATCAGTCGCAAACTTATCTGTTCAGTTCATCAGGCACAACACTGTTGCTCAGTTTTTCTTTGAATCAAAGATTAGAGGTGCAACATCCTTTGACGGTGCTCAGCCAGAAGTAACCACATTTGGACAGTAGCCAGTGTTTGGCAAAGGCTGTGATCAAAACTAAACAATCTCTGCCCCAGTGATAAGTCGCTAGCTTACCATGGTGTAGTTACTGAAGTATGCAGTGGCGATTCAAGAGTCTTTCGGGGCCCTAGGCAAAATTTCAGGCACTAGGCATTAATCTCCATCATGTTATAAATAATCTGATACCGACTATAAAATTGCAAAATCTAAACTTTTTTAAAATAAGTTTGTCAGCCTCGGGAGCTCCCGTCTGGCCTGGGGCCCACAGCTGTTACCTGCCTTGCCTGTTGACAATGGGGACTGAACAGAGTTGTAGATATCTTGTGGGATTTAGCTCGTCTAGGGTGCAAAGGTTAATTTTGGTGGGATTTTTTGAAGGTTGCAGTGGTTTACACCGTCATCTCACAGCAAGAGATTTCCTGGTCGGACAGGGTTATGTATATGTCATGTTTACATGTTCTTCCCGTTCCTGTATGGGTTCTAAAAAATGCCAGTGAATGTTTAGAAATGGTTGTTTGTCTCAATATGTCAGCCCTGTGATTGACTGGCGCCCTGTCCTGGTTGTACCCCGCCTCTTCCCCAATGACAGCTGGAATTGTCCAGACCCCTGCGACCCCGAACTGGATAAGCTGTGTATAGATATTGGATGGATGGATAGGATTAGTTGAGGTGACATGTAGCACTAAGCTAGTGGCAGCCACCTGTTACTTGAAGAAGCTACAACTCTAAATTTTGCACAACTTTAATTCTTAACATAGTTTAAACGGGCGAGTTGTATAAAAATGGATAACCTGAATAGTGTAACGAGTACAGAAATGAGCTAAAACTGTCATACTCCAAGGAAATAAACCCAGTTGCACAACTCCGTTCAAAACAACAGCAGTCTTTAATTACAACAAAAATGATACAAGGATCAAGTCCAGGCGGGCAAACAGGTTTCAGAAACAGGATAAGGTTTAACGATCAAAAAGGTTGGCTACACAAAACGCTAAAGAGATTATGACTAAACACACTGAAACAATCTGGCAGAGGGTAGTGAAAGTGAACCGGTTAAGTGAGTAGGGAGCTAATCAGCCAATAGGGGACAGGTGAGTGATGGAATGAACAGGTGAGGAGGATCTACTGGCAGAGAGGCGAGCAGGTGGGAGTGGCTCTGAAATGACAGGAGAGTTAGTATGATGTAAACAAACAAAACTGAACATTTGAA
Source organism: Tautogolabrus adspersus (assembly GCA_020745685.1). Lineage (NCBI taxonomy): Eukaryota > Metazoa > Chordata > Actinopteri > Labriformes > Labridae > Tautogolabrus > Tautogolabrus adspersus. Next base: position 18,629,133 of record CM036554.1, read on the forward strand.
TCCAGAAATAATAACACAAACTCAAAATGTGACAAAAACAGTTGTTGCTGTTAAGTTGGCTGTTTAACATGGGGCCTAATAGGGATTGACTCACTTTTGGAGCCAGTCCCAAGTGGCCATTTGAGGAACTGCAATCTTTGGCACATCTGCATTTGCAAACGTTATTTCGATGAAAACGTTTTCCCTTTCTCTTCATGCACAGTTTTCTTCTCGTTACCACTGCTCTCTCATAGTTTTCTTGTTCTTTTTTCCTTTATTGTATCATGTCTCCGGGTACAGTTAGCTTTCATAAGTACTGCTGGATTCATTTCAACAGATATAGTGAATTTGATGCAGTTAGTCTTATGTTGCTCCCTGTGAGTTTATCCCACATGGCAGAGCTACACTCCACCAAACAATCTCAATAATAACAGAAAAGTGGGGGTGCATTCACTGCCACTCTGCACACGTAATTTTAATTTGGGAAAAATAAGAGCGCAAACCGAACAGGATTTAAGGATGATTCTCTTTCTGTCAGCAACAATCATCTGTTTCCGTTTATTAATAGATAAGAAGAACACCGTCACAGCTGATTGTAGTTCTGAGCTGCTTTGTGTTTGTGTGTGATTGAAATTCAGATGCTTCACATTGTTGTCAAACCCTCGTGTTCTCATCCCTTCGCTGTCGTAATCACACACAGCAATATAATCGCACATGGTTATATTGCTGCTAATCTGGAGGAGACACACCCGCACTCTCAACTTCCACCCCAACAACACACACACTGCTAATCTGAAGCCCCAATATCCTGCTTCAGCCCCCCCCCCCACCAGAGATTACACTGTTAATTGAACACTTGACCTGCTCTCCAGTCAAATGCTTGAACAAGTCAGCATTCATCCACTCCCTCTCTGACTGTTTCTGCCTTTTGCAGTTATCTTCCTCTATCATTACAACCACCTATGAGTTATATGAGCCACTTTGTGTTTCAATATAACCCATTTTTTAAAACGCATTTTTTTTCCTACATTACTTTCATTAACTTTCCAAATGCAGTTAACGAGGACGAACAAATACCAAAAGTGATGTTCTATGAAGAAGAGACCCAAACAAAAATAGCTTTCGTACGACATCATTGTTGAATCTTCTGATAATGTTCATTGTTTGATTCCCGTCCTCCAGACACTCAGTGTGATTACTCTGTGTTTATCTCCAGCTTGGTCAAAAATCAAATAAAAAAAACAAACATATTTAAACCACAGACCTTAAACAACATCTGATGCCCTTAAAGCATTGGTTCTCTAGTGGGGGGGGCGCCTAAGATCTAAGAGAGGGTGTGAGGCTCTGTCTGCTCTGAGATTTTCAAAATAAGATTAGCTCAAACTAAATAAGACGATGTTAAAACACTCCAAGAAAAAACAGATATCAAGTTGTCTCGGTCTACAATTTTATCTCACTCTGTATCTCTCAGGTTAAAAAAATCACCAACAGATACATAAAGAGTAGATAAACTGTTTTCCTTTGTTGGCTGCACATACAGTTTGATATGCGACGAACAATTGATTTGTCTTTAGTTCCACATAATTTAAAAAAACATCACATCTGCCACTTATAATCTTTTTAAAGTTGATCTGTGAGGGGGTTTGTGTGTTTTTAATCTCCATGTAGCACAAGTGGGTGCTGAGTTAACAGCTACTCTGTGCTTAGATCCAGATATAATGATACATTTGAGAGAGATAATGTCAAAACAAGCAATGCAAGGAATTTCAGAAGATAACCGGCTGCAGTGAGTCAAATCTGCATATATATATTCTCTAGGGGGATCAGATCAGATCTTAAGATGTGGTATTACTATCTATGTGATATCTAATAAAGCCTTTTTTTTTTACATGGGCCAGATGTCTAAAGTGTCACTATATGCAGATGACACTGCTCTATACACAATTTATTTTTAAAAATGGGAAACTTGTAAAATGATTTATATTTTGTGAATGTATAAACCCATAAAACACCACCAACATGACATAAAACACACAGATCTGTAAAGTACCAGATGTCCATCATTCCAGCTTGAACCTGTATTGACTGAAGTTGGATCAACAGCATCTAATAACAGGGATATATTGTCTTTTAAAGGTGTAGAGTGTATTTATTGCTGTGGGCATGTAAAGCCCAGGAGCGTAAAACCTTATTAAGATGAATGATTGATATGCCCGCAGCATGAACAGTGGGGAGACGTGGGACTCATTTAACCCAGCGTTTTCTTTTTTAAAAGGAGCTTTGAATCAAAGCTTGGAGGTGCTGTTAATTATCCGAGCGTCTCTGATGGCCATAGATGAGATCGACACTTTATATAAAACCTGCGTGTGTGTGTGTGCGGAGATCTTTATTTGCTGTAGAAAAGCTCACATGGTTTTATCAAAAGGTTCAAAGGTATTGATTGTATTAAGTGGATTTCTTCAAACAGCAACCATTCGATGAAAGAGGCTTGGCCCGATGGAAATGTTGAAGCTATACGAGCTTGATCTTGAAATTTAAGATTTTTTTTCCCCTTTCACTTGGCCCTAGTACTCCGTCGTTAAGAAAACATACAGTTTAAAGGTATGATATGCAACATTTAAACATGAGTATAGCAGGTAGCAGATATATCCTAACTCAATATATATCGTTGAGTAGTGGCTTTAAAAAAACAGAGTGAAGTCAGACTCCCTCTGGGTTCGTTGGTTGGAGCTCTGTGTTCACACTGACAGGACGATGCTTCCATCTGCTTGTTTAAGTTTTGCTCAGAGGCTCAAATTTGTGACATCATGTTTCTTTTTTCACCTGAACCCCTCCCTCTTGCTGCCATGTCAGGGAAGAGAGACGGCTGCATGTAGATGCATAATGGCAGAGTATCACCGCAAGAATAGAGTTCAAGGAAAGAGAACTTAACAGACTCTCCAAACTGATGATAAGACTTTAAGGTCAAAAATACATCAAAGTAACAAGAAGGTCGTAGATGGGTGGATGGATGGGTCAACAAAAACATCCGACTTTTCACACTGGACACATCTGTTTGTTTTTTGTCTTTTAAACTTCCAAATAACGTTGGTTTCTTTTAACCATGATTGTGAAAGTAACTTGGCCACAGGAGGATTAAATGTCCTGTTCTAAAAGGCATGTTTTGTGTGATTTTGAGGCCCTGTTTATCGCCGCCTGGCAAAGATTACAACCCACATTCTGATACATTTAGTAAGTCACCACTTTGCAGATTCAGAATACATAATACAATCAACGACATTCTGATGCATTGTATGTGATTAAGATATTGATTTAATATTGATCCCCGTTTGGAATTTAACAGGCAACCCAGCTGAAGATTAAATAATTAAAAGTTAGACCCAACTTTACAAGATTGAACATTAGAGTGCTGTGAGTTTTATGCCATCAATACTTGTAATTCAAAATATGTGATTAATAGGATTCTGTAACGAGAGGATTCTGGCTTCTTTTACTTTCCCTATTGTGGTCCCAGTCAGTGACTTAAAACCCGGTCTATTGAGCCTGTGACCCACTAATGACCACCAAGCAGGGGTTGCTCCCCTTTAGAGACAGAGAGGAACTAGTCCAACAGATTTGCTTTTTAACCCGCTTGAGTGTGAAGTGGTCTGTTCTTCCCGGTCTCTGCAAGCGTTACAGGTCTACTTGTACATCTGTGGAGTAAACATGGTTACTACTGGACCCAACAATCAAAGCAAGGATGATGTGACTAACAACTCACATCGTCATGCAGTTAGTAGAAGCTGTCATTGTGATCTATTTTCTCTTTGTGATTTAAACAGCAATAGGAAAAAATAAAGACATTTAAGCCATACATGCAGTTGCGTTTATGTGCGTTTGGTTTCAAATTTGAAACCCATTTCCTTCTTTTACCACACAAGGGGTCAGCCCTTGGCGAGTGAAGCATCTTTCCGTATAAATGTTACAAATCAACTTGATGCTTGCGGTTGTGGTGACAGCGTTAGGATGTTTCGAGGTTAACTTGAATATCTGGGACCATTTTTGTGATAGTTACTTATTCTAAGTAGTCGGAATCTCACCCTCTTACTGCATGCGATTCTCTGACACGACACCATGTATGTGCTGTAGGTGTAGCCAGTATAACACTCTGCGGTACGTCCTCGCCATCAATGGTCTGCATATATGGCATTTTACGCCAGCATTAAGCAGCACGGGGACAAATTGTTGCTGATTTATAGTCTGTGTAGATTTGACATGTAGGGGACACACAGTGGTCAGTCCACTCTACTCTCGTGAAGGACAGACAGACGTTTCTGGTAGATAGGTCATGGAAACCAGGAAGCTGGCACATTTTTATCGTTTGACAAAAAGCAGTAAAAAAAGAAGCACCTCATCTTCTTGACATTGCACATCCTGCCATGTCACTATTGCACATGTGCACTTTACAATTGCGGATTGCAATTCCTATCATTATCACAACACTTTGTGGATCCCTGTGAAGTTTTGTTCAGCGAGGTGAAAGAATGTTGTGGCTTATTAACTTCTTATTTTTAGGGGGATCTAAGAAGGAGGGAGTCTTATGTTATGAAATATAATCACTGTTGTAAGACTGAAGGACCTGTGTGACAGTTTTGGCGTTCTCCACCACTGTGTGTGTGTTGAATCAGAGATGTGTAGAGATGGAGAGTTGATTACAGTCATCACACTGGGGGGGTTGGATTACGGAGGATTACATGCTTGCACACACAGACATACACACGACACAAGAGGCTAAAAGCGGGGCTAATACTCTCAAACAAAAAGGGTTAGAAAGAAAAAAGCGAGTGATAAGGGATGAATATAAAAAACAGATTATGATAAATTATGTCAAAAACATCATATTAGAAAAGAAGATTTGACTGTTACTGTCTTTCTTTCTTTTTCCCCTCCCTCTCTTTCCCTCTTTCTATCCATCTTTTTTTAGGCAGTAGGTTGCCAACATGGCCGTTCCCAGGGGACATCCTCCTCCCTCCCCTTGGCCTCCTCTCTTCCTCCTCCTCCTCTTCCTCCTCCTCCTCATCTCCTCACCACTCCCTCTGCAGGCCCGGCCGCTCCTCCTCCACTCGTCCATCAACGTGGCGGTGGTTTTCAGCGGCTCCAGCTACCAGAACGAGGTCAGAGGCCGTCTAAGCGGGGAAAACTTTGTTGACCTGCCCATAGTGGTCAGCCCGGTGACCGTGCTGGTCAATGACACCAATCCCCGCGACCTGCTGACACACCTCTGCGATACCATGGCAACAGAGAAGCTGCACGGCGTGGTGTTTGAGGATGATGTGGGCTCGGGCACCGGTGCTCAGGTAAATAGAAAAACGGAATAATGCATTTTGCAGGGTTTTCTGATAAAACATCCACTCGAGTGTCACGGTGCTCAGTCATTCACAACCTTGTTTCCTAAAAGCTGCAAAGGGCGACTTTGTTATTGAAAAAAATCACTTGTCCTTTCAGCTTATATCAACGAGGGCCGTGAATTAGCCAAAAAGAAGCAATTATGCAGCAAATCATGTACTGTCTTTGCTCAAATTCAATTAAAATGTTCTTTTTTTATTTGATTGTAAAGGGAGAAGAAAAGACATCAAATCATGAATAGTGAAAGCATAAACAGGGGAAGGAGTTCTTACAATAATCCTCCTCTGTTTACTGAAAGCTACAATGAGAAGTTTTTTTTACTGGTCTCAACTCAAGCCTCTTTACGACCTACTAAAGCATACCAAACTATCACAGGATCAATAACTCCTCTCATCCCGCTGCCACGAGAGGAGTCAAACGCCTCTTTCTGCATGTCAAAGCTTTGAACCGCAATGCATTATGGTATATTTTGTTTGGTTAGTGACCCTCCATTGTACACTACTTTTAACAATGCATCATGGGATACAAGGAATACATTCTAGCTCTGTATGCTAGGTGCTGTAACTTCCTCTAAAGCCTTCTTCCTCCCATAACTCCTAAACATGGTCTCTCCACCATCAGCTGACTTGAAGATAAATTCCTGCTACATCATAAAATGATCCAGATGACAAATAACTACGTCTGCTGTGTAGCAGTATAGGATGTCTTTAAAAACACTGAATCTGTCTGTTTGGTCTTCAGGTGGCAGAAGTGGCACAGATCCTGGACTTCCTCTCCACTCAGACAGCTCTGCCCATCGTAGGCATCAGCGGCGGCTCTGCCGTTGTCATACCATTCAAGGTACTGTCAAAATAATGAGCACAGGCCCCTCACTGACACTGGAGCTAGTCTGCTTTCTTGCTTAGCCATGGTCATGGCACCAAATCGCAGATGTGTTGATAAAACTTTTTCTATGAAGAGTCATTGAAGAAGCAAAAGAAAAAGACTAGTAAGAAGATGAACCTGTAATGTAAACCCTGTCACCAGCAGCAGCGGCTGCAGCTCCTCTTCTTAGCCTCCTGTCTTAGTCAGAACTCTTCCTCACTGGCGTCATTCAGCTTAAAACAACTTAAGTAGGTCAGAGCGGTGAAACCTACTCCGGCAAGCAACTCTCTGCATGCAAATATTTGGAAATGAGCCATACAGATGGGTGAATTATCAGCCATCGACCCTCATCAGCTCCTCTAATCCCGCGCTGGGAAAAAAGTCAGAGTCATGCGGAGGAAAACTCTGCTAAAGGCGATCTGCATCTCAATCAATCATCCCCCAGCAGCACTTCAGGAGCAGCAGGTTTTTTCCTGCTATGATTTAGCATTTATCTCATTGATGAATAGAGATGAAGAGCAGTGAGCTGTGCAGTTAGATTGTAAAGAGATTGATGACAGCAGAAGAATTCTTAATCTATAATTTTTCTCTACTTAGCTGCAAAACGGCTCCATCCCTTCTTCCCCTCACGCTCCGTGCTTGTCTTCCCCACCTCTTTCTTTTAATAGCCTATCTGCCATCATCAACACCTTGTATTTATAGACACATCTCTCACACATAGAAACACACATGCAAATGAACACGGTCACACATTACATTACACACATACACAGCGTAATGGGTGCATCCCTACACTGGCAGCATCCAAACCAAGACGAAAAGTAAGTCTGAGAGTTGTAGGTTTCACCTTCAAGCGTTGCTTTTTAAAACCATAGCATGTTGTATTTATCAGCTCCTGCTAATCAAAAGGTATCTGCAGATGCCTCGTCATAGAGGAGTTTTTAACAGGAGGAGTTGTAGCTGAAGGAGGGTGATTGATTCGCTGTATTTTGATGGCAGAGTGTAAAAAGGGAAGAGTGAGTTAGTGAGAGACAGAGAGAGGAGGAAAGATGCTTCGATGAGGCTCAGCTGACAGCTGCCTCAAGGCGATGTTTTACTGTTTCCATTCCTTCCTTTAAAGTCAGATAGTTATTCTTGTTTTCATACTTCTTTCTTTTCATTTCCATTTCAATTCTGCTTCTTTTTTGACTTCCCCTCATCTTCTCATCTTGTCTCATTCCCCCCTTCCATCGTTCCCTCCATCACCGTTATTCTTTGACACATTTGAATCCATCTTTTTTTTTTTTTTGGGGGGCTCTGTTGTGCTCCGGCTGAATCCATTAAGGTTGTGGCTTGAAGCGAGAGGCCTGCACTCCTTTCTGCTCTCCCTGAGCTCCAGGACCCCATTAAACTGTTAATTAGATCCTTCAGGAGTCTGACACCCCCCCACAGCTCTTATCTTTCATCCCAAAATCAAAACCTCCTCACTCTTCTTATCCTTCTATTTTGCTCTCTGTACCTTTCGTAACCTTCTTGTCTTTCAGTTGCTTTTTCACCCCAAATTGATAAAGAGGAGTTCAGATTTTCTGCAGATTTTGCTTTTTGATCATTATTATTTAAGCAGTAGCCATTCCAGACAGTTGTGATATTGGGGAGCTATATGGAGGGCTGGATAGTTTATGGCATGTCCTTATACATTTTGATGCAACAACCATGACAGATACTACTACTGAAAAATGATACTAAGATATCCTCAATAAACGTAATGCACATTGCAAACACTATTAATTCACTGCAGGACTTTTGAACTAAACAAATGCGTACAAAAAGTTTTTGTCATCAACCAAAAACGCTCACGATTGAAATCAAAGTCTCCACCTAAGGAATCAATCCATCCATCCATGTTCTTTACCGCTTTTCCCGTTTTGGGGTTGCGGGGGGGGGGGCTGGAGCCAATCCTAGCTGTCATTGGGCGAGAGGCGGGGCACACCCCAGACTGTACGCCAGTCAATCGCAGGGCCGACATATAAAAACAGACAACCAGCCACACTCACATTCACACCTACAGGCAATTTTTTTTAGTCTTCAGTTAACCTAACGAGCATGTCTTTGGACTGTGGGAGGAAACCGGAGCACTCGGAGAGGACCCACGCATGCATAGGGAGAACATGCAAACTCCGCACAGAGACGCCCTGTCCGACGTGGATTCGAACCAGGAACCTCTTCGCCGTGAGGCAACAGCGCTAACCACTGCACCATTGTGCATCCCCCACCTAAGGCATATGTTGATTTAAAAATGTTTCATCTGTGGGAAAAAATGACTGTGGAGTTGAGTTGGATACTCAAAGATTAGGCGGATACATCTTAACCACAACTTTTGCCGTTGCTAGCTAGCAGCTGCCTGCCTTCTCACGTCTGCCTTACGGACCCAGCGCATGACAGACGTAGTATGTTTTAAGATCACTACACTTGCTAACACGTCTAAAGCAGCTCTAAAAAAGCCCTCCTCATTTTCCTCATTAACTTTAATTTAGGACAATATAAAATCCAGTGTATAAGACGCACTTTTGATATCGATTTTGTCATGATGGTGCATTTAAAGCAAACGGTGGTGTATTGTTCAGCAAATAAACCTTGTGGCGTGATATTTTGATTGAAAGATTTTAAAGTCAATGAGTGACCATAGAAGGTAGGCAGAGAGACTCACGGGCGGTGGGTCCGTACTTCACAACTATCACCGTAGGCAGCTCAACTACCGTACTGTATTTAGTAGGAGTGCTAAGTCCACAAGTCCAAAACAAATGGTACTAAAAGAGCGACACAGCTGCACAGAAAATGCACATTGTGGACTTTGCTAAACACAATAGAAATCGTCACACAGGAACACAGTTGAAACCTTTTTCCTCTCTGGGGGACCTCCAAAATCAGACCGGGGCAACTTATATTTTAAGGTAATTAGAAGCAAGTGAGCTGCTTATTACAAGCAATCTCCTTCGTTTTTTAAGTAATAACAGAATGAAGGGATTAGCTGTAACACATTTGAATGTACAAACTGTTAAAGTATTGAATTTGACACTGTTTCACACATTTTTTCCAGTTTTATACGATTCATATTTTCATGACAAAGCTTGAGAGTTAGGTCTTTGGGAGGATTTTTTTGAGGGGGCTTAAAAGCCTGCTCGCCCGAGGTCTTCATGACTCTCTGGTTTTTTTACTTGCAGACCTGATCAGCGATGGTTTAAAGTTATTTAACCTCTCTGCTTGACAGTGAAATGCACAGATCAAAGGTTATCTATCGAACTAAGCGACCGTTTGTTTTACAAGCCCAAAGCATTGAGTGACAGTTCTCTATATAACACAAAGAGTAAAACACTCTCCTCTGAGGTCTGCCTGTCGAAGGCCTCACTCAGCCCTCCTCTTCACACTCCCCCTCGGCCTCTTCCTCTCTCTTATGCCCTTTTTTGTTGTCAGAGAGGAGGGGGAAAAAAGCTTGTCAGAGGTGTCTGGCACAATGGGACAGGTGGATTGGATGTAAAAAAGACATATGTGTGATTCTCTTAGGTGATAAAAGAGCTCAATAGTGCTTGATTATCAATAGCCTGATGATGATGATGAGAATCTTTGATGGCGGTTTTTTAAAAAGAAGCAGCACCCGCCCGGGCTGCCTATTTCTGGTTCCTGTCTCAGTGATCTCTCTATGGCAAACAACGAGGAAGGAGGGAACGAGACAAAGATGAAAAGACCGAAGGGAAGAGAGGAAGTGTGCCTTTTGTCAGACAGAACACACATCAAGCGAAGGCGAAGAGGAGGAAATGAGAGAGAGAGAGAGAGAGAGAGAGAGAGAGAGAGCGAAGAACGGCGGAGACAAAAAGGCGTAAAGACTGTTGAATAGGGCCTGCGAGGGAAACAGGAAAAATATTGCAACGTGCCTCTCAGAGGAGTTTGACATCAGAGGTTCAGTGTGTTTTGTCTTAATGTATGCGTGTATGTATGTGTGTGTGTGTGTGTGTGTGTTCTTGGCTGGCTGGTTGTGAGTCACTGCAGTGTGCCGGGTGATCATTAGAGGGTGCTGCATCCAGATGTTGAGTCATGGGAGAAGAAGAGCAGGATGAAGAGGGAGGAGGTTGGGGGGGGGGAAGCTCTCCTCGGAAACAACAAGAGTTTTACTGATAACAGAACTTTAAATTATTCCGCACTATATTTTACTATCTGATAAACGAGTTTTCCTGTTATGATAACAAGAAACGACTATGAGATAATAATTCTTAACATTAGCAGAAACTCTACATGGACTACGGTGTATGGACTCCCAGCGGCACAGCAGATCTCTGGCTGCTTCCCTTGTCATTATCATGACGCAGATACGTTTGAAGTCATATGATTGGTGTAACGTCAATAGTAATGGTAACCATCAAGAGTTGTAACGCTACCTCCAAACATTTACCTCCAAGCTATTTTGAATGAAGCTTAGAAATGAGCAAATGCAAACAATAGAACATTTTCAGGCTTTTGGAAATCAAAAGCAGCTTTGCGGTGAAGCCTGTGCTGACTGTAATACTGGCACAGAGTCTGATGATGTTAGCAACGCAAGCATCTGTGGCACGAGAGAAGGCGGCCGCCAGCTAGTCCATCATAAAGTCCGGGAGAAATCTAAGATCACAAATATCCTCATCAGTGAGTGTTTTCCAAGCAGTTAACATCCACGGTATGTGCAACCTCAGCTTCTCAGGATGACATCGGCTTTATTACAGCTGATGAGCTAAAGAGGGCATCTCACTGTGAAACTAGTTATGTTGCTATCTAGATTCATGCTCAGTACTGACTATTACTTCGTCGCGGCTCGCGGGGTCTCATGGGATATTCCCCCCCCCCCCCCCCCCGCTGAAAACGAACGAAGAGTCTGCTCGGAGACCAATAATAAGTTGAAATTTCTGTGTTTGTCTGACTTGAAGTGGTGAAGATCATTTATACTGGCAGCAGTGACTTTACGGTGCTGAGGAAATTCTCAGACCAACAGAATACGCTTTCAAAACATGCTGGACGGTCTTAAAAAAACATAGAACCAAAAGCTTCAAGATATGACTGAGTGTTCAAAAGACGGAAAATAAATGTGTAATTATGAGGATTCAGCCAAACCGCTACAAATTAAGTAAGAAAAAAAAACTATCAACATTTTTGGATCCGTCACTTTGATTCTTTATAGACTGAATGTTTGATCACTCACGAGACAGCTTTTATTCTTTAACGGTTACCGAGATGAAATAACGAGTGTTTGTGGTTGTAGATGATGATAAAGTCTGGAGTAAACAGAGCTGACAGATGTGCGTGTTTACCAGTAAACAGGAGCACCTGAGTTTCTTTTAAATGTGCAGATGATGGATTTTTGAAGCATAGAAAATGATAAGCTGGAATATTCCAGCACACAACATCATTTATTACGATTTGACGCTGTCATTAGAAGATGATGTTTCAGGAGTTATAGTCTCGACTCAGACTTTGTAAAATTGGACAGTTTTGATGCAATAAGCCAGTGCTCTGTTTTTTTTTTTCCTCTGCCTGACTGACCCGATTTTTCTGTTTCTCTTTCTGTACTCCCCCCCCCCCCCCCTTGTCACGCTCTTGGCCTTGTGGTCCAGAAACTCCACAAACAGGTCATGATTGCTGGGAATGAAAGCACACATGTGGCGTCCTTCCAGCTTCACATTACAGACAAATAATTTGGACAGTCGGTCAACCTACTAAATGCTTTTGTGTTAAATGTCAAAACTAACTTAAATTATATACCTGTTGCTGCATTTCAACCCTCCACGTTGAAAATGAATCAGTAAAAACACTTCTGTAATTCTTAGCTTTGACCTATGCCAAAATCTGGATTGTTTTTAAGGGTCAGTTTACTTGTTTTCTGTCTGTATCTGGGAAAATGTATCCAGATGAAATGATAGTAAATGAAATGTACAATGTAACCACTGATAAGAATTAGACCAGAAGCATCAAGTAGCAGAAAGTGTTCATACTTAAACGTTCACTTCTTTGAAATGGTGCTCATGAGTTGTACGTCCCTCCACAAGAGACTGAAGCTCCCATTTTTAGACTTTAGCACAGAAATGTAAAGCGACACACTCTACACACACAGATATATCTTATTCTATTTGTGAGTGAGCATCTGTGTGTGCGACCTGCTTCCTGTTTGACCCACACTTTTGTCTCTCAGCACGGAGGGGGATGGTTTGCAGCGCTGTTTCTCCCCCCCTGTGGGAGCCGAGGAGTGTGCGAGCAACAACCGTGTCCGTCGTCTTCCTGTCATATTACCATACGCTCCTGCAGCGGGACTGCTAATTACGTCTGTGTGTGTGACAGCCGCACTGCCAAGGTGGTGCGAACAAGGAGGCTAGGAAGGAGAGGACAGGAACGGAGGGGGAGGGGTTAACTCTGTCTCAGGTGTAATTGTTCTTGTTTAATTTCATTGAAAAAAGTAGGAAAGTAAATGAAGGTCTTTCATCAAATTCAGCCCATTTTTAAGCTAATGCTAATGGCTGATGAAACTAGATTGAACTTTTTTACAAATCGGCGTCATGATGTAGATGGTTGCATCGTTTCTAAACCTTTATCTCAACTAAATCACAGCAATGTTTGTGTAGTTTGGGTTTGTGACACTGAAGTACGGCAGATTTCAGCTTTAGCTTTGACAAAACAAGTATCAGACAAAGAGCAACTATATCCCCAACCAGTACTGCCAATCCAGAGCCATATTTATTTATTCATTGTCAGCCTGACATGCTTTTGTGCTGCTATTTTTATAGCTCTTCTGGTACGCAGCCCAGTCAGTGGTCTCTGAGAGTTTCAGCCTGCGGAGGTGAGTCTCTCTCTCAAACGGGTTCAGACGGAGATAAAAACCGGTTAAAGTGAGTGAAGGAGAGAAGCGGCTGTGATATTCCTGTGGTACTCCTCGGGCTGAACGTCTCTCTGGGGCTTTGCGGGGACTCTGAGCAACAGGAAGGAGGGATGACAGTCAGTCACCTCAGAGACTAGAGGATCCGAGACCTTGTCCCAAGTGGCTCTTGACAGTTTAACACTAGCTCCTCGTCTCTCTCTCTCTCTCTCTCTCTCTCTCTCTCTCTCTCACTCTCATCTATCATGCATGACTTTTCCATCTTCATACATGTGTGACTATTGAGATTTCACAGATTTTCTCTATCCACTTAGTGAAGGATGCTGCGGACATATTACTCTGATCATCACCCTCTTGCACCAGCTCCATGTCCATTATTGAATGCAATTAAAATATTTCTACATCTGGTGAAGGCCTGCATGGTCTTGCTCCTGCTTACATCACTTATTCAGAAATACAGGCCCTTTACATTTTCCTTTAATGCATCCATTTTTACACAATTCCACCTTAAAAGGCATGACCAGGAAATCCTGACTGCTCAACAGTTTTGGTTGACTGTTGAATAGCTTTCTAGTTTTGCTACTGAGTGCAGCCTATGGTTTCTATGTGTACTGTCCTTATGCAGCATGTGCACATAAGGTACTGGTGTTTCTGCATGAAATGAAAGGTTACGGTCATTTAAAGACCCAAAATGGTCCAGGTCACCAGGTGTAGACTAGGTTAAAGCTTGGCTAGACAACTTAAAATCTAAAAGAACAAAAAAAAAAAAACAGCAAATGTAAACCAGATTTTCAAAGCATTAACCTGGGGAATTGTCAAAGCCACTCCCCCAAACATACAGACATGCTCTGACCAAGAGGAAACCTGCACTTCCTTGAGTGTCCACTTGAGGCTGGCTGCAAACTTCCCCATGTTCAGATCCCCATTTTTACAGCAGAAATAAACATGTTTACACCCTATAAAGGTTTTGTTCCTATGACTCATTTATTTGAATGTATTAACTGTACTGTTTTTTTTTTCTTTCTGTTTTTTATGATATAAAGGTTGATAACAAGAGTTATGCATACATTTTGGCATGGTTAAGTGGACTGACAGGTGGGTGTCTTGAGGCCTCAACTCCACCTCTTTATCTGTCACTAAATTGATCAAAAGATAGGTGGAGATTGCATTTTCACGATGTGGAGGAAACCAATGTGTGGCTGCACTGAGACTACGTCCATGTTATATACATTCTATAGCTCGGTCTCTTTCCAGAGAAGAAGATAAAAACATATTGCGTTGTTGTCATAGTTAGCTGTATCACACTTCCTCTCATGGCTTTTTGTAAAGGCAGCCAGCTAGCGTTAGCTTGTGCCTGTGCACTAAAAAGCCTTTAATCATTACATTTGGATTAAATCCTTTGAAAAAAATCTTGTCCCGTTCAACAGCTGAGAACTGTGGTCGGGGTGGGAGAGGTTAAAGGAGAGCTGTCTGTATTTGTGTGTGTGTGTCTGTTAAGTAATGCTGTTTTGGACGCTTGTGTCTTACTTTGTGTTTGTGTTAGGACCCTCTTGAAAATGAGATGCTGCATCTCAAGGGGATATCCTTTAATAAAATGAATTACATCCAACAACAAATCCAGTCGTGGAAGACCACAAATCCAAGATTTGTCTTTGTTTTAATCGCTGTCATTTAAAAAACACACATACAGTAGTATATCCAGAATAAATCGCCTGTCCTATCTTTAAAAGCCTCTTGAGACTTATAATCAGCATTCAAATGACTTAATTTCAACATGTTGTTATGGTCTACTAATAAGATTAAAGTCATCCATATTAGGACCATTGTAACAACATCAGAGTTACAACTCACTTTCAATTTAAACCAAATTTAACTCCAATTACTGTATTGTGTTGCTGACAATGCAAGCTGACTTCCCAGTTGATGATGGTTGATGGTAACGGCTAACCAACTGTTAAGATTTTTCTTTCTCAAATAATTTTCTCACAGTGTCTGTATCTGGTCCTCTCACTCATCACTAGACCCCCCCCCCCCCCCCCCCCCCCCCAACCTCACCCCCCAATCCTTGTAGCCTACTTTTTTTGAATGCTGTATGAAGGACACAAGTTCAGCAGGCTGTGATAACTTCCATCTTATCTGTCAGCCCACAAGAACACACAGTATGCAAATGTATGCCTACACACACACACACGCACACATGCACGCACTGTACAACATTGGTCCTCCCCTTCTTGACAGAAAGAGAGCAGCAGGACTGAGTCTTTGCAGTTTGATGACTCTTGCACCAGATCGAGGATGAATATGGTCAATCAGAGCTACATTATGAAATGTGAGAGACAGTAAAGGTGATAACTGGGATATAAATATTCATGAGCACATTTTCTTGTGGGACACATCACTCTGCATTTCTATGTAATGTTGTAGGGAGTGTATCCTCTCAATCGAATGTAATGTTGTGCATTTTGTCAATGTTTCCACTCTCAATGCTTTAAAGGACAAAGCAGATATTCATGAGGATTTTTAAACATTGCATAAAGCCAATTTAGGTGCAGTTTTCCCAGCGTAGCTCAGGGAAAATGTATTCCGTTGCTTTTTCCCTTTGTCACTTCTCTTCAACTTAATTGGTGGCGGTTCCGCTGCGTTGCTTCATGACTTTTAACAAAGATGTTTTTTTAAAAGTAAAAGTATGCTTATTGAACAAGTGGACAAATTACTATTGAAGTGTACTGTCCTTGTACTGGCAAAGTTTTATTCAAATGTCAATGTTCTGCAGCAGTAACCATGTTAAAGGTGCTGCTCAAGTGAGGAGCAGCAGACTAGTCAACCTGAAAAAACCCTTGTGTCTGTTAGCTTCTATCGTGTCGGAAAGTTGAACAGTGAATTTTGGTCAGCTGATTTGTCCCTGATATTTTACCTGACTTCATTCTTCAAAGAGAGAAATACTTAATCACAGTATTTGGCAGCTGTATAATGAAAGTACTTGTTTTTCCTATGTTGAAACTCACGGGCAAGAAGGCAGCTACTGTAACAGCAAACATCCACCCTGCTGAATCTTCTCTGAGTCAAACTCTGGAGATGTTTTTTTTGTTATCCACCTTTCACCCCATGAATCCCTAAATATGTCTCTCTCTCTTCCTACAGTCGGAGGGGTCGTCCTTCTTGCAGATGGGAGCGTCTCTGGAGCAGCAGGTTATGTGTATGTTCAAGGTAAAGAAACATGTTTAAAGTGTCACGGTAATAAACCTCGCTTAAACAATGTTTCAGGTCAATCCGAACAACTGGGACTCCTCAAGCAGATTGACATCATGGACATCCAACCTGATCTGAAGTCACGACCAGATCCGCACAAAGAAAAAACTGTTTTTGTTAGTGTGCCAATTATGAGATCAGAGGATTTTGAGTTACTGATGCTTTGGGAGTCAATAAGAGAATCTCAGTTAAATCTCTTGCACTTCATTATGTAGTGGACACCTTCACAGAAACACCCAGTGTGAACCTGGAAGGTATATATTTTTTTTTATTGATTCCTCTTAACGAACTTAGCAGAAGTTCAGAGGGACCGAAACGTTGTATATTTTTCTGGTAGGTTGGTGATGCCTAGCAAGAGTAGTGTGCAGGATTTTTTCAGTGTGATAGTTTCATGTCCTAGCTTCATACGAAAGTTGGATGTGCGAACACCTTCTTTAAAACATGACTCCCTCTTAAAAAGGCAGAGTTCATGCAGCCCGTGCACAGTACGGAGGGCGACAGTCCTTGAAGTGGGCGCACCAGGTTCCACTCAGACCCTTGGCTCCTTTCCTGCCTGTCATCCCCCACTCTCTCTCTCTCTCTCTCTCTCTCTCTCTCTCTCTCTCTCTGTCATAACAAGAGAAATGTTTAAAGATGTATTTCAAATATCCTAAAACCTTTTGGCAAAAATTACAATATTTGATTGCTATATCTTTCATGCCTTCTGAATAAATGTGAAGGCCTAATACCACAACAATTTGTCCTCTCATGACATCCATGTGTTGGACTTATGCGACTGGTTTCCTCCTTTTTGTGCTCTTGATGCTAAGCTAAAAGCTAAGTGACTACGGAAGCTGGATGTTCACTGATCGATAGAGAAAGTATAAGTCTTATCATCACCAGTCCTTAACAATTCTTTTTTTTTGTGTGGCCACCTTTAGTAACCAAATTACCTTGATGAACTTCTTTCTTCCTGTTTCAGCTCATGGAGGAGTACGACTGGGGCGAGTTTGCAGTGATCACCAGCTTGCTGCCAGGCTATGACACCTTTGTGGATATCGTTGAGTCCTACACGGATACCTCTTATTTCCTGTGGAATTTCCAGGATGTCTTGTCTCTTGAAATGTCGGTCGGGGCAAATGACGCGAGGACCAGGCGCATGCTTCAGCAGGTGCAATAAGACATAGAAGAATCCGGGTTTTTGTTTCACCATAAAAGCTTTTAAAAAAAAGAATGTTTTTTTTAATGTTCTGACTGAAGCTATGCAGTTACAGCAGTTTAGCATCGCTAACTTTATAACTGTGTCAGGCCCCAAACATATTTCACACGTAACAATCAACAATAATTTTTAAAATAAATGTTTGACTCTGATGTTTGTATCGTTTTCTACATGGGTCAATATATGTTTTATCTTTATTAGCCTTTTGACAAAGACTATGCTAGCACACACAAAATCATTTTCTCATTCTTTCATGGCATGTTTTTTTTTCTAAAATTGTATTTAAAACCATCCCGCTTTAAATGCTTAAAGTTAAAATGGATTTGTCAATGTAATGACACACATGTCCATGAAAATCTATAGCCTATTTTACTGTTTTATCTCGACAGGCAATGTACGCAAGGTCGCGTTAGCTACGTCAGTTTGTACAGAAAAAGAAACATGTGCATAACAGTTAAGCTAGCAGTTTTTTTGAATGACTTACGTCGAGGTCAGAACTGGTTTGTGTGAAGAAAGGTATTCAATTTAGTGTTTAAATTGTTTAATTTTAAATCTGGCGTTAGCAAAAACGTCCTGAGAGTAAACTGAGAAACAGCTAGGGCTGCTGCTCCTGATAATCTACAACTTCTGTTCTTTCTTTCCTGTGAGTCATCACTGACAAACTTTTATGTCTGCAGGTGGACTCTCAGGTACTTTTGGCTTACTGCTCCTATGAGGAGGCGCAGTACTTGTTCCGTCAGGCGGGTGAGGTGGGCCTGCTGGGGCCGGGCTACATCTGGATCCTCCCTAGCCCGGCCGTCGGCAACCCCGACAGCCCTCCACCTGCCAGCTTCCCTATCGGAGTTATCGGCGTCATTACGGACCAGTGGAGGAAGAGCTTGCGGCAGAGGGTGAGGGAGGGTGTCGCCATTGTAGCGAAAGGAGCGGAGAGCTTCAAGAAGCAGTACGGATATATTCCTGAGGGACATGGAGACTGCAACAAACCGTCTAAACAATCTGACAACATTACCCTGTTCAGGTGAGGGTTTTGTTTTGTCAGCCTCAACACAACTTGTTCCAGACAGCTTCTTTTAGAGTTATTGTTACTGATGCATGGAAAGAAGAGAAGAGCACTTTCATGCGATCTCACAAGCACAAAGTAACCAGTTTAAGTTTCAAAGTTTCAGGCATACGTGATCTGAGAGCAAATTAACTCGGATTAATTATGTACAGCCAAATCTGTCATGGATGTATATCGTAACAGCCAGAAAATCACTCAGCAGGAACACGGTGCCCTCCACCAATCAGCCGCCTCAATCATTCCCTAATGAGCTTCTTCTTGTCTCCTACGTTAGCCCCCCCCCCCCAGGGGAGCTTTCGGCTTAATTAGGAGGTGATCATTGTGTGTGTTTATCTGTGTAAATGAATATGCAAATTCTCTTGTCCCTGGTTGCATACTTTGATATGACTTTATGTTTCTATGGGAATCAGGCACATGCTGAACGTGACGTGGGAAAGAAGAGATCTGTCATTCAACAACCAAGGCTTCCTGACCAACCCGGCCATGATCATCGTCGCTTTAGACCGGGAGAGACTCTGGGACAAGGTAAAGAGCACCTGAAACTGAATAACAAAAAAACATACTGGCTCTGATGGCACAGGACAAAGAGGTGTTTGATCTTGTGTATGCTGGCTTACTGCATGACACAGAGTACACGGTAGCAACAAATGTACAGAGGACTGGCATGAGCTGAGACGATCAACCGCAGCATAATAAATCTGACAAAGATCAAATGCATGAAATTAATTACGGACTCCCAGATAACTGAGGCTGTTGGCTGCTTTTTTCAAAAAAACATTTCAACACAACCTAGTATTCTCATGAATCAAGCCTTACATATATCCATAAATCAAAAAGGAAAAACCTGTAATTTTAACTTAAAACAAAGCTGACCTTTAGTAACAACTACGTTTTGAAGATTCTGAAAACCTGTTTACTCCTCCAGCTGCCTTAGACTACATACGCATACATTTTTTGAAGGCAAACTTGTCCATATTTGCCAAGCGGGTGGGGCTGAAGAGGACTAAGAGGTTAATAAACACTCGTTTGTGCCACGAGATCTCGTCACACTATATATATATTAAAACATGCCGATATTTCTCGTCGAGGTGAAAACTGTCTCTCGATATCAGTACACAGACGCAGACAGGCAGCAATTATGGTGGAGTCTGATGCTGAACTAGAAGAGGCCTCTGCCACCTTTAAATTATTTGTGGGGCAGCCATAGGAGGAACCAATCACAGCGGATCCCTGATCTGTTCGGATACACTGTGATACACTATTACAAAGCATGGAGATGCATTTTGATTTGAAGTGTTGTTAAAATGCACAGTTTGAATCATTGCTAGCTGAGGAGTAGAAAAGTTATTATTTTTCCTACAAATTACAAGTTGAGTACTAGTTAAAACATTTCAAAATGGACCTCTGTTGTTTTGTATTTTGTCATTGAAAATTCCATAAAAGGAGTTTTTAAATATCGTCTCGGCTCGTTCTCGTGAACCAAATATCATGTTTACTCTCTTCTCGTGAGCTGAGTGTATCGTCACAGCTCTACTTATTATTATTATAGTGTATTCTTAATTAAAGCTCATATGAGGGGTTTGTGAATTAGTATGAAACAGGCTGAAATGAATCCTAATGTCTCTACATGACCTACAAACACAAATGAAACCATTAGCAACACGTTCGATTATTTCTTTATTGTTTCAATGAATGCCTGAAAGCGCTGCCACAGGGTAGGTTGCAAATAAAGGGATTCACTTAACTCTAATGAAACAGCTTTTTTTTGTTTCCACGACAACAGAAAAAAAAAGTGCTGAATGCATAATTCTAGGTTTCTTTTAAATGTATGAACGTTACATTTAAAATGAACTGACCGTAGTTACAGTTAGTTCGATTGAGTGTCATTAAGAACTACCTGTGATAGTAGCTACAGCCTGTAGCGTATTCACCTCTAAACAAAAAAGAGGGAAACACAAAAAATGATGAAAAATAAAAAGAGGAACACAGAAATGAATCTCCTGATTTGAAAATATAAAATATGCACAATATAAAATACAAGATAACAAAATGTGTGCCTTTAGGATCAATGTGTCATATGATTAACGTGTGACTCTGGGGGTGTTATTGCACCACCTAGAGGTGATCTCTGAATGTTTCTTTGGACTTTTATTGTGACAGGACCGCAGACGAAAGTGTTAAAATATATGTATCATGTTTATTTGTTCAGATATGAGTAACGTCTCAGAAGTGGAGTCTGTTATTTTGATAAATATTACTACAACCCTGCACTAAGGCTTTAAAGTACCTTAACTGATTCACTTAGCTGTGAGTCACATCATTTGCTGTAGCGCCAGCTGTGCAGTCTGTGTTGGTGAATGTCCAAAATCAGCAGGACAAACTACAATGACTAACTTCCCGTTGTTTTTAAATCACCGGCATGCCCTTGTCGTCTCTCTTACCTCACAAATCATGTTTGTCTCACACCTCCGCTCTGGATGCACGGAGCTTACGCCTGTTGCATTGGAGGTCGAGATGCATTAAAATGGGGGAAAAAAAGGCGAGAAACAAAGTGGATTAAAAATGTAATAATTGATCATAAAACAAACAGTGTAGACGTAATTTCAAATCAATAATATTGTGCGTCTGTGTTTCTGTTGAGGCCACAGCTTCCTCTTACTCCCATTTCATCATCAGGGTGCCATGCAATTCTCTTCAGCATTTTCAGTCCCTACACACACACACACTCACACGCACGCACTTTTCAAAGCCTGAGGCAGTATTGAAAAAAGTGCGGCTAAACAGAGGGACCTGAAAGTAATCTCATAGCTACAGTTGAACTCATTTATTTCTACCCTGCAAAGACCAACGTACTTCATCAATGTCACCTCCTGGCTGCTGTGTACGTAGAAATGCGTGTATGAATGCGGACATGTAATTGTGCTGAAGTGGGGTTCAGGTTTGGATGTGTGTGTTGATCTTACGGGCGCACTTGTGCAGCCACAAACCAACCTCACATGCACCTAATCCATACATTATGTATTCATGACTACCAGACTCATAAGGGAGCAATAAGGCCCCGTGTCCACCTAGCGTTCTTTCCGGGCAGAAAAGTGCTGGCTGTGCGCTCAGGAGCTCTTATATGAAGCGTTTGTGCCCTGAGAATAAAAGGGCTGGGCGTCCATCCTGTCTCTATGGCAACAGTCTGTTGACAACGGCTGCTGTATGACCGACACGGCTCCGTTGCTTATTACTGCATGTTTTATATTTGAGACCGTTTTTGTCACGATCAGACGTGCAGCACAGAGGATGTGGGTACAAGACACGATCCATAGGAGGCAAAAATATGGGAATGACTTGTATTTAGAAAAGAGAGCCGGTGAGGTCAACAGCGCCTTTCTGAAAAGTTTTACGATTTTTTAACTTGAAATGCTCAGGTTGGCCGCACAAAAAATGGCAGAGAGCTCTGAAAACGGATGCTGGGCCCTGTGCTTTTTTTGTCCGGCGGTCGCCTACTGCTATAAACGCTCTCTACTACCCTACTGAAAAAAGACGCCGGCGCTCAGAAAACAAAAACGCTAGGTAAAAAACAGGGCACCACTTAAAGAAAGATACAAGTACGCTCGCTCCTTTTCAGTCATTACAACCTGCTCATTCATCATTGTTCTCCTCCTTTTTTCGGGATGTCTGAAGGGGCTTTTGGGTGACAGATAGGGAAGGAAAGGTCTCTTTTCCTGCTTGGCCAGGGCCAAGCAGGGTGGCTGTGGCTGTGGCTCAGTGGTAGAGTTGGTCGTCTGTCAACCAAAAGGTTGGGTGTTCGATCCCCAGCTCCTGTAGCTACATGTTCAATGTGTCCTCGGGCGAGACACATAACCCCAAGTTGCTCCCGCTGCTTTGTCAGCGTTGTGTGCATATTTATAGATGGGATTAGTTCCTGATGGACACTTTACATAGCAGCCTCTGCCATCAGTGTGTGAATGGGTTTGGTGTGACCTGTAGTGTAAAAGCGCTTTGAGTCGTTAGAAGACTAGAATAGTGATATACAAGCTCAAATCCATTAACTATTTAAAACAATCAACTATGTTGAAAACATCTGTTAATCAAATGATGGTGTGCTTGTCATGAGGACTCCACATACATGTATCACCTTTCTCTGCCTCTCTGTCCCTCTTAATTGAGTTCAGTTCGACGGTATAATTTTCAGCAGAGTTTCTTTAAAACTCTTCTGCCAGAGCATCAAAGCAACCAATGATCAAGTATTTGGTTGTTTTGGCTTTCTGCTACTTTGGTGTTTACGTGTGCTTTCACTACTCTGATTAACCTCATTTCCAGCCGGAGCTCACAGCAGTTTTCAGAGCAAAAAATAAACCAACCAGACTCTGATAAAGTGTCTGCATGCTGATTGCCCAGCACCAAACAGCAGACAGACAAAATGATCGACTTGTCTGTGAACATGGTGGAGCATTTAAGAGCTGGAGAGCCAGGTAATTGCCTGCTGATTTGGTGGAGACCAAAAGCAGAGCTAAAAGAAGAATCTGATTTAGATTCTTCATGTGGACAGAAAAATCACTTTAAATGAGTATTTTAGGTTGTCACAAATGAATGAGTTTCCAAACCAGAACTGTGATAGGACCTTGCATTGATAAGATGAAATATATTTTTTAAAAATGAACAGGATTTTATCTTTAAGTTTATGGTAACAGACAAATGGCTCTATCGTTGTTAGGTTGTCGCATATCTCGGTGAAGGTTTCCATGTAGCATCCTTTGTGTGTATGTTCTGGTGTTCATGGATTTGTGTGTTAATCCAGAAGTGGACTTTGATTGTATATGTGTGCTGCTGCATCAACTGCGTCCTCTCCAATGCTCAAGGCGAGTTTCTCCCAAAGGAGACACTTAGGGCCAATTTGATCTAATCATTGTAATCCACCAAGTGTTTGCTCTAGCTCTGCTGCTACATATTAAGGCAAATGTTGAGTCAGGTTCAGCTATTTGCTAGACAGCCGGGTTGTTTTTCTGTCTCAGAGCCGCCTGATTTGCTATCATTGCTACCTTTACAAAGAGGAATGATTGAGTAATGGCTCTTTTAAATCACTGCTGTTTTCTGCTCCCACTCTGTCCAATTCCACTGGTTTGTCATCAGGAGGTTGAACATTTTACTCTATGTTCATTTGTGTCCAAGGAGAATTACGTTAGATGCATTTGAAACATGTAGGAGCAAGAGCATGATGTCATCTATGAAGTCTGAGTGTCATTGTTGCGTGCTAGCAAAGCGTGTTGAGATGAAGTCTGAGCAGGTGTCTCTGTAGCTTGTGGTAATGATTTTGCTGAAATGACTTCAGCTTGGAGCCGATTTCTCCAATGTGATGCCAGAACAGAGAAGAGCATTGACCGAGAGGAGCAACCACAGGGTCATCTGAGTAATTTGACAGCTAAATGTCTGAAGGCAGAAGAACTCAGTGGTCGTAGCTGTGGTGTAGAGGGTTTAATTATACCTTGGAGGTAAAAGGCAGTTCACTCATGGTGTCCTGTAGGCCAGCCACAGAAAGTTTAACCTAATGCAGGAATCATCAAGGTACCAGTGTGAATAATGGAGAAGATTATCACACAATATTTTGAGTTGGCTGCGTTGTGAGAAGTGTCAACTCTGGAGAAAAAATACCGTCTTCAGTCTCTTTACGGGCAGATTCCATTGGATTCCGTGTGCGCCGCGTTCCGTCTCCGCTGTGGGTTTGCTCCCTCCGACTGCGCGCACCCTACCCGTCTGAAGCGTAAGCAGAGAAGGGCAACCATGACCAGCTGGATTTACAGGAGAACGAAAAGATCAGGCAGGAATTAAGACAACAAAGTGAAAACGACAGGTTACCTCGCCTTCCTGAGTTCATTTGCTGTTGATTTGGTGTCTGTTTTGACGTACTGTGTAATGCTAATCAAGTGATGAGTTATACGATCAGGAGTCTGTACAATGTCTTTAATCTTTAAATTGACAGGATGCTCTATTTCGTTCCCTTGTCTGACTACCTGTCCGGGTCGATCTGCTCTGTTCAGCTTGACGCATGCTAGCAGCCAGCTCTGTCGAAAATAGACTGGCCATGTATTTAGAGTGGAGCAGAGTGGTAGTGTCTGTGTCAGACTAAGACGCGTGCAGTGGAAACACAAGCATTGACTAGAAAGCCACGATCAGCTCCATGTTGTAGCTGTTTACAGAATTATGCGGCGGGGCATTGAAGCTGTTTGCCAGGCTTAAGGCCCACCACAACTTTACCTCTTTGCCTGTTTCTAGATCCATAACAAGTTAGGTTGTACACTGTATTTCCAACCAATTTTCAAAAATGTTTAACAATTTGACACCTGCTAACAGTGTTTGACAAATCCGGTAGATGACAGTGTCTGCTCAACATGCTCTGTGAGAGAAAAGAAACTGTGAAAATCCAATAAAAGACAGATTGAAATGCATGATGATTCACAACTGGCATCTCTGTCCTTCAGTCTGTCACAGAAACAAATCATCGTCTCACACTTCATACTGTACCTTCATGCTGTTTTCTGAATTGTCCAAGTATGACAAAGTTAGAGCGCTAGTGTAAGTGAGCAGCAGAACAAATCACTCGTTGATGTGATATAAGAGATCTCATGAAGCTGTGAGGGAGCGAGTTTTACACGCAGTAAGTCGGCGCTGGCTGAGCTCAGTGTGGCTCATTAGGTTCGGGTGACGTGACGAACAGTGCTGGCGCTCACACAGAGTTTCGCTGAGCTCGGTGGCAACATTGAGGGGATTACTCCTCGTGTGGAGTGACATTACTCAGCACTCCTGGGCTGAAGTTGCTAATTCTGACATTAAAAAAATGAAGATACTAATTACTAACCAACATTTTGAAGCGGGATATATTTCAAATGCACACACACAAGGAAAACAAAGTAGCACTTATCACATGAGCAGTTTCTATTTATGAACAGTGACATTTCAATTTGTCTAATCAGTTGAAAAAAGAAAATGAATAATTGAATAATCAACAACACATGCTTGGATGTATAATTAAATCGATGCTGTCAGTTTCCCTCTTTGTTTAGTTTATGGCTTTTTTTTTTGTCTGACTCAAAGACTTTCCAGTCTCCTCAGTATGCATAAATCAACTCTGCTCCTCTTTGATCTTCTAATCCTCTTCATCCAGGTCAGCACATGCTAATTTTGCCTTCATGAAATAAAAAAAAACAACCTCTTCCTGTAAAGTGCGTACGGACGAGACAGGTGAAGAGAGAAAGGGTTGACATGCAGAGGATATCAAAGCTGAGAGTTTAACACTGATGTCATTGTGGAGGAAATGTTTAGATATGCTACTGAAGTGAAAGCTGTCAAACAGCAGTGATAATGTAGTAGGTTAGAGGGGAAAGTGTTGCATTTAAAACCATAAAGTAGGAGAAGTAAAAATGTTGCTTTAATGTGTTTGTAACTGAAAGCATCCCTGCTGAAGGTGGAGATAAAATCGCTTAAAGGTCACATATTATCCTCCTACAAAAAGTTTAAATAAGTCTCAGAGCTCCCCAACACTTCACGTCTGTGAAGTTTCTTGTTATAAATCCACTCTGGTCCTGTGTTATATCATGCTTATAAACCCCTCTATTTCAGTCCTGCTCAGAACAGGCTGTTTCTGTGTCTGTAGCTTTAAATGCAAATGAGCTGTGTCTGACCAAGCCCCTCTCTGGAAGGGGATGTGGCTTTGGCTTTTTTGCACAATACCATATTGTTCACGGTGAAAAGGCAGACTCAAAGGGCGGAACAAACACCTAGCTGTGGGAGTGTCATCCACCTGGGGGAGGGGCTACTGCCCTCTGTGATGTCATGAAGGGAAAATCTCCAAACGGCCAGACGGTTTCTAGACAGGCTAGTAGTCAAGACGAACGGGCGAAACAGACCTAAGGGAGAGAATATGTTTACCGACGATATAATTTACACAATGTTTTTATCACAGCAGCACATACAGCAACAGCATGGCAGCGAT
This sequence comes from Tautogolabrus adspersus, assembly GCA_020745685.1. Taxonomy (NCBI): domain Eukaryota; kingdom Metazoa; phylum Chordata; class Actinopteri; order Labriformes; family Labridae; genus Tautogolabrus; species Tautogolabrus adspersus. The sequence continues at coordinate 18,655,714 of CM036554.1, forward strand.
CAGTAGCGGTTCCCGCTTTCTTATGCAGCAGTCTATGATGTAAAATCCGGTGTTTCCACGGCAACGATAAACATTCTGTCTGTCATGGCAGCTCTGATATGGCGGACTTACTTCCTGTCTTAAAGTGCAAAAATTATTAAGTAAAATTTGAATTATTTCTTACCCTTCCTCTTCAGGTGGGAACGTATGCTCGAGGGATCCTTCAGGTTCGTTATCCGGTGTGGCCTCGTTATGGCAACTTCCTGGAACAGGTGTCAGATGACCGTCACCTGACTGTGGCCACGCTGGAGGAGCGTCCCTTTGTCATAGTGGAGAACGTGGACCCTGGCACCGGCACGTGTGTCCGCAACACGGTTCCCTGCAGGCGCCAGTCCAATCAAACAGAGAGGTACAGACGGCAACACAAACAAATGTCTCGATTAATCTGCACATATAGATGTGGGTGTGACATAAGAACCAACATTCAGAAGGAGATCCAGCTGTAACACTGACCATTTAAAACAGTCAAGGACCCAAAGTCAGCAGGAACTGTCAGATAATCCAAATATTAGCTGTTAAAAGGATTTCAAAAGTCCATTAAGAGTCTGAACTAAATCACTGTGATGTTAAGCGAACAACAACAATCCAGGTAGACAACTGAAGAACTCCATGCTTTATCGGCACACTTGTTTATTTCTGTTGTAATTTTCACGTACAACCACAACATTACAGATATAAAGTAAAAAACATGGCTCAGCCTATCAGACATTTCTGCTATGCTTATGTTCACTGTCTTGTTTTGCTGGCGTCATATGTAATTAACAACAACAACTCACCACTGGTCGAAATTAACGAGGTAATCTTAAAAAGTAAGATAAAATAAGTATTGGATTTGATTGGATTAGATTAGTGAAATTAAGATTGGATTATATAATGCTTAACTGCTGAAGAATGAAATGCAATTTTGCCTCGAACCAGAAGTGTAAACAAGCTTTAAGGTGCTGAGTGATATAAAGGAGTAAATACAGTTTGTATTTAAAAAGTTTGTACATTACGTACAGGAACAGTAGCAGATATAGATAGATAGATACTTTATTCATCCCCTGGGGGAAATTCATGTGTGTCCCATTGACACACATATAAGTTAAAACATCAAACACAATTTTAAAAAGTAAGACAATGTTAATAATAACTACAGAAAACACACATTAACTACGGAGGCAGGTTCAAGCCCAGGTTCGAATCTGACCTGTGGAACCCTTCCTGCATGTCACTCCCCACTCTCTCTCTCTCTCTCTCTCTCTCTCTCTCTCTCTCTCTCTCTCTCTCTCTCTCTCTTTCTCTACTTCTCCCTCTCGCTCCATCCACTGTCCTGTCTCTCTAAAGGCAGACAAAGCCCAACAATAACTCTTCAAAAGACATGCCTCTCTGAGTTTTTCAGCCTTTTCTGGAGCTTGAGCATTTTCCATTTCAAAAGACGTGCCCTTTTCGACTAAACATGGTATTGTTATCAGTCCTGCTGTAAAGAAAAACCCTTTGTAATTGAAGTGACATCATAAATTAGGTCACCTAAATTTGTGTTTACTTATTAATCAGCGAAACGGTGATTTAAGGACGGTCATAGAACTTCTCCCAGTAAAGAGTTTACCTCTCCTGTGTAGAGCTGAAGAAGCTGAGCTAACAGAGTGGGGGATACTGGTTTCATAGGTGGGTACATTTATGTAAGACTTTTGCCTCTATTGTCTGTGGTTGTTGGAACATAATGAAGACGTTGTGTATTCCTGACTAGCACCAGTTGTAGGTAGACAGAGTTAATAGCTGTTTAGCTGTTAATGGCTGTTTTCCGCCATGCTGCGATCTGTGTTTGACACCGGAGGTGTGTTTTTAAAGTGCTTAGACACTGAGCACACACAATTACTGCGTGTTTAATGAAGTGTGGAGGTTTGCAGAGTCTACTCAGATCTAAACTAGGGCAGAGAAACAGAGAGGGAGGGGGCAGATGATGTCTGTTTGCAGGACTGAATATCGTATCACATTTTCCCACAGCTGAGTTTTTCTACCCATACAAAAATGTTACCTTACTTTATTCATATAGAATAATCATATAGAAGTAACTAAGAGAGAGACAGGACAGTGGACACAGTCAGAAGTTGAGGAGAGAGAGCGGGGAACGACACAGGGGAAAGGAGCCACAGGTCAGACCTGAACCCAGGCCGCCCATCAAGAGGACCGCAGCCTCTATTATGCATTTTATAGACTATTTTATTTGTTTGTCAACAGCAAACAAAGCTCTGAAAAAGTGTTGTCAACATAAACAGCACAACAACTGCAGCTCAACAAATCTGTCTAACGTGAGCCCCTTTTCCCCTATTTAAGAGGACACAACACAACAACATGAACTTTAGGCCTGCGTCATCACTAAAATCAAAGCTTCTCATTTAAAGGCTGTTTGACTTCTGCTGTTTCAAATTCAAGAACTAATTGTCAAGCTCAGATTTTAGGTCAAACTAAGTTTGCTGATGAAACGCTGATATTCATACCAGAAACACACAGCCATCCTGGTCTGGGAAGGAAGTATATCTAATGATCTATTAAATAATCTGGTAATTGTAAGTAGAGGACACTTGTGTAGTTCAACAAATCTATAGATGTAAGAATCACATTAATTATTTGCTTGTTCGGCACCTGTTAAACTGGCTTTGGTAGAAAGTCAGACATCATGTTGTGATGTTTCATCTGACAGAATGAACTGTCAGTGATTGACAGCTTACCTGCCACACCAACCGCACCTCATTGCTGACTGTGTTACTTATTTAAAGGCCTTTAGGTTCACATTTGCTCTGTATGCTCGAGTTTTGATGTTGTTGCTGTTGGCAAAAAGACTTGTTCACCTCAGACTTCACCTGCAGTTGCTCCTATCTGCACTCAGGAGGTTTGTTATTTTTTAACAAAATGCTCTCTGGAGGATTCCCTCTCTCAGCCTGTTGATGATTATGTGGCTACATATTCATTTTGCTGTGTCGTTGACCTGCAGCGACCAGCTCTCCAAAAGTAAAATAACGAACACTTCAAAGCCACAGTAGGATCCTCCTGACTTTATTTGCAGAAAAACTGGTGATACAGTTACACAACCATGCACAGATACCTCTTTAAAAAACTCTTAAAAAAAAAAAAAACTCTTTTAATCTGGCTTCATTCTTAAACTGAACAGAACATAAAGTGTTTTGTTTGTTTTAGGAAAAACAAATGATTCAAAGGCAACTTTGTCTGCTACCCGACGGTGCCAGACAATACTTTTTTTTCCGTAAAAAAAAGATAAAAAATATGCCACATCTTTGGTGCAAGAATGTGACCCATCTGCAGCTATACATAGGTGTATTTAATGATAGATGTTATGGTAATACAATGTTTTATTTTCATATTTTAAGCCCAGAATTAAAGGTAGGGTAGGTAATTTTCTCCAGATACACTTTTTAAGATTTTGGTTGAAAATGTCTTCAGGTCCTGACAGAAATTAATAATTAATGTGCTCTGAAAAAGAAACGAAGAAAATCCGTCATCTGTAGCAGTTGTAAACTCGTAAAAACTTCAACCAATGTCTGCACTCGGTTCGAGTTTTATGAACCAATCATGCCTCCCTGTCTCCCTGCTCGTTCTCTACCCCATGCATGCACGAGCCCACACTCAAAGCATGAGCTCAAATCCGCTTCTGGACCAATGGTGCTCGTGCATGTAAGTGAGGGGCGTGGCTTTTGAGGGAGCACAGAGGGGAGGGGGTGGGTGAAGACAGAGCACGGAGAGAATGCTACTTTCAAAATCATGCTAGTTTTTCGAAAATTACCTACCCTAGCTTTAAGCGGTAAAATAAGGGAAAGAGTTTTAGAATTATATAAGAGAGTTGAGTATTTTTTTTAATACCGCTGTCATGTCTGCAAACAGCCCATTAGCTTAGCTTAGCATAAATACTGGAAACCAGGGTAAACAGCTAGCCTTGCTTTGCCTGAAAGCAAAATAATCTGCCTGCTAACATCCCCCATATCTCATTAGTTTAAATATATTTCCTTGAATCTGTTCAAATACAAAAGACACACCAGTTAAAAAGCTGTTTCCCCTTGTTTCCAGTTTTGATGCTAAGCTAGGCTAACTTTCTGTTGGGTATAGCTTCTAGCTAACATAATTAATTTCTCAGCAAAAAAGCAAATAAACATGTCTCCAACAACGTGGAACCACTACATTAATCAAACTGTATCCAGTATTTGGCCAAGCACAAAGTCTACAAGCACCACTGTTACTTGTATGTTTATTATTATACATAAATTACAGATCGTTGTGCTTGAATTAATTAGTTATCATCAACGGGAAAACAGAAAACGAACAATACAGCAATTAATGCCATGTTTGCGTTCACTCTATTAAGACCATGTGTGTGTGTGTGTGTGTGTGTGTGTGTGTGTGTGTGTGCGTGTGTGTGTCTGTAGTTATGTATCTGTTATGCAGATTGCAGAGATGACCAACGCTGGCACATTAATTAGGGTGATATGTAGCAGCCGTTGTTGGGTGCGATGGCACATTGATTGCCAGTAAAGAAGATTTATCTCTGAGACACGGGGACATCTGTCATAGCATGGCACAGTGTTATCCTGTCCTACCCTCTCTCTGTTTCTCTTTAACAATTTCTCTCTCCGGCTGGCATGTCGCATTCTTTGGACTCTGACCAACACGGGGGGGGGGGGGAGAGAGAGACGTTAAGAGGGAGAGAAGGCTGCTGCTGTATAAATCAGTTAATCTTGGTGTGTGGTTGGAGCAGCTTGCTTGCTGAGCAGATGTTTAGCATGATTAAAACTTGTTGTGTCGCTCATTAAAAACCCGTTCTTCGGACGGATGATGACTTCTTCTAAGTGAGCCTATCTATGCGGAACAAATCCACACTGAAACCCAACATTCACATTGTTGGCTGTCCGATTTAGCAGTACAACATACACTGAACACATGCTGTCCGTTCAATGATGTATAAGGTGGAACAAATTACAAAAAGACCTGAAACTAAGCTGCTCTCATTGGATGTTTTTAAGAGGATCTTAAATGACTTAAAGGCGGACACATCTGGCCCTCCCTGATATATTTATGTTTGTGGGCAATCTTGAAAAATATTTGCTGTTTAATTTGCTATTTTGTGTCTTTGAATGTGTTATAAATATGTAACTTTATTATATTTGTATGTGCGGCTGCTCGTTTGTCAGAAACTGTTAATTGTGCTGCTATCTGACTTGACCAAGACATTCTTGAAAAAGAGATTTTTTTATCTCAACAAGTTTTTTTCCTGGTTAAATAAAAATAATTGTAATAAATCCATAAAATTGTTAAAACAATCTGTAGTATTTTCTTTCTGGTTGTTATATTTTTGTTTTTGTTAAAGGTCACATATTATCCTCCTTTTCAACAAGTTTAAAGAAGTCTGTGAACTTTCTTGCTAAGAATCCACCCATCCATGCCTATAAACCCCTCTATTTCAGCCCTGCTCAGAACAGTCTGTTTCTGTGTCTGCAGCTTTAAATGCAAATGAGCTGTGTCTGACCACGCCCCTCTCTGGATGGACTTGGTTGGCTCTGGCTTTCTTGCACCATGCCCTATTGTTTACAGTGAAGGCAGACTCAGAGGACAGAACAAACACTTAGCTGTGAGAGTGTAACCCACCTGGGGGAGGGGCTACTGCCCTTTGTGATGTCATGAAGGGAAAATCTCCAAACGGCCTGTTTAAGCACAGTTTCTGAAAAGTGGGGGGTTTGTTGACAAGCTATGGACACGGTAAAAAGAAAAACCCGGCAAAATGTATTTTGGATAATATGTGACCTTTTACACGCTATTTGGCAAACGGATGTGGACACATATATCATCCCGAATGTATTAGCAGAATATTGATGTTGGGAGATTTTTAAAGAGCCCTTGGTAAGTTTCCTTTAATATCCAAATCTGGATATAATTGGAAACACTGTTACTGGATAAGATAAGGTGAATAGCTTCGTTTTGGAAATAGTCTGTAGTTTGGGTTTGGAGAAACCATGCTTGTGATGGCATGTTAGTGGCATACCAATTCAACACCCTGACCTACCCTGGTCTACAAGATCCTGCAAAATTCCCATTAGATTATGTGCTGAAGATTCATCCAGTATCAGGGTAATTAAAGGGGATAGTGTGCTGGTTCTTTTTGTGTGCACTTCATGCTCCAGGGCTGTTTTGAAAGGCTTGGGTCCATTCGGATTAATTAAGGTAAAATATCAAGTTTCAGCTCATAAGTATTCATAAGTCTTATTTAAACAAAAACTTTCTTGCATCTTTGGCAATGGTTGTGGGGTTTTTGTTCTTCACAAAGCATGTCCTTTAAGGTTTTAGAGTTTTCTTGAGTGGACTCCACAGATCCCTGACCTCAGCCTTTTTAACACTTCTGGATTGAACTATGAGTCAGACTTGATCTTCGAGATCAGTGGCAGACCGCACTAATGCTCCTTTTGCTGAACAGGAGGAAATACCTGCCACTTGGTTCTAAAGCCTGAAACCACAAGATCAGAGGCTGTAATAGATTGCTGAGCTTGTGACGTTATGTCTCTGTCTGCCTCTGCTCACCAGCTTCTGCAAGTTACTACAATCTCTCATTCAGCTTTTCTTTGATTGACAAACTTGAGCATGACTGTGGGTTTGCTTTGCATATTTAAAGATACATTGGAATCAACTGCAGGACATTGAACATTAAAACAACATTTCTGTATTAGAATAAAGTCACAAAACAATCATTTTAAATCCTCAAAGAAAAACTACATCTCCCATGAGAACTGGAGTGCACATACTTGTAAATCACCCTTATTTGATTTATCTGTATCCAAAAAAATTCAACTCAAAAAAAGGATTTATAGACATTCTCCTATTCCCCTGCAGACTTATTTATAGCACGTTTTCTCCCCTGCTAATTTGAAGGGCTTATTGGAACTGTAGTTCATATACGTCAATTATTAAACCAAAATATTAAATAACTCAATGGTATTTACTATAACAACTCCATCCATCCATCCATTATCTGGACCACTTTTTCCTGTTCGGGGGGGCTGGAGCCGATCCCAGCTGTCATTGGGCGAGAGGCGTGGTACACCCTGGACTGTTCGCCAGTCAATCACAGAGCTTCTATAATATATCATTTTCTCAATTTTGGAAAGGAACCCAGATGTTGTGCTTTAACTTTGGCTTTCTGGCAGCCCATTCATGTTACTGTTTTGAAATAACGTACACCAATGAGATACTGGCACAATCTTTGAGTGATCACGTACTAGTATAACACAGCTTTCTTTGGGTTTAAAATAGTTCATGACAGCAAATGTTGCTCAGTTGCTGATACTAACATCCCAGTGCTCATGATCACAGTGGTGATCACAAATGTTATCCCCCTCCTCCTCGTCCTCTTCTCCTTTTTCTTCCTCCTCCTCCATCTGTTCGGCTTTTTCTCCTGCCCTCCTTTCCCTCCAATCTGAAGCTGCAGCCCTGTCAGGCCTTGTCTTGTTGTTCGCAGTGTGTTTCCTGTCTGCCGTTCACCTGAGAATCCTCCTCTCTCTCTCTCTCTCTCTCTCTCTCTCTCTCTCTCTCTCTCTCTCTCTCTCTCTAATTCGCTCTCTCTGGTCTAAATCCCTCATGGTGCTTCCCTCCACGCTGCACTAGTTTCTGGGCATTTTGTGAAGAACACACACCACACCACACCACACCACACAACTGCTGCTTATCCTCTAAGGATACTGTACTATATGTGTGCATGTGTTTGTGTGTGCGGCAGAGGGAGACGGCCCAATTTAAGTGTGTTTGAGTGTGTGTGTATTGTCAGTGGAGTGTGTATAATGACGACAGGTGGCCAGCTCCTGCAGCAATTAATTAACGCTGCGTTTATCTGAGCTATTGACTCCTATGAAAGAAGCGAGGCTTTCAGAAACGCTTAAAATTTCCCTAAAATGAAGTGTTGGATAAATGATTAACTTGAATGTTAATTACTCACTTGACTTCTTTCCATTCAATCTCCTGCTCATTTATTCACTCACATGCTCTCTTTTTTTTATCACGTGTCGACTTATATGCTGACTCAATGACATGCTGCAGTTATCTCAATCACACACCCACAAGCACGCTCACACGCAGACGAAGCCCCTGTAGATTTCAGGCCTCCAGCTGCATAAATTGAAATAGCAAAAAAAAAGTTTCTTGACTTAATTTCCGATCTGTTTGCTTTTGCCTTCGCTGTCCTCTGTTGCTGCGTCTTCTTCACCATTTTCTGCCCTCCCGTCTTCTACACCCCATTAGTCAGCGAGGCCATGTAGAGGAAGTGATCGTCCCTCACATGCTACACACCTTAATGGCCTTTTATTAGAGGCCATCACAGTCGCTCAACCATCTACTGTCACCCAGCCTCTTTATGTAAGTGTGTGTGTTGCTCTTTCTAGTCATCTCCTCCGTCTCCCTGACAGACGCCTTGTTAACACACATTGATTTTAGCTAATGAACCAGCCATCGCCTGCCCTTCACTCTTCTTCTGTAGACGATGGTCACTGTGAGCGTGACAGCTATTTAGCACTCACTCTCTGAAACAACAACAACTTAAATCCAAAAATAACAACAGTCCCAGAGGGTTGAGTAGAGAGGGTTTACTGTTTTATAGTCGCTTCTTTTTCTCTTCTTTCACGCAGCATAATCGGCCACTCAGAGTCCTACACCAAACTCTGCTGCAAGGGCTTTTGCATCGACATCCTGAAGAAGCTTTCCCGCACCATCAAGTTCTCCTATGACCTCTACCTGGTCACCAACGGGAAACACGGCAAGCTTGTCCGGGGGACTTGGAACGGCATGATTGGGGAGGTGAGACTGATGGTTGAGTTATTCAAAGAAGGATAAGTCCCTGAATGCAGCAGCTGGTGAAGCTGTGTTGGCCAACTCGAGACTATTTTTTGCACAAGATGTTTACAAATATTCATCCACAGATCTTACTTAAACGAGTGTAGCTTTGGGCTTTTTCAGCCCCCTAATCACATAAATGGTTATTTTTCTGAATCATGCAGCTGAAATTAATGTTCAGTTCAGTTTTACAAGCTGCATTCAGTGGCTTCAATTCTCTGTTCAGTTTATTTAAATCAAACAATCCAGTCGAGGTTAGGAATTAATTAAAAAGGGGGAAATGAAAAAATTACCTATTTTTGAAGAAGAGTAATCTACTGCAGCAATTAATTTAGAACAGCGAAAAGGAAAGACATAATTAGGGCCCGAAGCACTGACAAGTGCGTAGGACCCTATTGGAACCCTTAAAAAAAAAATTATTTTTATTTCTTCATTATTATTATTATTATTATTATTATTATTATTATTATTCCGCCACTTCAAAGCCAATTTTGAGGGCCTGAACGTGAACGAAAAATGTGCAAGGTGATCAGGTCTGGCGAAAAATTTGATATTTTCGCTATTTCGTAAAAAAAGTTTTTGAAATGGCTCAAGGGCGCCCCCTTGAAATTTTCAAAAAGGCCTCCCCATAGAGGTTTTTTTGTCCTACATGCATGACAATTTTTATGCACATTAACCATGTCAGGACCTACATAAAATCCTCTTACACCCATAGTCAAAACATTACAGGAAGTCGGCCATATTTTTTTGAATTTACAAAAAATGGCTCAAAATGGCTCAAATTGGCGTTTCACAGGTCACCTATTTGAACAAACTCCTACGTAAGCGTTCATCCGATTGACGCAAACTCAGTGTCAGTGTGTTCTACACATGTTGAAGATCTCCCGTTGTGCTCTGCACGTTATTTCGTCAAAGGGCGTGGCCGTGGCGTGCGGTCAAATTTGCATGTTTTTTTTAATCCATTTTTTAACCACAAAATGCCTATATGTCTGCCATGCACAGGTCAATCATCACCAAATGTGTCATGCATGATAAAGGTCCTGCCCTGAACACATCCATGCTTAAAATATTTGTATTACTTACAGCGCCACCTGTTGACAACAGGAAGTTACTGCTTCTGAATTAGCACTAGCCATTGCTACACAGTTGATCATATCCCCTTCAAAAGGGTTGTGGACCGTCCTAAGACTTTGGCCATACTACCTTTTCAAGCTCAAATGTCTGCGTCAAACGCTCTCACCATACAGGCGCGTCGTTCGCCACAAACAGGAAGTAGTTTGTTGAGGGGCTTAATATAGTCGTAGAGTCACCAAACGTCATACACATGATCTCAGTAGGAAAGTAAAACTTGTCATGTGGGTATAGTAAGTGGGCGTGGCTAAATGGCTCAGTGGCGCCCCCTTGAAATTTTCAAAAAGGCCTCCCCATTGATGTTTTTTTGTCCTACATGCATGAAAATTTTTATGCCCATTAACCATGTCAGGACCTACATAAAATCCTCTTACACCCATAGTCAAAACATTACAGGAAGTCCGCCATATTTTTTTGAATGCAATAAAAATGGCTGAAATTCACATTTCACAGGTTACCTATTTGAACGAACTCCTTCGAAAGCGTTCATCCCATTGATGCAAACTCATTGTCACTGTATTCTACACATGTTGAAGATCTCCCGTTGTGCTCTGTACGTTATTTCGTCAAAGGGCGTGGCCGTGGCGTGCGGTCAAACTTTGATGTCTCGTCACGCCACTTTTAACCTTTCCAAAAGGACCCCCCATAGACATTTTTTTCTCCTACATGCGTAACTATTTTTATGCACATTAACCATGTCAGGACCTACATAAAATCCTGTTACACCCATGGTCAAAACATTACAGGAAGTCCGCCATAATTTTTTTTTGTGTAAAAAAATGCCTCAATTTTGCATTTCACAGGCTACCTATTTGAACGTATTTCCCCGAGCCACCATTTATCTGATCATTACGAAATTAGTGTCAGTGTGTTCTAGACATGTTAAAGATCCAAAGTTATGTGAAACCAAGATTCTACATAAAAGGGCGTGGCCATGGTGTACTGTCAAACTTTGATGTCTCGTGCACTCCCATGAAATTCTTTCAAAAGGCCCCCCCCAGAGGTTTTTTCCCTGACATGCATGACATTTTTTCTGCATATTAACCATGTCAGGACTTACATAAAATGCCGCAGTGCCCATTGTTAAAACCCAAAAGGATGTCCACGCCCATTTTTTGAATGTATAAATAATGACCAAATTTTGCATTTTCAGTCTTCCTATTTTAACATACTTCCCTGAGACCCTGTTCATGCAATCATTGCGAACTCAGTGTCAGTGTGTTCTAGACATGTTTAAGATCTTTCGTTGTACTCCGCATGATTTCACATAAAAGGGCTTGGCCTCGGTGTACTGTCAAACTTTCACTTTTACACAAATCAAACTGTAAGGCCTGCTGCTTGGTAACGTCTCGCCGTTGCACTCCCACGGTCGCGACACACCCCGACATGCACGAAGTGCTTCGGGCCCTTCATCACCGCTTGCGGTTTTAATTAAAAGATGGATTACAGAAAACATTTAAGATATAACCTGTCTTTAGAGTTGGGTCATAAAATGAGATAGAAAAGCGACAAATTCACTATATTTACATCTGGCCAGCTCAAGATATTTAGCTTTACAATATTTCTTCCCTTTTTGCTTTGTTTGGTTCTCCACCACCTCCTGAGAGAAATATATGGCTGTTAGCATTAAAATGCTCCAATCTGTTAGCAAGTTAGTCTGTATGTTGTGCAGAGCTGGGTTGGTAAGGTCCAGTGAACCAAGACAGTAAAGTTATTAAACCAAAACAAAGAGCTGAAAGATGCTAACACACTTTATGTATCTAAGAGGACGTACAAGGTTGGCTAATGATTCTCTGTGTCGATGACTTCAAGTGAAACCTTCAACATTCTCATTGGATGTAACCGTGGCAACCAATTCCCAGATGCGAGTTATTCCTGTCCGTCTTAGTTTATTTTTTAATTCAAAGAGATGTTATTAACAGCTAATCGACATGCCTCTGGATGCTACAAGCAATCAGACTAACAAAACATAATGTAGCAGTTAGCTGCTAAGCTAGGTAGACAGTTATAGAGTTGAATTTTGATGAGGTCAGTAAACAGTTTACACAGAAGTTTGGCATGACATGATTTAGAAACAACCACTTACTACATGTAGGTAAAATGAACTCCTGTTCAATTTGTTTACAAGTGACAGTGTTAGCGGATAGCTAAACAGCCAACGTGGTTGTTAACCACAACTGTGCTCTTGCAACAAAACAGACCTACATTTGATAATCACAGTTTCCAACCTGAATAACAGCGTAATGTAGAAGCAGTCTGACTGTGACTGGGGCCAGAAGCATCTGCCAGAACAAATGTAAAATATCTGATAACCTAAAAAAAAAAGGAGAAAAAAAGTGTTTATGCAAATGCTCCTGAATTAAAGAGTCCAACATGAAACTTCAATAACAACAAAACTGACGCCACCAGATCCTTCAGTTTAATTTCACATAGAGCAGCTTCCAAATCTTTTAATTAGTTTCAGATCAAGACTCATCAAAAGGATAACGTGTGAAAACTAGTTTTTGTTTTATACGTTTCAGATCAGTCAAAGAATGATTTGCTCTGTTTCCTACTCGTTTCTTTAACTGCAAATAAATGTTACCGTGTTATCAAACTCAAACAAGGCTGAGTTCCCAATTGATGTGAAATAAGCTTTCAATCCATTGACAGTTCCATTTTATCACCCTATCTCATTTTTAAATGTAAAATATAAAGTCCTTCCAACAACTGACAGACATAATAGTCTAAGTATCCCAAAGCTGAACAGAAGGCCAGCTCTTCAGTACATCCCTCCTCTAAACAGTTTGGTACATATTGTCTTAAGTGGCACTTACATTGCATGGCAGGTCGAGTTTTTTTGACGGGCGTTTTCTAGGTCAGTGGTGTGGGGCCATGCATATACATATGGAGCTAATAAACAGTTTCCTCCCACACACGCAGCCACATCAAACACAGCTGCATCTCAAAGTAAAACGACCCCAACAGGTGTTCCTCAGGAGAGGCCTTCGAGCTTGTGTTTCTGTGCCTGCAGGCGCTTTGCCTTGTCTGTAGCCCAATATGTGTGTGTACGTGCTCTATTTATTAAAAAAAAAAAAACACATCCCTCTCTGCAAAATTCCTGCTTCTCAGAAAGGCATGCTTGGATATGAGCACTCCTGAGATGCAGCATTCTCTCTCGCTGGATGCTCTTAATGATGAGAGAAATATTTTCCATATCACAGCCATTATTAGAGTCATGCCTTACGATAGCGTTTGCTGCATTGTGACACTCTCTTGCGTGTGAAAATCTGAATTTGCGCTCAGCCTTTCCTTCGGGACACTGGGAAGCAGATTTTGTTTTTCCAAAATACACCCATTCAGGTCTATTTTGAAGAATTCTACAGAACCCAAAAATATCTGGGCAGAAATGCAGGACAGGATGTGTTTACACTTCTTTACAATCAATGCGTCACTGTGCTTGTACTGTACTTAACTCTATCCTCTGTCGTTCATCTCTCAGGTTGTGTATAGACGAGCTGACATGGCCATCGGCTCTCTTACTATCAATGAGGAGCGTTCGGAAATCATCGACTTCTCTGTGCCGTTTGTAGAGACGGGCATCAGCGTCATGGTCGCCCGCAGCAATGGGACGGTTTCCCCATCTGCCTTTCTTGGTGAGAAAAAAAAACAGCTTTTCCTTCATCCGTTTTGGTTCGATATCTGGTCGTACTAAATCCATTATCCTGGAGTTTGATGTACAGTATTCGGCCATGTTTCCATCTACTTTCTCACCACTTTCCCCCAGGATGGCCTACTTAAACAAGTTCTATCTCTGCAGACGCTTCAGGAAACTTCCCATTAAGCTTTCAACCCGTCGATAACCGTGGCCTACAACAAAATCCCTTTACTCGCAGCACACACACACAAACACCTAAATCTCCTATTCCAAACCCCAAACAAGAAAATTCAGCGCAAAATCCCAAACAGTGAATTTTCTGTCTTTGCATTTTCTCACCAGTCGCCTTTTCTTCTTCTTCTTCGTCCTGCTGCTATCCTCCCGCCACATATGGCGACTCTCATCACAGGCTGAGGTTTAAAGGCAGAAAGCACAAAAGAGACTAACTTTAATCCCTCATGTTTGTTCCTTCTCTTCTCCTTCTTCTCCAGAGCCCTACAGCCCAGCAGTGTGGGTCATGATGTTTGTGATGTGCCTGACTGTGGTGGCAGTGACGGTGTTTGTGTTTGAGTACTGCAGTCCTGTCGGCTACAACCGCAGTCTGGTCAGCGCCAAAAGTGAGTTTCTAACCTCTTTGTTTCACTATGACTGCTAGAGCTGATCCATCTTCAGTAAAGTGAATCATTTAGGAGTGAAAAATAAAATAAAAATCAGGTAAGAAGTTGGAGAAATTCCAGTGTAGTCCATCTTTTTCGGCTCTAAGGCCGTGCCCACCAGGCGTTTTTTCCCGGCAGAAAAGTCTGTCCACAACGGCCGCTGTGTCACCAACACTGCTCCGTTGCTTTATAACAGTATGTTTATTATTTGAGATGGTTTTTACTCTCCAGCAGACATGGAGGAAAGAGGATGTGGGTACAAGACACGATCCATAGGCGCCAAAAATACGGGGAATATCATACATTTTGAAAAGAGAGCCGGTGACGTCAACAATGCCTTTCTAAAAAATTGAAATATTTTCAACTTGAGTGCTCAAAGCAGCAGCATAGAAAAAGGTGGAGCGATCGGAAAAAAGATGCTGGGCACTGAACGCTCTTTTCTCATTGAAAACAATTTGCTAGTTGGACACTAGCTAGTTGGCCGTTCACTCAACTCAGCCATCACCCTAATTATCCAAAATGTGCAAAACTCTTTTTACCAAAAATTCACCCCATGTATACTTTTTTAACCAATAGAGACATGAGCTATAGAGACCAAGCTGTTGAACCAGGCTGTAAACACTATCATCTATAATGGGACCTAATGGGGATTCATTGACTTTTGGAGCTAAAGCCCCTACTTATCATTTTGAGGAACTGCAGATTTGTGTACTTCCACGTTGATATGGAGGTTGCTGCTTGCACAGAACACATCAGGATAATATGTACTGCATAATTTTTGATTTGTATTCCCACCAAAGTGGGCTTCTAATGTTAAAGATACAGTTTTGATATTTATTACACAGACTTCACATTTTGTCATCCCTAAATATTTTGCAATGTCTGCTGGTGTAACATTGCAACAAAAATGAATAAATATTGGTTTAATTTTTAATAAAATAGCCTTAAGGTTTGAAAGTAAAGATCCATGAAAGGTCCTTAATTAGCATTTTATACAAAGCCCCCGCCCCCCGCCTGTGTGCGTGCCGCTAAATCCACCCCAGTCTGCACGTTCTGCTACGTTTCAAGTTCCTCTACAGGATTTTGGGGAGAGGGCTAATCAATCCAAGAATGCTCGTGCTGACAGAGCGTGCCTCGTCGCCAGGTCCGAAAGGTCATTTTCCTGTTTTAATTAGCAGTCGTCGCTGCGCTAATCGAAGTGTGATTGATGTCGGCGGCACCCTCCATTGCTGCACATGAGCAACGGTGGCAGAGAGCGATTGAAGCGGAACTTAAGATGTGAAACTGTTGTTTGGAAGGTTGCAGAATGGCAAGAAATGGCTCATGAACACTAACAGGGCGAACTTATTTCACTTAAAAGAAAACCCTACAGTTGGGTAGACTGAAGATGCCATTTTCCATTTTTAACACACAAAAAAATGCGTTGTGCCAATGTGTTGGTGCACTTTAGACAGTGTCACCTCGTCTGCTCTCTCTGTCTATCAGAGGCATAAATGTAACTTTTGCTTCTTTATGATGTCCTCAGCTCCTGGTGGCCCAACGTTTACCATCGGCAAGTCGGTGTGGCTGCTGTGGGGCATCGTCTTCAATAACTCGGTCCCCATTGAGAACCCTAAAGGAACGACCAGTAAGATCATGGTCCTGATCTGGGCTTTCTTTGCCGTCATCTTCCTGGCGTCTTACACTGCCAACCTGGCCGCCTTCATGATCCAGGAGCAATACATCGACACCGTTTCTGGGCTCTCCGACAAGAAGGTAAAAGACTGCAAAAACATCTCTTTGTACTTTGAAAAATAACATGATTATGACGTTATTGAAAGCCGGCTCAGACATAAAGAGAGCAGGCTGTTTTTGTGGTGCTGCGAGATATGGAGGAAAACGTCTTTGTGTTTGAATCCAGCTCACGTCATCTCGTCTTCTCTCTCTCCATCGACTATTAAACCTCGAAGAGAAGACAGACAAAAGACTCGCAGAAAGCTTTTAAAGTGAAGTCAAGTAAAAGGACTTTGCGGTGAACATCTTTGTCCTTTTCCTATCAGCGGGGGAGCTCGGCGGCATGAGTGACTGATCGATCCCTTCGCTCCGTCGATACAGATGCTGTCTGAGTCTCCACTTGGTCTGTCAGTATTTCAGTCCGTCCATCAATATTACTCCTGCGTCGTCTCAATCTTTCCTCTCGCTCGCACTGTTAAAAACAAGATCGCCAAATGTCAAATGATTAAAAAACGTCAAGCCACAGAAGAAAACAGCACCAACGCTTTCCCTCACACACACGCATACGCACAAACACTCATTCAACCTGCAAACAGGGCCTCAAAGGAGCTGTAGAGGAAACCATTTCATTCTTCAAAAACAACCCCCCGGCAGGGATCAACGGAGACACACCAGTGATCTATGGTTTTTATTAACTGATTATGTTAACTTTATGCAGATGCATTATGTCCCAGCAATGTAAATTAGCCTGCACAACCTCAGCTGCCCCTGCATTCAGAGCTATGTGACAGAGGATTCAGGACGTAGAGGTCCCACCTCGCTGGTTTATATTTATATTTAAAATGGGTCATAGACTGCTGTGATTGGCTAATGAGATTTAAAAATTCAACTTACCGGAGTGAAAAATGTTAATTGGGTCTTCGGCCCTACGCCCTGTTATTGGTGGGGAGCTACTGACACATTTACATCCATTTTGTGAAATGTCTGTTTTGATTATTGTGCTCTGTCCAACATAAAAACACTCCCAGAATTCATTTGATTCAATGAACTTAACGAGGGCAAAAAAGACTGCAGCTCAGTTTCCAATCAGCTGCATTAATAGATTTGAAAAAGTGTGTTTGACAGTATGTACAGTGGAAAAAATATCTACTAACTGACATTACTGTCAGCGCACAAACAGACATGTGAGGTCAGTATTTAGACGGGCAGACCTTCATTTGTAGTTTTTCCTCAGTGATGTGGGCTTTTGTTTTCAAACATCTGATTAATAAAAAGAGAAACTACGTGTTGCATCTCAAGCTGAATCCATTCCGGTTGCAGCTGAAGACTGATTTTAGTTACACACACACACTCACTCCCACTCACATGCTCACATTTCGATTGGCCCATTCATTTTCGCTCGGCTCAGAAGGTCAGCGCCGTAACCAAGATGAATGGACCTTTTCCGTTTACAGTCTAATTGAGCTCTAACGGACGTTTTTCTGCTTCGTTCTGCATTACGACATCAGCTCGTGCAATGTGATCTTCGATCGGCAAAGATTTAAACTGGATTAGGATCATCTGTGGGCAGTGACATGATTCAGACCGGTTTTTGTGGACAAATATCACATTAAATCAAAGTGAGGGGAGGGGAGCGGTCCACTCGCACAGCGTGAAGTTTTAAAGGAAGTCATTCTAGAAATAAAAATGTAAAACTGGATTTGTTTTAATTGTGAAGCTCTTGGTCCTCTTTACTCGTTTCAACCTCATTTCTCCATTATGGTCCCATTTTTCTCCTTACTTCAATTATTTCTGCTCTTCTGCTTCTTTCTCCTCCATTATTTGTTCTTTCTCTTACATTTCCTTTCTCTTTACTCGATTTGTTCCTGTCTCTATTTCCTTTTTCCTTCATCATCTTCCCTTTACTCCCATTTCACCCCCCCCCTAACTTTTCGTCCATTTCTCACTGTTTGTCTTACCCGCCTCTCTCCATTTAATTCCCCTCCCCTCCACTTGTATCTTTACATTCTCCTGTCCTTTAACACTTTATACTTATTTTCATTTAATTCCAATATTCGTTCCCCGTCACCTCCCATCTCTTCTATCCCTTTCTCTTCTTGCCCTCATCTTTCTGTCTACTCCTCGTCCCTCCCCCCTTTCCTCCCTCATCTCTTTTCACTCCTCTCAGTCCATCTCCTCTCCTTACCTTTTGTTATTTTCTCCCTTTTTTCTCTCCCCACGTCTGCTAAACCAAACCTCTGCTTTTCTTGTCTTCCTCTCCTCATCTCTCATATCTTCTCCCCGCTTTCTCTTCCTCTCCTCCTCTCTCTCCCCACAGTTCCAGAAACCACACGAGCATTACCCCCCTTTCCGCTTCGGGACTGTCCCAAACGGGAGCACGGAGAGGAACATCCGCAGCAATTACCCGGACATGCACACACACATGATGAAATACAACCAGAAGGGGGTGGAAGAAGCGCTAGAAAGCCTCAAAACCGGGTACAGTTTTACTGACATTTAGACTTTATTACGCGATTATATAACCGGTTGAATTTAACAGCTCCTCCTGTCAGTGAAGACATAAAACAGCATAGTAACAATGATCATATTTTGGGTGATGCAGCAGAGATTTGATGCTCTTTGTGTTGTAGTTTCTATTTGTGATTTAGGCCAACATGACGGCAGTATTTTTAGATGAAAACACGTCTATTGTAGCTCAATTTGTAAAGAAAAAAAGGCTGTCAAACATCCGTACTTTAAAAAAGAACTAAGCTTAAAATACCTGAGTTCATTTTGCACATTTTAAAACTTCAAACTGGGTTTAGTTTAAATCTGAGTTGTGCCAGTGCAGATTAAAAATAACTTTCAGAGACCTGAAACTTGTCTAAAGCAGTTAAACCATCAATGTTCATGACCTTCATTGAAATCAGCAGCCTGGCTCTAAAGGTGATGTTTGGATCAGACTGATGAAATAAATGAGCAAATATTACATCACACTGGTGGCCAAGTGGTTAGTTTGTGCGCCCCTTGTACAAAAACTACAGTCCTCAGAGCGGACGGCCTGGGTTTGAATCCGACCTGTGGCTCCTTCCAGCATGTCATTCCACACTCTCTCTCACTCCCTGATTTCTAACTCTATCCACTGTTGTACCTCTGTAATTAAGGCACAAAACACCCAAAAATCAAATACAAAATATTAGATCAAGTGAAGGAAAAGTTGGTGATGACGTCCGTGGTCACCAGAGGATAAATCCTGCTAACCAGAAGACACATCATCCAAAAATATGAAAGAACAGGTTCAAAGAAAGGGTTTTTTGCACTTTATAAAATGTGAAAAAAAAGTTATTTTAGCCAAAGATTTATATTTTAATCCATTTGCATGTAGGAAGCTGGACGCCTTCATCTACGATGCTGCCGTTTTGAATTACATGGCCGGGAAGGACGAAGGCTGCAAGCTGGTGACCATCGGCAGCGGGAAAGTGTTCGCCACCACAGGATACGGCATCGCTCTGCAGAAAGACTCCCGCTGGAAACGGCTTATAGACCTGGCACTGCTGCAGTTCCTCGGAGACGGTGTGCATTACCCCCAAAACCCGATTTCATCAAACACACAAACCATACCTGAACACACACTGTTGAACCTTCCCTAGTTTTATATGTTTGTGTGAATAAGACATGGCATGTGGACCAGGAAACTGGCAACAGTCCAGTTCAGTGTGTGCTGCATCAGCAGCAGGGAAGTGGGATTACAGGGAAGAGTTAATATCCTGCAGGACAGCAGGGAGTGTTAAGGATATGATTATCTCCATCACCCACTCACAAATCCATCCCACCTATATACACACTAACAGACTCACCATGACGGCCGCCGGTGTGGAGTTAATATCCTCTCTCCTCTGAGAGCTTAAGAGCATACCCCCACCACACACCCACACACACACACACACACTCTGGGCTTTCCATGATGATGTAATAAATAGTGTGTTTGTGGGCAACATACGGTAACTGAGTGATAAAACAGGCCGTGCTCCCTGGAGGCTACGCAGCTCAAGAGGTGGCCACCTGTTCAGAGGCCTGGAGGCGTAGCTTGAGTGCTAATGATAGCTGAGGAGGGTCCTTAAGAACTGTAAATTCTTCTCAATCAAATGAAGCTCTCTTGGCATACAGCTAACATCACATCTAACTGCATGCAGCTAGTAGGAATAGAGACGGAGCAAAATGAAGTCATATCCACATCATGCATGAAGCTGCCAACATGTCACCTTCAATAGCAAGCAAACATCACAAATGTGTTTTAAGCATTTGAGCAGTCAGCGTGTAAAAGGTTGATGCCAAGATATGCAAGGCTTGGCTGAAATGATGGTCTCACCTGTGCATTTCATGAAATGGGTCATGAGGAAACTGAGAATATTGAGTCTGTCAACATCCTTCTCTGTGGTTGACATGGGGCGCTAACATTTTTTTACAGTTATTTAAAGCTCATATGAGGAACTTTAAGTTTGATTTTGGAGCCTCCTGTGGACAAAATGTAACATCCCATCTCTTTGCTGATCTGTCCTTTTACATGCGTACTGTAAGTAGTGTACTGACAAAAAATGTCATCCTGCTGTCTGTCTGTTAACAGTACAACATATATGACTTCCCTTTGAAAAGTAGAAAGTCAGTTTCACTTTGTCTGAGCCCGACCTCTATAAAGGGGGATTTAAGTACTCACTTTCTCACGGAGATTAATGTTGTTAGGCTCACCTCCGTCAAAGGCCTTTAATAAAAAGCACCACACTTCCGTTTCTCTACCTTCAAAACAAAAGCTCCAGATGCCAAACAATTTGCAAGGGTAAACTGAAATTCAAAGATCAGAAAAATGAAGAATGAATGGATGTAGACAGCGAGCGTCCGTTGCTCTGCGATCCAAAGTGAAATCAGACTGTCAGCCATCCGCAAACTGATGATCCAGGCCATCCTAATATACTGTCCCACCTGCTTCTTTAACATGTTATCTGTCAAGGCCAAACTCACACGCATCACAACCACAGCTGCCAGAATAATTGGTCTTCCCACACCAGACCTAACAGAACTCAACAACAGGGCCATCACACGCATTGCAACCTCAATAGAACAGGACATCACACATCCACTGAACACACACCTCACCCCCCCTACTTCCCTCAGGATGGAGGTACAGAGCACTGAGGTGCAGAAGAGCTTGCCTTGGGAAAATCCTGATCCTTGAACAAAAGGCCTTGCTGAACAGGCCAGAGTGGGAACTCTTGCTTGTTGTTTAACTCTGTTTGTTTTACACTCTGTGTTTTGTGTATGTACCGCTCTTTGGTGGGAATTGTCTGTTTGGACAGAAACGGTGCTCTGAAAAGGAATTTCCCCATGGGGACTATAAAATCCAAAGTTTAAATATCTGATGCTTGCATGATGGTACTGTATGACACGATGTTGTTGTTACACCCAACATCAGTAAAATCATTTCCTTTTCCTCCCCCTCCATTCTTCCAGGAGACACCCAGCGCTTGGAGACAGTTTGGCTGTCGGGCATCTGCCAGAATGAGAAGAACGAAGTGATGAGCAGTAAGCTGGACATCGACAACATGGCGGGTGTCTTCTACATGCTGCTCGTGGCGATGGGCCTCAGCCTGCTGGTCTTTGCCTGGGAACATTTGCTGTATTGGAAACTACGACACTCTGTCAATAAGTCCCGCAAACTCGACTTCATGTTGGCCATCAGTAGGGTGAGATCCACTAATAAGTCATTTGATTGTTTTGTTTCCATCATCAGATCATTTGTTTGATTACTGATTGCTTGGTTTACAGAAGTGGGTTTTGCTTCACTGGTTTTTAAATTGGTTACATTGATTTTTCAGTTAGATGATTGGCTGGCTGTAACTGGATTAGTTAAGTTACCTCTTGGTTGAATGATTACAGGATTGGCTGATTATTTTGACTCTAAGTGATTGGTTGGTTCATCTTCAGTGTATTATGCTGTTTTACATGAAAGCACGTTGCTGTTATGTGATGACAAATGAATACAAACTGATGTGTACTTGCATGTCATTAACTTGTGTCATTAACTTTAATGGCAGTGCATTCTTCTTAAGCGGGAGAGGAGAGATAACAGGAAAAAGGAGCACTAATTCTGGTGTTTACTCAGCATTTAACTTTGATTGCTTAATGTTCATTTACAATTAGCCTAAAAATCAGTACCCAGTTTGTTGATGCTGTTGTGTAGGGATGTGGTTATTGAACCTAAAGCCAGTGAAATGTCTCTGGACTGCAGCCTCTGTGCACTTCTGCTGGGTAATTACACCACCGCGCCTGGATGTGGGTTTTTATCAGATTAAGGGCTAAATGACTATCTAATCATTAATCCGTGTGGGACGGCCCCAAGGGCCAAATTAAATTTGGCTCTTTCAGGATCTCTCAGCCAACTGTAAGGAGAGAACAGTCATGGGATTTGGCTGTGTGTTTGTCCAAACAGTTAGAGACGGTTCTACTGCGGCAGACTGGAGGCATGAGTGTGTCCATTTATTGGGGCAATCCTCTCAGCTTAAACATTTTTTCTTTGAGTCCCGGGAGAATGCATAATGAATTTGTGACTAAGTCTTGCCTCAGTGATAAAATGAGATATTAAAGAAATCACTTTTTAACTTAACTGCCTGTAGGTTTTTTTTTACGAGTACAGAGGTAGATCGTCTCCTTGAGATTCACAAATGGGTTGCAGTCTCATCTATGAAATTGTCCCTTAAGGACCAATTGAGGTTGATTCCAGGTTAAACAGTTTATGGGTAACTATTGATTTCATTACAAATGATTAAGTACTTTATACTTGACTCCTCTTCTACCATTACTAATTCTCTATTCATTCTTCCTCTGTCTTTCTCATTCTTTGTCCTGCTCTTCCATTTCTCAGGGTATTTACAGTTGTTTCAATGGAGTGGAAGAAACTGGACACAAATCAGGTCTGGCAAAACCTGATCTGACCTCAAACTACGCTCAAGCAAACATGCTAAAGATGCTTCGCACTGCCAAGGACCTGGTCTCCACAGCCAATGTCGAGACTTCTCTGGACCACGCCACCAAGACCATAGAGCAGTTGAGTCGTCATGGAGGGAGTTTGCCTGTTCGTATTCCACAAGTAGCTATGGAAACTGTACCCGGAGGATTTGCGTACATCACAGAAAATCACTGCCCCCTTCCCCAGCGCTCCCTCACTCCTCCTC
Organism: Tautogolabrus adspersus; assembly: GCA_020745685.1. Lineage (NCBI taxonomy): Eukaryota > Metazoa > Chordata > Actinopteri > Labriformes > Labridae > Tautogolabrus > Tautogolabrus adspersus. The sequence goes on from CM036554.1 coordinate 18,678,954, forward strand.
TGACTGCTGTTAACTCTCTGAAACTGCAGCGAGGGATGACCAGGCCAACGCCACTGCGCTACACGCTGCCAACTCATTCTTCCTCCTGTCTGTATGATCGGCAACTTCCTGTGTCCAGTCTCAGCAGCCCTCACCTCGCTGTGAGTGAACCGCTTCCTCATCAGCACCCACACAACTACCAGACCACTGGGAGACTTTATGTGGACACTCACTCACCCTTCATCCCTTACAACGACCTACAACTTCCTGACATCTACACCTCTCACCCAGTCTCCTCGTCTCAGAACCACAACATCCATCCCGGCTTCTCCAGGCGGAAACGGAGGTCCAAGAGTTTCCAGTATGATGAGGGGGATTCAGAGAGGAGGTCACACAGGGACCAGGACAAGAGTGACAGAAGTCCGGTCTTTTTGAGTGAGCTCAAAGCAAACCACCTCCAAGAAAACCACATCTCCGCCCAAAGCATTGAAAACATCTACCCCGGAGAGGGGGTGTGTCCCCGGGTAGAGAACTATGGCTCTTGGCCTCCAGAGGACCTTGCGATGCGAGGGAGACGCAGGCACCGCCGTCCCTCTTTCCTTAAAGCTACTTGGGGCAACGAGCACATGCGCCAGCTCGACGAATCCCAGTCATCCTTGTCTAGTCAGTCACCATCAACCCTGCCAGACCTGTTCCCGTGCATTATTACACCGACCACAGCTACAAAGCCCTATAACCCTGCCCACCTTCGAAACAACCTGTGCCTCCCACGGAACCAGGCCTACCTCCACATAAGGGAGGACCAGAGGAGGCCCAGTGGGCGTAAGGGCCAGAAGCTGCGTTACTCCCACTCCACCTACCTCCCCACATACGGGGAAGCGGTGCGACAGGGGACAGGGTTAGGACGGGGGATGGTACGGAGAGCCACAAGCTTGCTCAGCAGACAGTATGCCCACTACCTGAACTCATACCCTGGACTACCTTTCTACCACGGTCCCTTGGACCTGCAGCACCACAGCCAGGCTACTAACAACCCAGTGTGCCAGCTGCTGGCTTGTAGTGGAGGGGGATGTGGAAGTCAGCGGGCTCTGTTGTACCAGGACAGTGTCTATGGGGCCTACGGGGTCTATCAGGGATCCCAGACTGGATCAGAGGTCCAGTCAGGTCAGGGAGCAGGGGTACAGCCCACAGGGAGCCCCTGTGTCCTTCGCCCCTGGCGACGGGTGTCCAGTCTTGAGTCTGAGGTCTGACAGAAAACCAAAGGGACCTTGTAAGACTGATACTTGTGGAGTAAACATGAAAAAGACTTTAGAGAGGGATTAGTGGTTAGATTTATGTAAGGGGAATAAGTTATGACTTGAAGTAATTGTGGAATTTCTGTGACTTTGTGCAGTGAAGATGAGACATTTGGGTCTACCAACTTACTGACTTATTTGATGTACACTACGGTATGAAATGACTTCACTGTTATCTTCGGTTAAGCTGTGGAAAGCTGGAGTTTTCAGGTTTTACTCACTTGCTACTTTCCTACGACAACGCCTGTCTGTTTGCTGTGCTTTAACGTGCACTAAGATTTACAACAGTCCACGGTGTTGGCGCATGGTTAAACTATAACCAGAGTTTTCATGCTGTGTGTTTTGTGTATATTTAATTATGGATGGTCGGAATTCAGTCGTGGGTGTCGTGGAGTAGTGAAACGTTTACAGCTTGGGAGAAATAGTGAAGGAATATGGGGATCGTGTCCTTAAATACAGCCACCAAAAACTAGTAGCAACTGTAGCAAGATGTGTATAGACAGCTGTGACGTACAGGAGAGAGAGTTTAATTCCAAAATGAGACTTATTCAATATTAAAACCCTTTGTCTCCAGATACAGAGGAGCAGCAGTTTTTTTTTTTTTTAGGATGAAATAATCATTTTGAGACATCTGTTAATGAATTTCAGGTATCTTCTTTAAAGATTTACAATGTTTTGGAGCTAAACCCTTCAAGTCTTGGTAATTTAGTGATGAGTCAGAGGAAGCAGAGACTTTGTGAAAGGAGTCCATATGAACACAATCTGCAAAATGATGAAAGCATTGGAACAGCACTGTCCAGCACAAGGTGTCTTAATCCATGGATTCTTGTTCCTCCCTGGGTCTCGGTCTGAGGCTACAGTACAGCACAAACATCACACAGGGCCTCACATTCATTCAATTCTGCATCTTAATACTATATCGATATAGAAAATGTGTTATTTCAGGCTGGTTAGTGTCATATTCATGTATTCTGCATATGATAAGAATTTATAGTCACTTAAAATTTTCTAATCACACTTCATGCACATTTTTTTTCTTCTGTTAAGCTGTTGCGGATTTACTGAAATATGTGTTATTACGCTATTAGCTCAGAAAGATTGGCCTATATTCAGATGGCCTATATACAATTTTCAACACTTTCTCTTTTCCACTCTTTTATATTCCCTCCCCATTCCTTTCTGTTAAATGATCAAAACTAAATGAGGTAATTGAAAGCTATTCTAGTATCTATATTACCCAACTCCCTCACCCTGTAATAAATCACTTAGATCAATTAAAGAGCCTTTTTGGATGAACCTGCATGTGTGTCTCTTTTTTTTTAAATCTTTTTATCAAAACCGTCTTTGAAGCAATAAAAGTTATTTGATTTCAAAATGCTGATGTAACAAGAAAAGTTCAACACTTTGAGAAATACACTGTTTGCCTATAAGGAAATGGATGCTGCGTTCATGTTGACATTAGGGCTGGGGATTTCCCACAACCCCAGGATACGTTACGTATCACGACACAGAGGCCCCGATACGATACATATCGTGATATACATTGAGTTTGGATAATGACCATGTCCTTCGCAGAATTCACTACAACAGCTGTTTATTTTGTTGAGAACAACAACAGAGGATTATTAAGGATCCTACAACTTGAAACACTTTAATTCAGTTCCTCAGAGATCCTAAAATACATTCAAATATTTTAATCCCAGAGCTATGGCGTTGATGTTATCGTGAACGGCAGCATTGGGCAATTGTCTTTTAAAACTGTCATCACAGCTTTGCAGCCATATCGATTCAGTAACATCTCCAACGATACATGCATTTGCAGGGAGCACATGACGATATATTGCCGATTTTTTAAGCACAGCCCTAGTTGAAATGCTAAAAATGTAGCTACTGCTAGCTGGTTAGCCAGTTGGCTGAGCTCAGCATGGAGATACAACCACATCTAAATCTCTTCATGTGACACATTTACTCCACAGACAGTCTAAAATAGTGCCACCATGTCGTCAACCTAACAGCGTGTAGGCTGCAGTTTTGAGGCTACAGTATGTGGCTTTCACCAGTGTCGTTTTTTGAGCCACAAGTGACAATATTGAGCCGTGGGTTGGCAATACATGTTACCTGATTTGATGATGGTAAGATATCAAATTTTATGACCTAGTTGTGTTTCATTCAATTCAATAGCTCAGGTTATGAGGGAGTCGTTGAATTATGAGAAAGGTTAATCAGCTAACTCACCAGACTCAGGCTGAAAATAAGTGTTTAGCTTGACTGGAAAGTTACGTTTAATTTGGGTTTCTGTGGAGATTGGCTCTCGTTTGGAGCCAGCCTCAAATGGCCACTTAAGGAACTGCAGTGTTTGCACGTTTCCATTGGCTTCATTTTTTCAAGCATTTCTTTGCATTTATTTAATTCTTACAAAACCCAAAGTTTAGACAGTCATTTAGTTATGGTTTATCGGGATATGTAATGTATAGGAAAATGCCTCTGAGAGGTTTGGGGTCTTTTTGTTTTGCTGCAGATTAAAATTCAGATACAATATTTGTTACTCAGTGATGTTAGAAGATGCTGTTAGGTGCATTTCGTTGTGGTAAACTCAGAAGCCTTGATTTAATTCATTATGCTCAGCTGATCTAACCAGCTGCTGGCTGTAGCTCCATATCCTGCACGCATGTAAGGGTGGTATTGATCGCTTCACTAGATAAGAACACCATATTTCAGACATCTAAACTTTTCTTTTATTGATGGAAATAGAGGAGATAGACAGAGACAGGAGATGAAGACGACAATTTGGTTCCTGATCAAAACCTCCCTCTCTGATCTTGTCATATGGAGGTCAGTCATCTGCTGCAGCATCCTGGAGGAATATCCTTCTGGTGTCTGGGTCACATGTCATCTGGTGACTGACACAAATACACTGCAGAAGAGAGACTGTGTCAAGTGGAAGTGATTTAATTCTCCCAATGTAAACGTGCTGTCACAGTCTTAAACTTCTGAGAAGCCTTTCAGTCATGACACGTCTTTAGAGTCCCTGCAGTGTTTGCCTGAAACAACTTTAGGTAGCGATAAACTACTCTCACTGAAGGTGACCTGTTGCCATGGCAATTACTCTCTCTTTCTCTCTCCCTCTCTGTGCTGTTGTCATGACCAGATAAGACTCCATTCAGGAGGCCAGATGAGTAATGTTGGAGAGTCCAAACACTGAGAGCTTTGATTTTTCCATTACTCTCTGCTTTGTAACTGGAGCGTCACCTTAGATTGGACCGTAATATTGATTTAATCCTCGGCGCGGCTACAGATCACATATTTTTGGAAGTCAAGGTAATGTGACTTCTTTTCAGCCCTGAAGAGCAGAAAAGGGCTCAGCACGCCTCGGTAATTATGTAATTAAGACACGCTTGTTGGCCTTACATAGAGCCTGGTTTGCGCAGTAAAAGGCGGATAAGATCTTTTTTTTTTTCAAGTAACTTCTAATATGTACAAGATGGCAGTAAGAAGTTTTTTCTCCATCTACATCACAAAGCTGTTTTAAGAGATTGAACTGGGTCATCTGACTTTCCTTTTTTAAAGTGTAAAGAACAAAGACTAACAGCAAATCAATTGAAACAGTTTTTAAACCTGCTATTTATAGAGAGCTACAAATAAATATGACAAACTTAATGTTACTAGACGAATGTTGAATGTTATTTTTGGAAGAAAACATTTTCCACAATAACTATGGGGCCTGAAATTCAGAGTTTTCAGTCACATCTCTAACTTTGCTTTTTTTTAAGTTCAGTTTAAACTGGGGATGCCAAAGATAACATTTTTGATCGCAATTCATCGCAAAATTTCAATAGTTAATAGTGATTAATCGCTTTTTAATCGCATGTTTGATATGTCATTATTTGATCATTTAAAAATAAAAATGGTTAGGCTTTCATTCGTAATGTTTGAACTGTCTTAAGCTGAGAGTACTTCACTTGCTGTTTGAATTCAACCATGCTTTTATTTTGAAATAAAGTCATTTCTTAATGAATAATTCGGGCAGATGAAGGTTACAACATCCACTTGTTGAACTTACGCCTTAAGTTACGCCTTAAATACTAAAAGAAAACAGCTCAAAGAAAATGTTTGATGTCATAAGGTGGATGTTACTTTTGACTCAGCTGAGCTGTCCGGGAGTTTTGTTTTGTAAAAGAGACATTCAAAGGTGCAGCAGTGTCGCTTTTTTCCATCACTGTGACTAAAGGGAGACACTGCGGAGTCTTGCACGTTGCGGCTGAAGGGACAAAATAGCATGCGATTTATCGCGATTAAAAAAAATGTCAAAATCCAATATGTGGTTTAAGTCAAAACCCTGGCTTGTTGACATCTAAGATTGTGTCTGATTGATGACAGTAACCAATGAGTTGATGACAAAACACAAAAACTTCTCAGTGACAAAACACATTGTTTTATTTGTGCGCTTTTTATGCCTTTATTTGAGACACAGGATAGTGGATAGAGTCGGAAATCATGGAGAGAAAGAGTGGGGAATGACATGCGGGAAAGGAGCCACAGGCCGGATTCGAACCTAAACGAAGCGAACTAACCACTAGGCCACAGGCGCGCCATCAACATGCATAGTTGACATTAAAAGATAACATCTAGTTGAAGTAAAACCCAAGCTCTAGTTGACATCAAAACACAATGCCTACCTGACGTCCAAACCCAACATCGAGCTGATGTCAAGACTGGACGTCTAATAGCCGTCAAAACCTGAAGTCCGGATGAAGTGCAAACCCACTGTCTTTGTGACATCAAAACACAAACTGTGGTTGAAGTCAAATGATCAAAAAAATGACTCCTTCACATCAATAGAGCACCTGCGACAGGTTGCAGACTGGATAAACACAGAGAAACATATGCATTGAAATAATTTGTCTCTAACACGGTCCACCTTCAAACATACATACTCGAACAAAGTCTCAAACTCAGACAAAGACAAAGGAGGTGGAAAGCAAATGAGATGAAGAACAATTAGTCCCCTTTAGCAGCGTGGGGATTTAATATTCATGTCAGGAGGACACAGGAGTCTATGAGGACCACCCTCCAAGCTGAAACATTATTCATTTATTCACTCAGACACACGTCCCTTTATAATTTCCCACCAGGGGTATTCAACCCTTTTATCCAAAGTGTGCATCTGCCTGTTGAACTTTTAATAAGATTTAAAAAATCCAAACTAGTGCTCCAATTGGTTTGTGAGCACACAGATGCTGTTCATGTCTGTGTAAACAACAACCTTCACAGGGTCGTCGACCGGCAACATTGTCTGGAGTCACCAGAGGGCCAGAGTCCAGTCTCCTCACACCTCCCGCCTGCGAATAAATTGGTTCACATACCGCCGCAACAGCTCCAGATGCTCTGAGTCACCTTGAGACAAAAGGCTGGCCCGCCTGCCCTCCCTGATAGGTGAGAGAGGGAGAAAGGAGGGAGGCAAAGGAGGCGATAAGAAGACAAAAAATGGGGGAGAAGTCAAGAGGAGGAGGAAAATATGTGGGACAATTGTTAAGGAGGAGATAGTGATGGCCGAGAATCGTTAAGGGAGGAGAGATAGTTACAAGAGAGGAGGAGGAATGCAGATGAGAAGGCTTTGAGAAGAGATAAAGAGAATAAGAGAAGGAAGGAGGAGGGAAGAGAAGAGGTAGCGGCAGGACAATATTAGGACAGATATGAGAACAGGTAGGAAGAGCAGGATGGATTTTTGTGTGTGTGTACGAAAAAGGATTATAATATGCACTGCAGGAAAGCCAGGAAAATCTCAGGGAAATAACAAGTGCCTGTAAAGCTCCCGCACATCTATATCTGACTGAAAGCCTTATTAACGGGAGATACACAAACCAAAAGACAACATCATTACTATTTCACCGACATACATGCAGAAACGGGACGTAAATGACAGCCGCTCTACTTGTTTTGACTTCTATTATCACGTTAACTAAATCATCAAAGCAGCGCGGCATCCTGAGCGTGACAGCTGTCTGTGCATACGAGGACACATTTCATTGTATGCAATTAAACTTTGAATTTGAGATTCTGTTGTGTGTGTGTGTTTGAGTGCGTGCAAGTGTGTGTGCGTGCAGCTCCTTTTCCTATCCGAGAGCAGACGATTGGATCTGCCAGCCAGCAGGAACGTTAATTACTTCGCCAATCTTCAGGCTCACTTCCCACAATCACTACCATCTCTGCGAAGGGAATGAGCTTGGCCATTCAGGAAGCCCAAATCCAGACCGCGGCTCCGATTCAAATCAGTTTTGGAGGAAGAAAGGAAATCAAATAAGCAGAACAATACAGATGGAGTCCAGAGCTTGTTCGCTTTGGGAGAGTTCTTCTTCTTGCTCTTAAAAAATGAATTTCCCTTTTGGCTTTCCTAAACAGCTGGGACAATGGTGGATGATAAATGCTTTTATGTAAATGATTTGTTCTGGGTGTAAAGTGAAAAATTCGGCTGTCAGGATTTTTTAACCAGAAGCTAAGTGACTTAATGAGACAGATTGTATCTTAATTAACAAGTCAATGCTTTTGTCAATGCTTTTGCATTTTAGCAAGAAAAAAAATACATTTTCTGTTCCTTGTTTATACAATTTAATCAGAACCAAGCTACTATTGCATTACTCTGAAACTATTTTTTAGGTTTTAAAAAGAAGAACTAGAAGGTGTACGACATATATCGAGGTATCACACTACTCAGAATACAGGGGGAAAAAATCCCAGTGTCTTTACTGACTGTCGAACAGTGGACTCACTTACCCATGTAAGTTTGCTAACGGGGTCATGGGAGTTTGCTCATCCAGTCTACACATATTTGTCCTACTTAGAGAAGGCCTGTGTTGGTGTCCTCCTCAGAGTCCTGTGCAGGTAACTGAGCGAGTTTGGGGTACAGGGGCTATCACTATGAGCCATCTAATCCTTTTATAACCAAAGGGAGAGCTGTGGACGTGTTCTTGGTAAATGCTGACCTCACCCCCGTGATCCCTTATCACCAATTCTGTTTGTGATTTTCATGGACAGGATCACAGGGCACAACTGTTGGGAGGAGGGTGCTAGGTCTGACCACCTGAGAATTGCATCTCGAAGTGATTGGGGTGAGTGTCAGCACTTCCAGGTCTGAGGTCATGGTTCTCAACTGTTTTTTTTGTCAGCAATTAAAAATAAGGTAAGGAGCTCAGACATCCTCAGTTACTACATCTAGCCATAGAAGTCCCCTGGTTTGGTATGTGCATCAGACCAGAACACTCTTGGTGGCCTTTCTTTGGTGGTTTTCCAGACATTTCCACCTGGAACTTAAAGACCCTTAGTTAGACTCAGAACATCTTGAAGGGATTATATATCTTGTCTGGTTTGGGATTGCATCAGACTCCCTCAGAATGAGCTGGAAAACCTTGTTGGGTAGTTGGACATCTGAGCCAACTGGCTGAGTCTGCTGCAACAGTGACCTAGACTAAAAAGGGTAAATGACTGCAGAATTGAACCTGGTCTCCTAGAAAATATACCACAAATTTGTGAGAGAAAATCTATATATCAGCATATGAATGTTAAATTTAAAGCTGGGGGACAGAGTTTTGGTAATGGAAGCATTTTGGTTTGTATTAAGTTTATAGACCAATAGTAGCCAATCACCTTGGGCCCCTGGGCCTGGGCCCGGTAGGCCCGTGCGGTAATCCACCCCTGGTTAGACCACAGGCCCCAATCCTGAGGCAAACAGGTCTCTCAATAAGTTTTTCAGGGTGTAATTTCAATGTAGCACAATTTGGTCTGGGTTGGGTGTACACATCTTATATGTCATTAGTCTAAGGATGCAGTGGAAACTAGAAACAAAGAGGACCCAAGTCATTTCCCACTTTGCCTGGCTTTAGAAGGTCTTCATTTCTGAGTGAGAAGAGGCTGTAGATTGTTAAATGAAACCTGGAGCTGTGATTAGCATGTGTCGTCCCGCTGACGTTCTGTGAACGACACCATAAAGCTCACGCTGCTGCCTCTTCTCTTGTCCTTCCAAGGTGATGGCTCCAAGGGAGTTTTGGCAATGATTACTTTGACAAATTAACAGAACCACACGATAAAAGAAAGCCATGGCACACATATACACACACGCAACATATTGTCACAGAGAGTGAACAGACATCCTCCAGGCTGCCAAACAGACACATACACACATGCATACAAACACACTGTAGTCTACTGAAGCCAAAACCATAGCCCTCTAATTAACCAGACCCCCCCTACTGACCCGGTAGCCAAGAGCAGCCTTATTATCTGCCAGATCTTCACCCCGAGTGTTTTCCTGCCCAGTTTAAAATGAGTTTGAGCCCTCTGATATCGTAACAGAACAACACCAAATGGGAAGAGAACAGAGACAGTTGTCATTTAGGATGTTATAAAGGGAGGCCTGTCGTTTTCAGAGTTGTTGACCTGTTTTAGCACATCAGTGGGTGATGGATTCTCAGTTGGAAATGGAGAAGCTTTAGCAGCAGAGTTTGCAGACTTGGGGGCGTTATGTGAACTGCAGGGGCAAAATAAACAAGTTGTTTGTGAGCAAACACATACATTAGGTTAGAGAATAGTGCACATTTAAGATTTACTGAAATGTTTCGAATTAATTTAAAGACATTTTTGTCTTTCAGATTTAATCTGTGTAACGATGGTTAATCACCCCGAAAACAAAAAAAGCTGACAACTACAGTCTGTAACTATAGCTGATGACCATGGTTTTATTATGTCTTGTCCAACTCCTTTGGTCATGTATATTATAATTTAGTAATTTCCTGTTTTATTTTGTGTCACTCACCTCTCTTCCTGGTTCTAACACCTCACTTCCTGCACTTTTTACCTGTGCGTTGTCTGCCTGTAATTGTTCCACCTGTGTCTTGTTAGCTCACCTTCTCTGTATACTTACCCTGTGTTTGATTCTTTTCTAGTCCAGTTTTTCTTTGTCCTACTTTTCAAATATTCTAGTAGTTTCTATAAGTGTAATTGGGCTCCCTAGTTTTCATGATCTCGGCTGGCTTTTGGACTCACTCTTTGGAATTGTTTGTTATGGATTTGCTGTCTGGTTCCACCTGCCTCACCTTTTGGTAAGCTTTGTGTTTCTACTTTTTTCAGTAAACCCATAGAACTTCACCAACTCTGCCATTACAGTGTGCTTTTGTTTCCTCACCCGTGTTGTTGTTTTCACCATGTGTGAAATCACAAACTGGCCTGTAATGGAATCAGTCGCTCAATGTTTTGATGAATAATGGAAATTGATTTCTGACCTTATATACGTAAAAAATGTGAAAGTATGTGAATTTATGAGCAAAAAGCTATTTTTCTGTCTTGGGCACGGTAGAAAGTGTTCTCTTAGCAATGGTTCAGGTTACCTTAGTTGGCCAGACTTCCTCAACACCTATGATTCTCAGCCTGTGTCCCTGTCCTGTTAGCCTCCAGTCTGATGGCTCCCAATCTGCCAGAGCAGTTAGCATCATCTTGCTAGTTTCCAGTTCGTACCTCAGCCTTCTAGCATCCAATCTCACCAGTACAACTTGCTTTCTTTCTTTCTGCACCTCAGCCTGCTGGCATTGATCCTGTTAGCTCGTTGTCACTAGCCTTCAGTTTGCTATCCTCGTGCTCTCTACTCAGTTTGTATCATTTTTCCTTAGCTAGCTATCCTGCTAACTAGCTGTTCTGTCTTCTTTCCCTTTATTCCCTTTATGTTTTCCCTTTGAGCAGTAAATTCACTGTCTGTTAAGCTACATTGACTTCTGGCAGTCAGATTTCACATACCTGACTAGCCTAAACTATGTTTTGTATTTGTAATTTTGTTTCGCTCCTTGTGCTAGCTTGTCTGTGTTGCGTGTCTCAAATATTACAGGAGTTTCTTTGAGTTTTATGTTCCCTATTTTTTATTATGTCTTTGCTTGCCTGGATCTGCTTTTTGGTGTGACCAACCCTTGCCTGCTGTTTTCCTTTTCTTCTTCTACTGAGGTTTAATTTGAATTGTACCGGCTCAGTCGTTGCCGTCTGCTTTCGGTCAACTCAAAAACTGTTGTGAATGTTTTGGTGTGATAAGACTCTCACTACCTCAATTTATAGATTGATACATGCATGTCTTTTGTTGCCCAGAAGTGACCAAACAATATATCATTGCAGCTTAAAGTATCATATATGAGGACAGTGTTGGAGAAATAAAAAAAAGAAACAATACAAACCATTGACCCAGTAAAACAACAGTGTGGGTGCAGTCAACAAGCAGATGATGAATTGTGTTTGCAGACAAATACGAGTCTGGCGAGGCAGCACTTAAAGAGTACCGATAGATCAGAGAAGAAAATAGGAAGAAAAAAAAAAGACCTGATATATCCTGAGTTGAGCAAAGTCCATTTCAGTTTTTTCACCCCTGAGGAAATAAGCATGGAAGCAGCGACTATTAGAAATTTGGAATTATGATTCCAACCCAGTGGGTACCTGTGCGCAGCGACCTTCATTGCACACACACACACTGGTACTCTCTCTACTCGTCCTTATTCTTGATAGGAATTGTTTTTCAGGTATCAATCAATAAAAGGCAGGGGAAATCTGGTGGGTTGTTTTCTAGCTGAAACTGATACAGCAGCTCAAAATACAAACTCCTGTGTCTCAGAGGGTCCAAAATCAACCTAAAACACTCTTAACCTCCAGGTTTGGCATTGATTTTCTGTTGCACTATGTGTTCCTCAGGACACCAGGATACATACTCTTAAAAATATAACACAAAGAGTGGTTACGAAATTCTTCCCTCATGTACCAATGTTAAGTGCACACAGTCCACCACAGGGGTCAATCTCTGCAGCAGAAGGACAAATTCTCTGCTGCAGAGACTTGTGACTTTTCACGTATAGTCTCACCCTGCAGCCTCCCTAATGTGTTGATTCGTCATATACTCTGTGAAAGTGTTAAACTGCTCTGTGAACATATTAAGGTGGACCTCACATTCAACCTATTTGCAGCTTGTTAAATCCTGGTCATGACATAAAGATGTGTACTTTTTCTCAAATAAAAAGCCTACGTTTTCTGAAGAACACTGTTTAACTGGAACCGATATCAAACCTTTTTTCTTGACGACACTAACCTAAAAATTATCGAGTGAGCTCACTGTTTCTTTTTTTTCACTTGTTTTGTGATTTGGCCGGCTCAATGTGGAGGTGAACAAGCTGACCTGATTTAAACTAAGTTGCAGAAGTGTGTTTGTGTGTGGTTTAAAGACAAACTTAGAAGGAGAGAGAGGTGATGTTGAAACCACATGCCTGAAACTCACTCTGGAGAAATAGGTCCCCGTCTCTTACAGCTGGGATACTATCTTACCTCTCTATCTCACCTCTCACTACAGACACACACACGCACGCACGCACGCACGCACGCACGCACGCACACACACACGGGTTGAAAATTCTATCTGTGTTGTCAGAGGTGGTTTGTGCTGACTCAGATAAGGTACAACCATCTTATCGGCTCCCTTTAAGTGCAAACTTGTCTCCATTCATCGAGTCTGCTCTGATATCTCTCTCTCGCACAGTCACACACAGTCATACACACGCAATCACACACATACAGTGACACACAGTCACACACACAATCACACACATATAGTGACACACAGTCACACACACACACACACACACACACACACACACACACACACACACGCAGTCACACACAGACCCATACACACAGTCACATACAGACAGTCACACTCGTATAGTCATACACACAGTCACACACACACACTTGACCTTTACTTATCACTTCTTACGTACTGAAAGCTGTCATGTCTGGATGTGGTGTGTATGTGACTTACGGGGACACTCGATGAACTGCACGATTTTGCACTTCCACATCGGCTCCATTTTTCAACACCGGAGTTTCCTGCTTGGTGTCAGATGAAGTGATTTACAGCATCCTTCTGAAACAGTCTTTTTTACGTTCTCCACAGAACAGTTTCTCATTCGATAATATATTTAACTATTTAACTAACGCTGAGTGACATACTGATAATTTACCAAATTCCAAAGCACTCCATATTGCATGGAGTGTAGGGGGGGTCATTGCGTTGGTGAAATGGTAGCAGATTAAAAAAATGTGTTTGATTTATTAGCGTGGCATCTTCTGTGATTCTAAAGGATGTTGCTTTGCTGTGTTACAAATCATTACTTTTTCCTGGGAGCCTCTGTATCGGCGTCCCTGCTGTGCAAACACAGAGGCCTCATACAAATGAATGAGGAAGCTGTGTGTTCTCAAGCAGCGCTATTGTCAGGCTCACTGTGAAAGGAAGGTCGAAACACAGACAGCGAGACACATTTTCAGATTTAAGCAGCACAGTGAGGTCAGTTTCAACAGGTGCTCTACTGCATATATGCAAACTTGTTGTTCCTTAACAAGGACACGTACTGATGTGTAAAAAGACAAATCTACATTCAATTTCATCTGAGTCACTGAAAGAGACGCAGACTTAAGTAATATTGTGTCTTTGTCACTTCTGGTTAGGCTTTAATCTCTCTAACACACAGAAGTTGTTTTTTTTACTTTCCTTTCACTCACATGTCCGCATTTTTTCACCTACATTCACTTGCTCGGTTTGGTCCCCCACTCTGTTTATCTAAGCTCATTCATTCACAGAGGAAAGAAGACTTTCTGATTACTCTGTCTGAGTCGTCTGGCGAGCCGAGGATGTGAGGCCCAAAGTACCTGTCAGCGCTCGGGGAGAGAGATCACCATCAGGAGAGCACACACTTGTTCGGGTGTAATAAGAGGAGAGGAAACAAGGACTGGAAAGGTTGTAGAGAAGGGGAAAGCTCAGACAGGAAGAGAGGGAGAATATGAGCAAAGGTGAAAAGAAAAGAGGAGCACAGACAATGGGGAGTGTCTAGGACTTAAAAAAGGCAAAGGGTCGTGGGATGGAGTGAGATTAAAGAACAGGTAAAGGGGAAAAAAGGAAAAAGTATTAATGATAAGAAAGAAGGGAAACATACAGTATGTGGACGATGAATGAAAGGCAGAGAGGAGGACAACATGAGAGGAAAGAAGGGAGGAAGGTATGTAACAAGAATAAATGAGGAAGGAGAAAGGACAGAAGCATACAAGAGGGAAGGAAAGGAAGACAAAAGGAAAGAAGAGAAAAGGAAATGACAGGTAAGGAGATAAAAGGAAAGGATAAAGGAAATAAAATGAATTTAAAGTAAGGTGAAAATGAAAGAGAGAGAAGATAAAGTAGAAAGAAAGAATGAAGGGGATTGGAAACGAAAGGAAACAGACGAGAGGAGGAAGGTGGAGATGGAGACAGCTGTGCACATGGTCAGTTGTCTGTGACGCACTGACAGATCAACACACACACTCCTCTGTAGAAAAGCACACTCAATGCCTTAGACTGTGTGCATGTGTCTCTCTCTCTTATATCACTGGTGTTTGCATGTGTGTGCATTTCTGCAGAGGGGCTGTCTGCACTGTCCGATCAGCCATGCTTCATTAGTCTCTTTGTGTGCTTTTTGAATCTGTTTATGCCTGAATTAGCAGCGCCCAGTGATCCGTGCGTGAATCGCCGCCTCCGCCAGGACTCCATTCATCCTTACCTGTCTGCTGTCACCTCACACCAATCGACCGCTAACCTGATACAACAACATGCTGATAACAGGGACCGATTAGCAACAACAGGGGAGAGAGAGAGAGCGAGAGAAGAGAGGGAGAGCAGACAGAGGGGGACTTCAAGTGGATCAAACTCGGTAAAGAAAGAAAACAAACAGAACAAAAGAGAGATATACAGTGAATAAATGAAGAATGTTGGTGAGCAATTGAGAGTGAAAAAGACTTAAAAACCCAACCAGACAAACGCACATAGTGAGTTTTTCATCTGAAATCGTTCATCGTCTGCTGCCCTTCTCTTGTTAAACAACACTGGATCGAAAAATGGAAGCTGCGTCTATCGATTAATATCCCGCAAGCAAGCTTTTTGTCATCACCTCGCAACCCGACTCTACTTCTCTGTCGCCTGATTTATTCATGCTGATTTTATTTCTGATGAGAGAGCCATTCGCTTCGCTGCGTTTTAAATAAATCCTGATATATTCATCTATTACAAAGACTCACACAGTAAGGGAGTAATTGCAGCACAGCATTTAATACTCTTTAATTCACTGTAATCACATTATTCACTGCGGCTATGTCTGGGGATCTTTCAGAGGCCGTCTTCCTGTTTATTTCAACTGACTTTTTCTTATTTCTGTGCAAGGAACTAAGTAAAGAAAAGACTGATCCAGAAATCCTATTTATATGGGTTTACGTCTCTGTTGTTTTTGGCACCAAACTAAAATTAAATGTTGCCTGTGTTGAGTATCAAAAACTCTCCACAAGTGATTCAGTGTCTAACTTGTACGATGATTCTTTTGTTCTATAGATATTTCAGATTACAGTCAAACTTCCATCAATAGTCTGCGCTTTTTTTGGGACTTAAGACTTTATTGTCCCCATGAGGAAATTTCTTTTCACAGCAGTGTTTCTGTCCAACAGACCACAGAAGAACAGTACAAACACAAAACATGGTGTATTGAACAAACAATGTTAAACAACAATCAAAAGTTCCCACGCTGGCCTGTTCAGCGAGGCCTTCTCTTCAGGGCCGCTATAACAGAAGAGATCAGGCTCTTCCCAAGGCGAGCCTTTCTGCACCTCAGTCTATGAAATGACCCGGCCCTTATTTGGGACACGTGTCAATACGAGACGGGCCTTTTATAATTATCAATCAAAACTACTGCACTGCAAAGATGGTTAGCACTAAACAATTGTTCATTTACACCAGAGAACGAATATTTCACAAAATGAGGTCGTCGAAAAAACAAGTGATTGGCTGGCCTTTGGAGCTGTGTAAACATATCAGAATGTCTTAAGTTGTTTAGTAAAGTTTAAGTCATAGCGTTTAAGTTTCGCATGAGAGATGGAAAAAAATAGCTTTCGTAATTTCAACATTTATTTCCATCTCTAAGCCAGCACAAGCAGCCGAGTCCTTCTCGTCCCTTCTGTCACTCACTGATGTTTACATTTCTTTATTTCAAGACTCTGTCCCGATCATGATGCAGGACTCTCGAGAGGCAGAGCTTGTATTTTGTGGTAGCACACTGACATGTTCTCCATCAGAGCTTTAACCTTCTTTCTCACACTGGTACACAAACAAGCAGTAGTCTGTCTTTCTTGGACAGATGTTAGAGTTCAGCTTTATTTTTTCTGTGGGCGTCTAATTGAGTCTTGCCTTTATTTGTCAAAACGTGTGGTAGCAGCAGGCTCGTGAAAGGGACTGGGCCTTCAATTGGGATGGGCTTCTATTTGAAGTTTTACAGTAATCAAAATTACTTCTCTCATTAACCCAATGACCATGATCCACAAACCGTCAGCTCTAAAAAAAAAAAAAAAAAAACTCTCACAAACGCATTGTACCTAGGTAGGCTACCAAATAGTAGACAAGCACCTTCAGCTGATAAAGAGCTGAACATTTTCCCCAGCAGTCTGTAGGGACCAAACAGAGCTAAAAGAAGATTGGAATTTCAGGTGTGTGTGTTTTGCTTCCCCCCCAGAAAAGGAAGATGGGGTCAAGAAAAAGAGAGAAACAGCAACAGCACCACCTCATTAAAACTGCTCTAAAACAGTAAAAGTTTGAAGAGAAAACATCTCTGTAGTTTTGCCAACATGTAACTTGTGGTAGGATAGTTCTGCAAGTTCATGCTGTGTTGGAGACGAATTTGAATCTGACCTTTATTGGGTAAGGCCAATTCCAATCATTCTCTGATATTTGGCATGATTGCATACTGTTGAGGCATTTTCATTAACAACCAAGATGACTGCTGAAAATGCTGAATCTGCAAGTTAACTACTATTTTTATAAGGACCAATATCCACCTCTTAAAAACATTTCAAGACAAATAAAATACAAAAGTCAAATAATCAAACTTGTGCTGTATTCTAATTTAATTCAACATGCCTCTGTACAAACAGCAGGAATACATGTTGTTTCTGTGAGAGTGTAGAGGGTAGGAGGAGAGGAAATGAATATCTCTGTGAGCTTTGTAGACTGTCAGTGAGACTCCCAAACCCACTTTAATGGCTTCATGCTCTACATCCCTCCCCATCTCTTGTGCCCTCCAACCTCAGGAACAAAAAGAAAAAAAAACAGGTATGTGCAATAGCTAGAAAATGAAAGTCAAACTAAACCCTGCCCAGGAGGTTTCCTGTGATACACCTGGACATTTCTGTATAAGATTGTGTGTGTGCATGTGTGTGCGCTTTCTTTAGGGTTATTATAACCAGTTGTCTGGGGACAGCATGTCTAATTGGGTACAAAATTGGTGTCTCCATTTGAATTTTACTGCAGCTACATTCAGCAGAATGTAAAGTGGTTTCTGTCTTAATTGTCAGGTTAAGGTTAGTAATTGGGGTTAAGTTCAGGTTAACGGTCCATGGAGAGAATAAACGTCAGTGCCTTAAAAGTATGTTAAACCAAAGTGAGCGTGTGTGCGTGTGTGTATGTGTGTGTCCTCGTTTGTTGTGATGGTTGGTTGGGCATGAAAAAACTAAAGGCTGTGGCTCTGTTGTGGAGTTGGTTGTCTCTAAACCCGTAGGTTGGGGTTCTATCCACAGCTCCTGCAATCACATGTTGAAGTGTCCTTGGGCAGGACCAAAGCCAGCACTGTAAGAATGCAAATGAATGGAATAGTGCTGGTAGGCAATTGGGCACTTCACGTATAGCAGCCTCTGCCATCAGTGTGTGAATGGGTGAATGTGAAATGTAGTGTAAAAAGCTTTGAGAGGGGAGAAAAGTAGAGAAGCGCTCTACAAGTCCAGGTCCATTTAACATTTACCATCATTCCTTTAAAGCATGCTGAAATCTAATGATAAGTAAAGTCCAACATGACAGTAGAGAACAATCATTGAGATCAATTAAATACATACTGAAGAATAAACAAAGTCAAAGATTAAAATAATCACCCAATTTGTCCATTATTAACCAAAGTATTGGAAGGTGCATTTATGTAAATTCTTAGCTGAAGTTTTAAACTTTTTGATTTCACAAGTAACACAAATATTGCATTATGCTTTATGCCGATGACACAGTGATGTTTGCTTTATCAGACTGGGACCTTCAGAAATGTAGGAGCTGGACTGCACTTTCGTGATGTAAAGTAAAAGTAAAAGCTCCAAGCTCCAGAGTTCCAGCCCTCACATAGGATCATAAGCTTTGAGTGTAGTAACTAATAATGCTGGGGGAAAAAATCCTATAAATATAAAATAAATATTGGAGATGCTTTTAAAAATGGACAGAGGTTAGAAAGCAGAAAGGTTTCAAGATCGAGGTAGTGCTGGCTAAACGCTGAAGCTTCAGTGTCCGCGACATTGGAAACCTGAGCATTGACTCTAGGTAGGAGGGGGCAGGCGGCAGCTCTATTCAATGTTTTGAATTCGGACTGCAGTACCCATTTTAAACACTACATGTCAGAGTTACATATTGCTCCTTTAAACATTGGCTTCACAAAAATGTCTGGCTCCATCCACCAGATAGTTTAGACATACGGAGGAGAGGTGAAACGTCTTCAAGACCTTCAACCAGTCCAGTTGCCTTTGGATCAAGCTTCCAACTTCACAACAGAAGTTGCTGCTTGTGCAGTACGGTACATTTCCTCGTATGTTTACACCTCCCTGGCTATAAACCTGATCCTTTTTTTGACCCACACTCATCAGTGATGAAATAAAAACACATTTTATTTGCCCCACATTGTTTCTACTGTTGTTTCGTTTTTTGAGCTCATCACACAATCTGAACTATTTCTGATGATCACCCTTTGGTCTCTTTTTTTTATCATGTCTTTATGTCTACATTGTTTTGCATTTACGCTTTGACAAGGCCATGAAAGTCAGTCATTCAACAGATCAACTTACTACAAACGGAAATAAACATTTCTGCATAATTGCCTCTAAAAATAATAAATCGTTTGAAGCTGTTTGACCTCGACACCTCCCGCTTTAAAAAGCGCTGTCTGCATGCTGACTGACTGACATGAAAAACCTTCTCTTTTTTTTTCATGAAAACGATCCACTCTCAGGTGTATGTGGCCCCTGAAGAGCTACGTGTCAAGCCAATCAGAAAGGTTTGACAGTATCGCTTGAATCGTCGTCCTTCAAGACGCCTTTCATCTGTCTTCCAGTCGTGTCTTGTCTCTGAACGGGATATCAGAGATGTGAGAAAAAAGGCAATTAATTTCTCACCCGCAGGAGATTTGGATCACATTTTTCTAGCAGACTCATAACATAAAAAAACAATACATTCCTACACCTGCTTGAAGACATGAACTGTACTGTACATGAAGTGTGTGAAATGAAACATTCCTCTTATTTTCTAATGTTTCGTCCTCTGGGCAGACCCAAACTAATAGTACTCACCTCTTGTCGTCCTTCCACAAATGTACAGTGGTCTATTACAGCTTTTTTTATTCTCCTCCAGGGCTCAAATGAACAGAGTAGTAATGGGAACATCAGTCGTCCATCCTTCTCCTCTTCCTCTGCTCTTTATCTTTCTCTTTCTTTTCAGGGAGAAAGACTGAACAAAAGGCTAAAGAGAAGGACAAAGAGCCGACTGGCTGTCCTGTTACGTCAACATTCTTTAAACAAACAAAAAAAGAACACTTCCACATTTTGGGTGAACTGATTGTCCTATACTGTCGCTCAAACTTGTACAGAGCTTTTGGTGAAAACAGTTTAGTATCAATAAAGCATCAAGAGTATCTTCAAAAACATGCGTTTAAATAAATGAACTTGATATTCTATGAAACCTCATTGTGTCTTCAGGAAGCCTGCAGAGAATATTCCTATCTGCACAGAGGACAGAGTTATAACACATCTGCTACAGTTTACACCTCGACCAATATTAAAAGACCTCAAATATCCTGTTTGTGAGCAAACATGTCCAAAAGTTATAATTACAGATGATTATTATGTGAGAATCTGTCATTTGTTCAGAGTGGTTATTAAACGGGGACTTGCACCTGCATAGATGCCTGGTGGTGTGGTAACAGATGCAGTGATAGCCAAAGTTTACCAGAATTTGGCAGGTTCGGTAGTGTGGATGATTTTGTACCCTGATTGGTAACACTGTCTCTGGGCTCTTTAGTGAAATATTACACGTCTGTATTATTTCTGGAAAAAGATTACTGTTGAGTGTATGTGGAAAAAGCTGTCAGAAGTTAACTTTTGTATGTGGCAGAGAGTAAGTGTTGTTTGAATTTGAATGAAATAAATATTGTGTGTATGTTTATGAATAATGTTTGAACGACTATCCAATAGTTTAAGTTCTGTATGGAAGCTTCAATATCCTCCAATGTCAGGAAAGCTTGGCTGTTAAGTCTCAGAAGACTCGGGGTCAGATATATTATTGAGTAAAGGTTTTGTATTCATGTTAACTGGTACTGCTCTTGCCCTGCGACTGACTGGCGAACAGTCCAGGGTGTACCCCGGCTCTCGCCCAATGACAGCTGGGATCGGCTCCAGCCCCCCTGCGACCCCAAACGGGAAAAGCGGTATAGATAATGGATGAATGGATGGTACTGCTCTTCAGTTGAATAAGTTAAAAAAATAGTAGTAGTGACAAAGAAGCGGATATCACACAGATCTATGAATACAGAATGGGGAGTAACTACACTTAACTCCATTATCATTTTTTTAACCAGATGTGGAGCTTTCTTGCTTTCTGACTCACGTTGTGCTTTGTTTCAATCCAAATATTCTGCCCCCTTCAGCTGTAAGTCTGAACTACGTCACAGCTAGCTCAACAGATGTTTTGCGCATTGAAAGGGTTGAATGAAGACTCAGACGTTAAGGTAGAGTTAAGACTGTTTACTTGTGTCTTTGTCAAACAGCGTACTTATGTGTTTCGCTCTGTGAAACTAAAAAAATAAAAACAAGGAAATGTTCTTAATGTTAAAAAAAAAAGCACAGAAACATGATTACCTGCATACAAAAAACAGATAGCCTATGTAATCCTCTTTCCCTAGTTAGAAACGTCCACTTCTTCAGCCTGTGGGTAATAAGCGGGGCTATACCGTTTTCTTCTTTATTCAACTTTAATGTACAACAACCCAGTGAGACATTGCAGCACAGCGTTCACTCCGGGATCACAACAACTGCGGCCTGCTAAAGCTGCACGAGTCACTCTACGCTGTCACACTCATTACCGTCTCTCCTGAAACAATGACAGGCAGGAATGTTGACCACAAAGCAATAAGGGGACATAGTAACTTAAATGTAACACATAAGTGTAAATGAAATACTTAAAGTGCAGTGAATGAAGTACAATAATAATTGTAAACTTAATCCTGGAAACCCCAAATAATACAGGTGAATTATTCCTGCTGAAATATACTAAATCCAACACAGTGTACTGGACATCTTAATAAGCATCATAAATTAGTGCAGTTATTAAAGGAAGAATATGCAACTTTTTGATCCAGTAGATGTCGCCCTTGAGCACCAGCATGAAACCACAAAGAATCATAACTCGTTACAAAATCTCAGTTCAAAATAGGTTTGAGGTCTGGGTAGACACAGAGGCAGCGGTAAAGTCAAGACGTGTTGTCTTAAGCTCCACAGAGGGTCGAACACATTTATAACGTGTGGATGAACTGCCACAGGGTTAGCACTACAGGGACAGCGGCTATGTTTGCAGGAACAGGATTGAGGCGAGATCACAAAGAGATCACAGGCTGGCAGGCCGACGTGAGAGAGGATGATGATTTTCAGTGTAAGAGATAAAAGAAGCTGTGAGGTAGAAGAAGGTGGAGGTGATGATGGGTTATTTATAACTCAGCCATATGGATTTCATGAAGGATAAGAGTTATTCATAATAAGGCCCATGGCTGAGCTGACTCAGTGTAGCTGTTTATCAGGAGGCTTAAGACCCGCCTCAGTTGCAGCTCTTTGCCTGTTGTTCGGCTGACTGAAAGATAGGTTGAGACAGCATTCCCAATATGGCGACCGCCATCCTTGGGCTTCAAGCGCCCTTCAGTAACCAATGGGAGACTTTACTGTAAAAAGAATGGACAGCACAAGAGCTGCTAAGAAGTGAAGCCAAAAGCTTTGACGCTCCCCCTGCTGGCTGACTGCAGTACAGGTCAGAAATACAGTCTTCTACATTTTAACAGATGGAACGTGAGGCAAACTTTAACATTTTCTGTCATTATAGTGAGCGCTTTTCATGCTCATTTAAGTCAGAATGTTAACTTTTCGGAGTAGTCTAAGTTGAATTAGTTATTTGACATTTGAAAAACAACAGATGTTATGTCATGATTGACATCTCTGTTGACGAATGGGGGTCCAGCAGAGTGCTTTACCAGATTAGCAGAGTAGAGTAGGACGTAAGGGATCTTGACATTTTATCCACAAGTTTAGTGTCGTAGGAAAGGGCGGGGCCTTATTTCTGCGGCTCCAACAGATCCCTTCTCCGTGTGCCTTGCGTTCAGATGAAGTCACCAGCGCAATATGTAAGCCCCTGTCGCAGGGGTATTTTGGCTTCATTTTATTTTTACAGCACAAGGAGATGGAGATGTGTTGTCCATATTCATTTACAGTCTATGGGTACAAACCACACCATCCTCACTAAGACATCAGAGACGAGGCAGTGTGTTACCAGTTGCCCAGCTTTTATTTTTGGCAGATCTGCTTTCTACAGACGGCTGAAAGCCAAAACATTTCCTGTGCTGCCAAATATTAGAACTCTGAGCCTGCTCACACAGGACGCAAAAACACGTTTGCAAAGTTGACTATGTGTGTAACATTGTTAATGGTACAGAGAGGTGAGAGAAAAAGGCTCACAATCACAATTACCATTGAGATGGGTAACAAAAGCTTTACAGGATCTGCTCCCAGGTGGGGCTTTATACCGTATGGATGTGAAAAAGGTATGAGAACAGCCAGCATGTTGCTTTCAATTTTCAGTCTACTCCCAAGAGTCAGTCCCTTGAGGTTGCCTTGCTTGTAGTGTGTCTAGAAAACTAAGCCGTGAGTGGCAGTGGAGGAAAGGTGATGAGATTGTATATATCAAAGGTTTTAGCCTCTTGGGAAGATGGTTAAGCTCAGCAAATGTCATGACAAACTGCGTATTAGATTAAATATCATGTGTGAAAATGGAAAACTCCTGAGGTGACGCAAGAGGAAAACTAAAGGGTGAACCAAACTTTTAAGGGTGTTCTACCAGAGACAATCGAGAAACAAATGGGGTACTCTATATCCTGAATTTGTGTCACATTGCTGACATTGCCTTGATGACACTAAGTCTACTAACTGAGGAAGTTATTGTGAGCACGGTTATGACCAATTTTTATCCCATTGTCCCACTCATCTCCTGAACATTCTGACATGATATGGTATTTTTCAGACGGACCAATATGTAGAAAAGCAACCTCATTCGAAAGTTGTCCTTGTCTCGGCAAGATCTTCACCACATATTTATCTATTTGAAAGCGAGGTCCTGCAATCAATTAACCTTCAGTGCAGCCAATGTCTTTTTCCAATTGGAGAGAAAGACATTTAAAGGGACTTACACTTGAAACCATGAGTCAAAAGTTAAAGCAATACAAAAAAAAGAGTTTCTTTGGTTCCTCCCTTTTGGGGATGATTTTAACAGATGGTGCAACCTAGACCATTTTCTGAGTACAATCTATGGCAAGTAATGCTTTAGGGATTGTTTTGTTTGATTGGAAAATGTGGCAAAAAAGTGTTTTTTTTATCTTTAAATATTTATGTTTGGCCTTTGCGTTTATTGAAAAGGACAGCTGAAGAGAGGCAGGAAGTGAAAGTGGGGAGGACATGGATCAAAGAGCCAAGGAGTCGAACCCAGTGAAGAGACGTCCTTCTCAACTGTAGTGGATTCCAAAAAATGGATCCAAAGACATTCTTTACCTTACACACACAAGTTTCAGGACGTACACAGGGTCATATACAGTACGTTTCTCCTCATCCTCCCCACAGTGACTTCATGCAGTGCGATGGAGTGTCAGTCCCGTTTAGGTGCTGTGAATGGAGAACAGGTGCAGTAATCATTCTCCCCTGCCTCCTAAATAAAACACCATATACCTCAAATACGAACTTTCTGTGCACTTGCTTTCCCCTCTACTGATATTCTTTTAAAGACTTTCACGTTAAAGTCGTGAACTTTTCAATAAAGGTACAAAATAATCTCTGATTATGGTCAAACTCTGTTAAGACACAGGTTTTATTTTACCATAAGTGATACAAAAAGTTACAATAATCTATTACAGCTTTTAAAATGATATTTCCTAAACTAATTTTGAATAAAATTAACTGGTCATGAACAAGCAGTACTGTCTAAATGGAAATTTGGGCCAGGTCAAAGTTCAGAAGGATTTGAGTATTTCTAACGTCAGCACCTCTTAATGGTTTCCCTGATTTTTATTTTTCATTTTTTTACTTTTGCATTTATTTGGACAAGCCAGCTGTAGATGGAGAGGAAATGTGGGAGAGAGAGTGGTGGATGAGGATCGGTTAGCGCTGATGCCTCACAGCAGGGAGGTTCCCGGTTCAAATCCCCATTGGACAGGAGCCTCTCTGGTTGGAGTCTGCATTTTCTCCCTGTGCATACGTGGGTTCTCCCCGGGTACTCTGGCTTCCTCCCACAGTCCAAAGACGTGCTTGTTAGGTTAATTGGTGACTCTTAAATTGCCCATAGGTTTGAATGTGAGTGTGGCTGGTTGTCTGTCTCTATATATCAGCCCTGTGATTGACTGGAACAGTCCAGGGTGTAGCCCGCCTCTCGCCCAATGATAGCTGGGATTGGCTTCAGCCCCTGGCAGACTAGATAATGGACGGATGGATGATCCCAACTCCTCCACTTTAATCCAACGGGTCAAAAGGACGCTCAAATTATGAATTGATCCCTCAGTTTTTTATTCTGTAAGACATTTTCTTGACATGTTAGATCTTGAACTAACTTTAAAGTAAAGTGAAAGTCCTTGTTTATAACATTTTCTAACAGCTGAAAGGGTTATTCAAGTAAACATGAGGTATGTTGTTGTTTTTTGCAGGTCTTTGGACAACATTTTTAGCGGCTATGAAACAGGTTATATTGCAGATTATGTTCACATATAGGGCACACTGTCAGACACTCAATGCTCAAACAGATGGAAACCCAAAAGGAGTCTTCATGAAACAGAATCCCCACTGACTGTCCTTATACATGACCTCCAACCTGGAGCACACCACAGGGCCAATGACTGATTGAAGCAGATGGGAGAGCTTTAAATGACCATACAGGTGATTTAGCATGTTCCAGCCCAATGACCACAAATTACATGCTAATCTATGCCACTGCATTATCTTGTGGTTCTTTATGTTGCCTGCATTTAGTCCATTTTTCTGACTTTGTCCTCCCATCTTGTGTCATCCACTGACTGCACAAGGCAGGGAGGGGCTGCTCTGTGTGACCCAAAGGCAAACAGGTCAAAATGTACGTCTATCATACAATGCACCCCAAGGACGGACAGTCAGAAAGTAAATCTCTCACTTTCTCCTTGTCCTTTCATACATGACACTATAAAGTGATTAATGTCAGCTTCAAGATCAGACACCAAATCTTGCTGTCCCCAGTGGCTGAAAAAAAACACCTGCACTCTATCACACATGTTTACAGCTAGAAGCACAAAAGATAACAGCCACACAAACACTCACAGGCAAGGTGAAAATGACTGTTTCCTGTTTATAGGACAGGGCAGAGAAGAAGGGCTATACAGACAAAACAGTGATAAAAAAAAAACAATAATGAAAGCTATAACTGAGAAGGGCTGCTCATCCCAGAGGACAGGACTCAATCAGTCAAACTGTAACATACTGCCTCACTGACCTTGTTTGATTGCTTATGTACAAGTTCTAATGCACCAACGTTTAAAGTCCTGACTGACGTTTGTCACCATAGTCCATGATACAAAGAACATAAGCGTTTTTGATTGGACACCAATATGGTTCAGCTTGGCTTCTTTGTAAAGAAATAACGTAATATATAAGCAGTGTGAATATTGTACTGTAATATTGAAAAGCAGAAAAGGAGGTAGTTATACACACATCTCGTAGGTGCAGGGTAAAAACAGCAGACTGAGGAAGAAGATATGCCCGCACACTTTCTCAAATACCACAAAAAGTTTGAATTCATCATCAGAGGTCTTGTTCAGGTGATAACTTTTGAGAAAAAACTTCAAAAATGATCACCTGAAGATGACTGCTGGTCGAAACTTTGTGCTTGAGATGAATTCAAACTTTTTGTGGTATTTGAGCAAATGTTTAGGCATCTTCTTCCTCAATATTAAAAAGTAAAGACTGACTGGGTGCATGACATAAAACCGTGTTCTTCCTCCAAACTGGTCTTCAGAGTTAAAATGTCGAACTGCTTCCTGCACTGAAAGGGAACGTTTTTATGACATTGCTATTTTTATTTTTTTTACATTTTTCAAAAAGACAAAGTGTGCAGTTTTTGTGTCCCTTACTTGATTGAGTTAATTTTACAATCAACACAAATCAAGACAAATTGAAAGGTTCTTAGAAAGAGACATATTAAAGCAATTTCACTTTTGTTCGGGGTAAAAAGTTTTATTTGAATTTGGCGATTCAGGTCTTGCAGGCCTCCTGTGTGCAATGAATTCAGCACCAGTGTAAAGTGACTCAGGTTTGATACCAGGTCTGACTCTTAATTTGTAACTTGTATTTCTTACAAACTGACGCCTAGTGTCAAGACTGAAAAACTCTGAGAGAGAGCCTTAGAGTGTGAAAGGGACTCAGTGCCACTGCTACTTTTTTGTGACCATGTGATCCATTTTGATCGTTTGGTTTATGCAAGTAACAGTGTTGAAAACATTTCCCGGAGCATGAAAGAATTTTGATTTATCATGAGTGAGACAGAATTCATTAATGAAGCAAGATAATCAGAAAACAACTATTAGAAAGATCCCAAATGGTTGTTCTCTTAGCCTTTGAACACAAGTAAAACTCGGACAATTTCAAAGTAAGGACACCCTCTGTTTACTGTAATTACACACTGGAGTCATAATTATCCACATGGGTGATCTTAGTCAGTGTTCTTCCTGCTCTGTGATCTACACTCGCAGCATCAAGGTTCAACCCCACTGTCAGACAGATGGGAATCCAAAGAAGGAGGTCTTCCAAGAACAGCACCCCCTGTCTACCCCCACCTGTCCTGATACATGACCTGCAACTGGAGCTCACTGGGCTGACGAGTGGCTCTGAGACCACTGAGATCTGGAGGAGGGAGGTGTAGAAAGGAAGTTAAAGCAACAACTCTGACCGTTTTGCATATTTTTGCACAAAATAAAAAAATTGTGCATTCGATATTTAACTTCTGTGCAGGCTGTGGTTTCAGTTCCAGCAGCACAGGATTGAAATCAGCATGCAGAGACCTGAGAACTGCTTTAAAGGTTGACTTTCACAGGGAGTTATTATTTTGTTTTTTACGTGTTTTTCATGTGGTAATCCATTTGTGTCCGAGGGCAAAACTCTTGCTTCTTTTTTTTTATTCACCAAAGCTCTACCATTGCATATTCAAAGCTGCTTTGTTTGGCTTTTGGCAACTATAAAGGCAGGAACATTTTTCAAAACAAGCTGGCTGATACATGGAAAATATCTCCAAAACTTATTTTCTATGGTGAACATACATTTACACATCCACAAGACATCAAGCAATATTAGCCTGAATACTTTGAGTTGTATTTCTGACTATTTTCGGGGCATTTGTCATCTTGGTATATTTGAACCATGCGAGCCGTGTTTGGACGACAGGGAGTGGATACAGACGGCTAGGCTTCTATTCTGGTTAACAGACCACCATGGTAGCAACTTGACAATCTCTGGTAGCCATGCCGTACATGCCCTTCTTTTAGTCCCTTTAATGGGACCATAACGTACAGAATGAACATTATGCTGCATAAAAACCTTGAAATTTGTGATTGAGCCCACAAAGTCAATACAAAAATGTGTATGTGAGAAGTTTGGTATTTGTGTTTGTTTGTACAATCTGGCTTCTCTCTGCAAACAGTGGAGTCGCCCCCTGCTGGCTGTTAGAAGATATGTAGGTTTAAGGCACTTTCCACTTCTTATACAGTCTGTGGTCAGATCTGGAGGGACACACTAGATGTAAATCCTAAAACAAATTGTGTGATCACTCTTGAAAAATAAAATCATCAACAGTGGGGTGAGTCTAAAAGATTTCGCAATTAACTGGGAAAAACATACTAAAAGACTTGTGCTTTAAGAAAGATACGTGAGCAAGGATGTTGAAGAAAGAAGCAAGAAGATGAACCTTGATAAGTGTGGTTAGAGTGGGGATCATGCATGACAGATGTTTGACACTTGTTGTCTTATAGGTCATCCAGGAGAACGATGACTGACTGCAGCCATTCATACATGCCGAAAAGGGGCATCTTCTACGTGTGCATTCATTTACTCTCACAGATGAGCCCAAGCTGTCAATTCATTCTAAAAGTGAACAGGAAATAAGCCTCTGCTCTATTAGCTACGACACCTCTGCTGCCTCTATTACGCAGCTCTCTCTGTACAGGTCCCACAACCAGCCGTCAGACAAACAGTCTCTTCGGACGCACAGCGAAGGTCAGGGTGTGACAGCAGGAGATGAGGTGTTGATCAAAGTGAAGTAGAGTTGGGTAATAGGGTAGTTGTCCATGCACAAGGAGGCACTAAAGGTGTTTTTCGAGTTAATTTACCACCAACAAAACCATGGCTGATTCTGTATGATTGCTGTTATGATGAAAATTCACAATTTTTTGTCTTAATTTACTCACAATAAGTTTATCAAGACCAGTATACAAAAGTCAGTAAAAGGCTGATTTAAATTGGATGATTACTCATGCAATATTATTTCGATCTTAGGCTCCCTGTTTATCTGTGTTTTTATTGTTCTGTCAGCTTTTTTGTACAGATTGTTTTTGTGCAGTTTCTTGTGTATTTGGTGTTGATTTGGATGTATTTTAAAGGCCCAACAAGGAAAGGGCATTGCAAACTAGCCTAGGCGGTATACAAATTCAGGAGAGTCAGAAGTCAAAGACTGAACATGTAGGTGTGGTAGCCCTTAGAAACAGGCGGTACAAAATAGTAAGGGTGATCCATTTTCAGAGTCTGAAATAATTGTTTATCTCCAGTCACTAAAAATAAGTGAAAAATATTCAAGTTTAA
Organism: Tautogolabrus adspersus; assembly: GCA_020745685.1. NCBI lineage: Eukaryota > Metazoa > Chordata > Actinopteri > Labriformes > Labridae > Tautogolabrus > Tautogolabrus adspersus. The sequence continues at coordinate 18,708,494 of CM036554.1, forward strand.
ACTCAATAGATTCCTTTTCTACATGTAAAATGTGTGTTTATGTGTTTTTAGGTGCATATAAAACTTTTTTATGGGACTATTTTTGGCATTTTTTCTAATAAGCTCCATGAACAGATACGTAGTAAAACTAGGATAAATATTAGGGGATGCTTTTGAAAATGGACAGAAGTTAAAACGCAGAAATGTTTGAAGACCAGTGCAGAGCTGGCTAAACACTGAAGCTTCAGTATCTGGGACATGGCAACCCGTGTGTGCATGGGCTCCATGGAGGAGGGGACGGGGGACGGGGGGGACAGCTAGCTCCAATGTCTTGAATTTGGACTGCAGGACCAGGTTATAACTATATGTGTCAGAGCTCCTTCAAATATAATAAGAGAAGGGCACACAAGTATGAAACATAAAATAGACACCTATTCAACACGATGGTTCTCCCCTACTTCTGGCAATCCTCCTTTTTTCACTTAATGAGCTTTAGTCTGTGTCCACCAGTGACGTATTTGTTGTGCTAGAAACTGCACTTTCCAGTACATGCTAATGTTCCTCCATGTCTGCTGGATGTTTAAAAAGACAGCCAGTATAACTTCTACAACTTTAGTAGCCTAAGGTTGTGAAGTGTCACCATATATTTTTCAGCTAGTTTTCCAGCCCCAGGCACATCAGGTAATACCACCTTAATTTACTGATCTGAATATTTCTTACAGATATTTAAAACGCTGTTTACCTCTCACTGCTGTGGGACCACTTTCAAACTCCCCTTCACTGTGATTTTTTTTGTAGAGATTTTTGTTTTTGCCAAACTCTCCGACATCAAAGCATCACAACAGAACAGTTACTGTAAAGTGGATCTAAGCCGAACACAAGCTGCTGCTGTGTCGACTGCACATATACCCTAAAGTGTTCTGCATATGGCTGCTGCACCACCTCAGGACATGTTACTCTTTTATGATACTGTTTGTACATGAATATTATACACAAAACATATGCTTAAGACCGCACACAGGAATATATTTTCTCTTAATTAATGATGTGCTGTTTTTAGAGGTCTCCACCTGCCTCAGATGAGCTCTGTGGGCTTATTTGGCATCTTAAAAACATCTTTTTCTGCCATTTTCTGTAAGTTATCCATATTTATTGTGTTATTGTTAAAGTTGCACAACACTTTTACTTCCATAGCACTCTATGAGTTAGTTTGACGTTCAGATTTTTGCACCAGACGTACCAGGAAATAAAAAAAAGTATCCTTAATCCTTCATGTTCTAGATCAAATTGTTTACAAAAACTTTTAAAAAATGTTTAAAAAATTGAGCGCTACGGGCGCAGGTAGCCAAGTGGTAAGTGCACATGCTCCATGTACAGAGGCTATAGCCCTTCAAGCGGGCAACCCGGGTTCGAATCCGACCTTTGGCTCCTTTCCCGCGTGTCTTTCCACCATTTTTTCCCTCCCCATTTCTGACTCTATCCTCTAACCTGTCTCTAAAAATAAAAGGCTGCGAGCACTTATGTTTGAAAAATGTGTTTCTTTACTCTATTTGAAAAGAACATGATCCACCACTCACAAAAGATATTATTCAGTTGTATAAACATTATCAAGCCACTTTTACTTGTCACAGAAATAACTCTAATATTGTATTCCCAACATAAACTCTAATCTAGATAAATAAAAGAAACTGCTTGTGTACTAAATCAAAATCAGCCAGCTTTGCATCGGGGAATAAATATTTCATCCAGCGCTGTGTGTCTGTGTTGATATAATGAAGCAAGCTGTGGACATGAATCATTTCCGTCATCGCAAGTATTACAGTTGTGAGCCTCTGGCAGTACGCCGTGATTGATAACTCTGATGATTTCACCTCGCTGATGGGAGAGAGGAAGAGCAGAAGGAAGAGAGGAGAGGAAGAGGCATAATGACACTAATGATAAGTACAGAATTGGTAATACCTGAATCATTAAAGAAGTAGCTGCAGCCTGAAAGAAAGTAAGCTATCCTCTAATATATCTAGATTCTTTATCATTTCAGTCTGATAAATATTAGATAACATGAGACCTCTGAATGCTGAATAGTGGTTTACTTTCTCTGTGTATTTGTTCGTATTAATTACTTAACAAACCAAAATTTAGCAAATTGTACATCTAACTTGTGATGCGCGCGTTTAGCTGACTAAGCAATTAAACATCACCCGCACTTGTCAGCACCACAATAACTCAATGCTTTAACTAATCATAAATATTTGTATTATTTCAAGCTCACAATCCTGGTCAAATGTTGTGTGTAAAGTGTAATGCAGTTGCCTTCCATTAGCCGGGGCTGTAGCTCCAGCAGTAATGCCATACTGCCATATTGCTCTACTACCTGGATGTAAACCAGCACAGTGGACAGAATGCACCTCGTAGCCACAGCCTTTTCAGCATATTTTGTTTTAGAAAATAGAGATACAGTTGTATGTAGACTGTGTCAGATTAAACTGGCATTATTATGGCACCTGACTAGAGCAATGCCTAACCACGTTCAGCACAGGCATGTGGGCGTAATCCTACAAGGAAGATCGAAGGCTGCAATGCTAGCACTGCTAACGTTAGCCACACTTGGCAACGCCACATTTGCCATCGTTAACCTGCAGACACTGTGATCATTGTTTAACAGTTTTCAATAGATTGTGTTCAGTGTTTTCTTACCTTTAGAGTAGTCAATTAGATGTTTGTTTAATTGACAGTGAAATTACAGTAGTGGCAATGAACATTGTTACATCTAACACATCTTCATCGTAGGCTTTACAAACATGAATAAGTGTATGCAACACCTCCTGTTTCTGGTTTGGAGTATTTGTTGTCACAGTTTGTGTGGCCTGTATACAACCAGGCATGTCTTTCATGTCAGCCTCCATTAGCAGCAAAATCAGCCTAATATATACAGTATATGCACCGTATGTCATAGGAACATATGGCTGTTAATTTATGGATGATGCATTTTTAATGATGACAGCCCCTTCATTACCTGCAGCTGGACCTGTAAGGATGTATTTTTTCTGCGCAATTATTTATGCACATGTTGAGTTACTTAAAGGGATAGTCCTATATTTTTGAAGTGGGGTTGAATGAGGTAATTGTCAGTAGTAAGTATTAGCAACAGGAGATGGCGGTCAGCGTGGCCCCTTTAAGAAGAGACCGGCCGGAGTGCCGGCACGAAAGCTATCACTGCAGACAGATCATCAATTTGAGAGAATTCTCTGAGCCTTACTTTTCCGTCAGCGAGCCACTTTGTTTAAGCACTACTTTGCCACACCACATACCTGTTCCTCCGCCTGCAGCCCACCACATATGCAGGGATGTAAGTGAGCGGCTTTGAAAATGGAGGGTAACATCGAAAAGAAAAAGGCTTTCACCAAGGAAACATTTGTTTATTAAATCCAAAACATGATCTTTTCATAAGCCACAAAAAGTACTTTTGCTGCCTGTACCTAACCAAACGTCAATGGTTTTATTAACCACATACTCCAGGTGCTGTTTTCCCATTTGCTAATTAGACATTGATAATAGATATTTTGTGTTGTGGGGTCGAGTAGTCATTTTTTATGAGTTTGGCACTATTAGCAAACTATGACCCAAAACTGTAGAATATCCTTTTTCAGTATTTGTTATCTACTGTAGCTTTAATTTTAAGGTGCCATTGTCTGCATCAGAGTATAAATTGTAATTTTGTGAAACTTTTTCTTCAGCTGCTGTACAAACTGGTAACCAGTTTGGAAAAGTGAGGCCAACAGTTTTTTCTTAAGTTTGCTGCCTCATGTTGGCACCTCTGTCCAAACAGTCTGCTCCTTCAGCAGCTTCCTCATCACTAGAGCAGGGCCTCACTCTGTCAAACCAGAACCTGACAGTCTTCAGTGGCACACTCAAAACTTCACCGCAGCTAAAGTATGTAAGAGAAAACCCCTGGACTGTGTTCCTAATAGCATCTTGTTTTGTTTATCGTGTGTACGCTGGCTCCTGCGGCTGTTGTCAACATGTTCAGTAAAGGTGAAAACTGCTCATCCTCAATAAGCTCATGGTTAAACATTTACCTTCTGCCTGGCTGAACGTGGACAGAGCAGGTTGGAATGAGCAGACAAGAGTTTGTTTGTGTGTGAATGTTTTCTTTGCAAATTTGTATACAGCCTTGTACGCATTTGTTTTAACCAATGATTCAGCACTGTGAGTATTTAAGGACAAGCACCTGCATGTGTTTACTGTTCTTGTTTGTCTCTGTGTGAAAGACATGTTGCTACCTAAAGAGAGAAAGTCCGTCAGTCACAGTCCAGGGCTGATAATCACCTTCCACTTAGCCAGTCTCAAGCCACACAATGGATTACCCTGTCATGCACAGAATACACACACCCACACACACACACACACACACACACACACACACACACACACACACACACACACACACACACACACACACACACACACACACACACACACAAACACCACACACCCATTTCATGAACATTTCATGCTACATCACATTTTTCAGAATTTTATTTCAAACTTCTGTGCCACCCAGCTTTTAGGTGTCTCCAAGAGTCAAGAGAGTGAACAAATATTTGTTGATGCATTTTCAAAGTTTGAATCAAACTGTTTTCTGTCCAGAATCTTAACAAATTAAGAACAGGTATTAGGCAACTCAACCACAACCCTAAATATGCAAATTTAAGCACAACACTTAGCCAAAAATGTCCTCCTTCTAAACATTAAAATAAGATCTTGGAAAATAGTCGAGAAATAAACTCTCCACCAACAACCCCCCCACGCACACACACACACACATTTAATATATAAAAAAGAAATCAATTAAGTAAAAAATTGAATATTTTTCACTTATTTATAATTATAAAACTGGAGATACAATTAATATCAGATTTGGAAATTGGATCACCGTGATGATTTTGTACTGCCAGCTAGCACACCTACATGTTGAGTCTTTGACTTCTGACTCTCCTTAATTTGTATTCCAGAGGCAACCAACTAAGACTGAAATGGTAGAGGATACAGAGAAGACTATTTAATTCTGCAGGTGTACTTGAGCACTCGTGGGTGTGCAAAACACCCACAGCAGTCCATATTTTTATTGAGATGAATTAATAGAAATACAGTGTTAACCCACCCACCTGTTTAGAGGGTGAGTAGGAGGTATAAAGGGAGTAAATAATAATGTAAATATATAGTATAATACACACATTTGATAGGCTTATCTATTTACGGTGCAAGTAAAACAGAAACAGAGGTCTATAAGTGACAAGAAGATGTAAAAAGAAGAACGGGAGAGAAATAACTGAATGAATGGAGAGGAGAGGATGATGGGAATAGAAAAAACATTGTTAAAACGAGGTCAACAAGTGAGTTGAGCTGTGTTTTGGACCAGTTTGTGCTAGATTTTCTCCGACCAGTGCCTCTGTTTTGGCTGGCAGATGGGTCCTGTCGAGTTGCCGCCTGAAAGATGGCACGCTACGACGATGAGGTAACACACACACACAATGTTCTCATTCAATTTCACTACCTTTCTTGCCAGCGTGGCCGCGGAGCTGACAGATTGAGAGCAAACAGGCAGACAGGCAATCAGCTCAGACACCTGAGAGCGCCCCGAGGACCCCCACTCTCGCTGGCAAGCGGACGGGACTTCTGGCTACGCTGCAAAACACCAATTAAGGCCTCGATAAAAAGCTCCATTCACAGACCAATTAAAGAGTGATTAGAAAATAATGAGAAGAGTGGTACCTGTTAGGTCTGAATACCAAAGACTCAACACCTGAGCAGGGCAGTTTTATTGGACAGACACATTCGAGACGTAACGTTCGGCTTCTGAGGAGGTACTGACAGCTGAACTGACATGACAGCCAGCCACAGGTTAACATGCATGTTGACCCATGACATCACATTCACTTATAGCTGTATCCATTCTTCAGAGGATGGCAGGTAAAGATGTCAAACCTATCAATCATAGTTCAACTTTAAAGCAACTGGAAACCCAAATCCACCGTAGCCTTTTAACTGTGCAGTAAACGATCCTATGTGCATTTAGTAAGAATCTAATAATAAGTCTAAATCCAAACGTGAATATATTGTCTCATTAGTTTCTGTAAACTCCTGATATTTGGTTGGAGTTGGGAGTGGTTATGCTCAGATAGTTACGTAGCTAATTGTTCAGGCACCCAATCATAAATATCACTTGGCTGTTATTTGGCTGTTTACCCCCATTATTAGAAACATCATCAGGTGGATGGTTAATGTCAGTGAGTGGTAACCATAGACTGTAAATAATACTGGACGAACCCTGAGTGACGTATCCCGTCTGTGACGGAGGCTTAAAAAGAGTCCAATCGACGGGCGCTTCCATATTGGATTTGTTGTCTCAACCTAACTTGGATCAAAGCGGGATCAACCTAACGACAGCGTTAAGGCGGGACTAAAGTCCGCCGATGCTCGACCAGCTCGACGCTAGCTAGCAGTCCACTTCACAACAATGCTAACGTCTGCTTTACATCACCCCCTACGGCTCTCCTGCTCCCACTCGTCCAGAGATAACTCTATAAACAGTAAGTTAACATTAAACTTTTCTACAACACAGTTACAACGAATTATCGTCATCCCAAATATATCATTTAAGTATTAAAACTACACTTTTTTTAAATATATAATTATGGTCATTAGTTATTTGTCACAGCAGTTAGTAGACCGGGTTAGCAGAGCAATACATTAGCATCGTTTTAACATACAATTTAAGAACCACTTTGAGGCTGATCTTTACAAATAAATTCTCCTATTGTGTTACAAATCATTGCTTGGGTGTAATTACATATTAAAGGATAAGAAGTCCGTTTTAAAACGATAAAAGAGCTTTGTTGTTGTTGTTAAACTACTGTTAGACCATAGACTGTAAATAAATGAGAGACATCCAGAAGAAATCAATATTAAATGCATACAGTTCATGGTTGTTACTGCTCTGACAAAAAGAGGAATGTCTGTGACTTATATTTACTGACAGCGATGTGGGTGAACATGACACTTGAAAAACAAATGCTTTATATTTATCATAAGATATTTATTTTCTATAGAGCCCTGAAGTCATGGAGTCTGTGGCCAGTGATGACGAAGGGTCAGCTGCACACCCCAAAAACTGTAGGTATTAGAAATGTATCTCAAGTCTGGCATCTATTATTATGAGTTGTGCCTACCTTGTTCAATATTATCCCTGCAGATGTGGCTAATAACAAAACACACCCTGAGCTGTCACGTGTAGTGAACTGTACATGTTGCCTTATCTGAGGCATTCATTGAACATTTTTGTTTTTCTTCTATAGAAGTGTGGATTATTGGTGACAGCTATGTCCGTCCATGTGCCCAGAGAGCTGCAGAGACAGAAGAAGAAACCTAGACCTCAACATCTGCATTTGTTGGTTCTGCTGGGGTGGACTTCGGTTGAAAGGCCTGCTTCCCTTCTTCAACAACTCACTGCGAGGCAGGTCTCCCCCGGATGGCCTGAGAGATGTAACCCACCTGTTCCTGCATCGATGGCGGTCTCCATGTTGGAAGTGCTCTCCCCATAACTTTCAGCCAACCTAACGACAGGCTGAAAGCTGGAGCTGAGGCGGGTTTTAAGCCTCCTGACAAACCGTTACACCGAGCCCCTTATTGTGAATAACAATTATCCTTCATCAAATGTTTTTTTGTACCGAGCCGTAAACATGTTAACTTCTGGTGTAAAAACAGGCTTTTTTGAATGTGTTTTCTTCAGATTAAATAAATATTTAAATGCTCCTTTGTTTCTACTTCTGAGTATACATTTTAGATTTGAAATGACTAAAATGTGCATTAATGCTCAACTCAATAGCTAAGTTTTTACTTTTACACAACTTTTGACCAAATACTAATGCAGTTCATTTCTGAAAATGGGATGGAACAGAGTCATTGCAAGAATATGCCCTTAGACACAGCCCCATTCTTAAATCAAGATACATACAGAGTAAATACAATCAATAACTTGTGAATAAAAACACAGTTCAAAATGTCTTCCCAGATCAATATCACATCATATCAGCTTTCTCCCATCTAAACATGTGAAGAAAAGGGTATGATTGCAAGTTGTTTGATGGAGATTTATTTTTATTGAACAGCTTCTTACACCACAATTGTTGTCAAGATGCAAACCCTCCTTCTCCTGAAGCTTGTGGAGCTCCTTGATGTATGGCCATCTGATCTGCTGGCCATCTTCTCTCAGCAGAACTTCGACTGATGAACAGACTGAAGAAGCTTGAGCATGTGACATGGATCCAGGAGAGACTTTTAGTGCAGGGTCTCCAGGATGACAAAAAAAGACAGAAAATAGCAGTTATCCATTAAATCCATTTGTGTGCATTTTCTGTTTTCATCTGTGTGTAAGAGTGCATTTATAAATTCAACCGTGTACTACCCAGACAACAAAGGTATGAAGGAAAACAATATGGAAATGATTCTTTCTATTCTAAGATAAACCTTATTGTAATCAATCTACTGTCAGCTCTCACTCACTTGCAGAATGATATTCCACATACAGCCACAGATTTAGTGTAAGGAAACATTAAGGCATTTATTTCGTATAGTACTTCATCTTAACATGAAATAAATACTTCAATGATTTAAAGATAGATAGATACTTTATTGATCCCGAGGGAAATTCAAGCTAATATAATAACCGGTCCCAACTCTCTGTGAGCATCAAAGTCTCTGGTTAACCATCGTGTTGGGCCTTTAGTTTATAACATCACACAAACTCTTACTTTTCAACATCTAAACAATTCAAATTCTAACATTTCAGACTTAGTTTAACCCCCCAGTTTATTAGTCCTGGATAGCTATCTATGTTTCATTAGCATCTGTGTCTCTTGATCGGCTAAAGTTAAACCATTGACCGTAAATAATGGGCTACACTGAGGCCAGTCTACATAGATACCGACACCTCCCGATGAGTATGCAGTACATTTAACAATATCACTATATCATTAATATTTACAGTCTATGTATATCACCAAGCTAACGTTAAACAAGCTAGGACCGCAAAAATAGACACCGTAATATTTACAGTCTATGATACCGACACGAGTATGCAGTTAATATAAAACTACTTTATCACTTACCGTAAAATACTGAAGCATCACAGTCTTGGATGGTCTGTTAATCCAATTAATCGCACAGCAAGCCATATTTGTTGCTAGACAAACACTCCACACGAAGAAAAAAAGTCCGACGGACCAAGCTAGTGCTGCTAGCCTCCTGCTATGATGAACTGCTTCTGACCTGAGACAGCTCAGCGCTGCAGCTGTCAATCAAATCTCCACAACCCTTATATGGGCATGACCGTTTTCCTTAATAACAAAAAATCAGAGGAGTTAGAAAAAAATTCACCCCCCCCACAGTGGGAGCACATGATGCCACTAACTTATCAGATGTATTTCGTTTTTTGTACCAGGCTGTAAACGGGTTAATTTTTGTAGTGAAAACGGCCTTTTTTGGCTGGGGGCTTATGGAACTTCCGGTGCTTCTGGAGCCAGCCTCAAGCGGACAGTCGATGAACTGCAGTTTTTTGTACTTCCGCATTGGCTTCATTTTTTTGGAACGGAGGTTGCCGCTTGGTGGTAACTCACAGCAACAGATAAGCTTGTGTTGTTGACCATCTTTTATTGATGGAGAGTGTGGAACATCATTAGAGGGAGTTTAGCTCCATAAAAATGTAGCACTAGTTTAAAAAAGATAGCCATCATTTGCAATGCACTTGTAGCTTAAAGAACAAATTGGGGGATGTCAAGCTAATGTTGCATGTGTATGCTAACTGCTAACAAGACAGTAAAACATGTTGCACATAATGGTGAATTCAATGTTTCAATTTGGTTGAAAACAGGGTCTAATGGTTTCAATCCATCCAAGACCTCCATATAAATACAGTACCAACATCAAGATGTCAGGAAACACTACTTTGTTTTGTCATTTTTATATTTTATCATCATTTTAGTTTTGAAAGGGTGACGAAAAGGATGATTTTGAGAAGTATTTCCCTGAATCATTAAGCAGTCGTGGGTGAAATTCCGTTTATGCAAAGACATAATTTCATCCCATATTAATTAAGACTGTGATTTTAAAAAGAATATTGCACATGCACAGGTACTTAGGCTGCACAGCTCTGACTATGAAGACAGAAAGACCTCTGGGTGCTGACTTAGTTGGTGGCAAGTAGTTCAGGAGATATTTCTGTGGCTGACGATGACAGTGAGCTTGCACCATGGCACCATGGGATACAATCTGACATATGAGCACATCTTTTTTTGGTTGGTGACTGTGATGTACTACACAGTAATACGGTCCTTTATCTGCAATATATGTGAGATAAAACTTGAATATTGGCATCAATAAGTGTGAATGTGACAAATCTTGAGACAGACGCAGATTTCCTGGTAAAATCTGGTTCATACAAAGATGTTTAATCAACATCTTCTAACATTCAATGGTAAAAAGTTCATTTTTGAACCAGTGTTAAACGTTTTTAGACAAAAAAAAATCTCACAGGGTAATATTTTGAGTTTCAATGTGCTTATTGTCTTATGCACCGTTTGTGTGTGGAGCTACAGTTGTTAATGAAAATGTGATTTCCCACTCCTCATGATTCTCTCAAAAAAGAGCTGTTTTTGCTATGAACTTGTATTTTTACTCTTTAGACTTTTGTGGATCATTAATAAGATTCTTGGCTTTGAGATCAAATATGCAATTTTTAGCTTTTTAAATTTCAGGAGGCCTTTACAGGCGGCTTATAAAATGACCCATTTTGACATAATGGACCTTATAGTCAATGGAACAAAACTGTTTCCTGCAGAACATTGATAAAGTGAGCTGCCACTGAATTCCCCTTTCAGTCGTTTAAATACAATTGACTTTATAAGGGCACGGCAAAGAGTAGTTCTTAGACCGAACACTGAATCGTCTAATCACTTAACTATGTGATTACTCTCCATTTCTATCCACCGATGTGGCCTCTCTAGACGTGTGTCTGAATCCGCGTGTGGGTGGGTGTGTGTGTGTGGGAGGGAGAGAGCCAAAGACAGACGGAGACAAGTGTCCTTCTGCTTGATATCTCTGCCCCCATCAGGACCAATCAATACAATCCCTCAGAATTACTGTCACAACAGAATGGATTACCCTGTCATGCACAGAATACACACACCCACACACACACACACACACACACACACGCACACACACACACACACACACACACACACACACACGGACAGACACACACACACACACACGGACAGACACAACCTCTGTATGCCACTCACTCCTACAGCCACACATTTCCATTTAGTAAGTTCATTAAAGCAAACAGCATGCCCTAACACTTTGTCTTACTATAATTTCATTTTATTGAACAACAAAGTAACTGAATGACAAAATGGACCACACAGGGAAGACAAGAATAATTAAAGGCATTGTTTTGTTGTTTTTTTTATAGCTCCGACCACCATCCTTACCATACGTTTTAACAGTGTACTTTCCCTTTAAGTAAAATAACTGCTGCTATAACCATATGCTTACCGTCTTAGTACAATGATGGCCAATATCTGGGAATGCCTGGTTTTATACTTTCAGTGACAATGATAAATACTATATCATCAGACATTTAGGAAACATGCTATTTTGAAGTGTTGGCTTCTCTAACAACAACACAGCAGCCAGTATGTCCTCCTTCTGTATGTCAGATATGAAACCAGTTATCAGGGCAAACCAACAGGTGTTATAGCGATGGAAGCGGGCAAACGAACCAGTGAAATATGAAATTATGTTTGTACCAGGCTGTCACCAAGTGTATTTTTTCTGTAGAGATTGGCATTTTATTCTGGTGCCTCGTACACTCACTTTTAGAGCAAGCCTCAAGTGGTCACTGGAAGAACTGCAATTTGTAGCACTTCTATGTTGGCTTCATGGGGAGGTATAGCTATGTGGTGTCTCAGTAACAATTAAAGAAGATTGTGTTGATTGTCTGAACATGTATACCAAATGAAAGGTTAGATGGAATACAGTAGGGAGCCAAATATGCAAATATAATAGCTCAATAGCATAGGTATGTATCATCGGAGGACTGTTGTGTAGAAAATATTTCTGACATTTAGTTTTTTCTATCTTTCTTCCCTTCCCTGTTCTCTGTCTCCACCTCTCTGTCCTTTTGAGTGAGGATCTATCCTCATTACATGGTAGCAGATTGACTTTGGCCAGGAAATAGATACCCTCAATCCATGGGGTCACATTTGTCTTCATAGATTCCATTTTTGAGACGGAGAGAGAGAGAGAGAGAGAGAGAGAGAGAGAGAGAGAGAGAGAAACAGAAAGTGACACAGAGATGGTCAATAAGTAATAAATAGAGAGGACAACAAGATTGAAGGAGAGTTGAGGACAAGATAGGAAGAAACAGGCGGAGAAATAGGACAAAGAAGGACGAGAGAAAAAAAATGAAGGAGATGTGAAAACCGGGGACATAAAAAATGATTTCTCGGATTTTGGCTGGCTGCTGTGGGCATCTGGGATGGGAGGATGAAATGGAGGGTAGGTGCGAGGTGATTAAAGTATTGTGTCGGCCTGACGAGGACAGACAGACTTCGTATCTCCTCTCAAATTGCCTTCATCCAAAAAACGCCATTGCACACCTCCCCCTTTAGTCTTAATCCCATGAGACCACCATGAAACAGCTGGCCTCAATGTCACCGGTCTGGGATCTGTGGAAGGATACAGCAAGGAGACAGATGCTGATAACTAATGGCTGTCATTATGGACACAACATTTACTCAAGTCTAGGTGTGTACAGTATGTGTGTAGGATTTGAAATTAAGAGCTTTATATATACATGCTTTGTGCTTATATATCACCCCCTTTAGAGAGTTGAAGTGAAACCGTGTCTTCCAGGTTTTTCTCTCAAAAGAACCAGAAACCTTGAAATCTGAAACATCCACAGAACACAATCACAAACCTTTTTAAAGTGTAGTTTATAACACACTTTATGTCAAGATAGGCTTTATGTGAAACGATCATTAACATCACATTGTCTTTAATTCATTATGTCTGGAGTAGAGTGGCATTAAAGAAACACTACTTTAAAAGAGTTTGAGCCCCAATGCAAGCAGAAAACAATTGACCATATATTCACAGAGACTATTCTGTTCGAGGTTCGCAAATTCTGTAAACAAAGAAAGTCTGACATTTTAGTGATTTCTGAATGAACAACTAAAAATACAATCAGAGGTAAAAAAAATCTTGTCACATAAAAAAAAAAGAAACTTGATAAAACGGTAACAACAGCTAGCAGTAGTTCAAACAAATTCTAGCTAACATTACCATTTGCTAGCTAATGTCACTGTTGCTAGCTAGTAGACGTAATTTTGAATATATTCATACATACCCAGTTTTCTACATATCTTATTTTGAATAGATAATATTACAAATAGCTAACAACACTAAAAGCTAGATTGCTGTTAGCCTAAATGATTGTTAGATGGAAATGTATTTTAATGCTAATGTTAGTTAACTTTAGCTTATGGCTTTCAAATATGTTGTACATTGGATCAGCTGACGATTAAGCTATATCAGATGTCTTTGTTAAGACCATTGACTGCATATTAAGATTGACGGAGTAACAGCCGCCCGGGAGTGAAGCTCCAAAATATTTTGAGCTCCACCTGCTGACTGGCTGCAGTCGGCCATAAACCCCGCCTCCTCAAAGGCTTAGATTATGGAGGAGACAATAGTTAGCATGAACAAATGTGAAATTTACCATCATTTTTTACTTTAATGGATTTGATGAGGGAACAAAATCTTCCACAACGTTTAAGTGTTGATTGTAGGGCTGGGAAATGTTACGTTTTTAAGATATATTGATATATTTTCAAATGAGATGTGGGGTAAGACAATACCATTTGTATCCGCGTTTATGTTTTGTTAGAATAACGTTTCTTCCAAAGAGAAGAGCCAGTTCGCCTGACTAAACAAGCATAACAAAATACACAGCTGTTTGTATTTTATTAAGCAGGAAAGGAACATTTTTTATGTATTATATTTTATACAGGGAGCATTTTTATTTACAAATAGTTCAAACTGAGCCATATGTCAGTGCCATCGTGCTGAAGTATGACGTAGCTACTCTCATTCTGAAAAGCAACATGTTCCCCCTGATCTGTCTTACGTCCATGTTGTTATTGCTATAAATATTCTTCATTACATGAAGTGAGGCGTGGGTTGTGTGGGTGGTGGTGTATTGATGGGGGCTTTAGAGAAGATTGTGTAGCTAATTATGGTTGCACATAAAGTATGTGGCTTAATGAAATAGTTAGCTAGTCATGTTTATCTATCGGTTTCTTGTAATAAAAATGTAAGGTACTGGAGGTTAATAAAACGGATGCACTCATATGTTTGATTGCTTTCGTGCATGCAAACCATGAAAACATGCAACTAAATTTGATCAGCAGTTCATTTTTCCTCATCATTAAACAAACCTCGAGCACATCCAGCAAAAACAAAAACCACAGACTATATAAAAGCTCAGCCACACACAGACACACACAAACATGGTTATGTGAGTATACACAGACAGACCAAGGTCACTCAGAGCATCTGTGTGAGCAGCAGTGTTGAATGTTTGGACTGGAAACTGCACTTGATGCCACTTCAAACAGCACACCAAACAATTGTCATCTGTTTGTTGAGGGTTTTTTTTAACTTGCTCTTTCACTTGTTGTCAGAAGAGCTGCTTTTATTGGCTGTAGACAAAACTGGAGCAGTGACCAGCAGCATATTATCTTTGTTTACACGAGAATCCTGAGAGCAGTGAAAGATGACAGAGTAGAGAGACATGATGTAAAGGAAGAGAGGGGAGGAGGAGGAGGAGGAGCATTTTGGTGAAGATAGATGATTAACTAAGACAGTAGGGAAAAAGGAAAACGATACATTTAGTCAGCAAAATATATTAAGAATAACCTTGACTACAGCATGCTGTTATAAGTACATTACTCCGGTCCAGACACATGCAAGGGGATTAAATTTTTCAGGAACAACATAAATAGTGATGCATTCATGCCGTGCTACATTAAGATCAGGATTTTATGGACATTGTGTGTCTTTTAGGACTTTACTTATCTTCATAACCTTGTTGTGTAGGAAAAGGTCAGACATGCATTTATGTACAGTAAATATGTCTGTGGTGGAAGGGGATAGTACGGAAGCCCTAAGAGGACATGCATCCATACATTTTATTTTCCTCTGTTTTTCCAAGATAACATGTAGATTTTGATTATTTTCTACTTACTTATCTTGTTATCTCGGGATAGCAACGATGGTTTTCCCCTGATAACAAGTTCATTTTAGACGTTTTCTTTAGATATTGAGAAATTAACGCGTTGTCACAGGAAAAGTATAGCAATATTATCTGGAGATAACGACATGAGCAAGACAAGATAGCGAGAAAACAACCAGAGATGACTCTTCACGAGAAAACAGAGTAAAGTAAAATTTGTGGATGCATGTCCCTTTGAGGCTTCCGTAGGATGGAGATAGAAAGAATAAGAGCAAAGTAGTAAATATTCATATTAATCTATTATGACAACTGTTTTGTACCATGCATCGTGTTTGGTGGTTTTCATTTATTGATCTAGACAAATCTGTATTATCTTTCTTGACTCACATTTAACATTTTCTTCCTTCCTCTAAAAATCGAGAATATTTTGACAAAGTTTTTTTTGACTTCAGGCTCACAGTTCATTTTATATAAAAATGTGTCTCTTTCAAAAGTCATGCTTCAAACTGGAGAGTGGCTATGACAGCATGAGGCAGTGTTTGTAACATCTGATTAAAGCAGAGGCGTAATTTTGAAATTCAAGGTCAAACCTGTTCCTGACTATTAAAATCCCTTTAAAACCACTGGTAGTATTGCTAATGACTATGTGAAGAGGGAGGCTTTTTAATCAGCAGAAATATTCTCCTCATGCTTCCTCTGTTTGAGCAGAAATGGGGCCTCTCCTCATTTGCAGTGTGACGGCTGTGTTGCAGGGGGGTGTCCCTGCCGGCTGGAGATGACGGCTGCAGAGAGGCTGAGGAGTGACTGACGACTCGGAGATAGTCCGTCTGTCAGACAGAGTGATGGCTGGGAGACACTCTCTGACAGATCGGGCGAGACGAGAAGAAATAAAAGGAGAGGAGGAGGAGGACAGGAAGGGTAGGGAAGCCTGGCAGCTTTGTCTTTCAATCCGAGGAGATATGGGAGGCTGGGGACTGCAGGAAAAACAAATTCAGAAGTGCTCAAGTGGATGAGCAGGAGGCACCTTTACTTGTTGATGATGTTTTTCAAGAGGGATCAAAGACTGAAAAATGGGCTCCATTAAGCTCCATTAAGCTTGTATCTGTCCCATATTGTTCAAAGATATCAAAGATCTTACGCTGCCGGTGTGAAAGCTCTTACCCTGGGCAGACATAATGAACAGCCTCATCAGAAGAGTCTGTAATCAGCCGGGTATCTTAATTAGGCTGAAGAGCAGCACTCAGCCTGGCCTTGATCAGTCACACTTTGACTGGAAGTTATACGATTTATTGATATTACCTTTTGATTTAAGGCTTGAAAACAGAATGGTTCCTCCATAGCATAAGACTTTATTGGTCAAAATTACCCTTCTCATAGGAACCATTAGAGGGACCCTGCCCTTTTTTTGTTCAAACAGAGAAACAATAACACTTCTTATAATAACACCAAAAACACTACTATATACAAAAACATACTGCAGACAAAAAGGACACAATGTGCAGTGATTGGTCCAGAGACAAATCTTTAAAAACATGCGTAACAAGTCCCAATGGAGCTTTAAAATCTGTACCTAACACAGACAAATGGAACAACAGTTAACATTAAGTTTTCAACTCTGTAAAAACACCAAATACACAGATGGACAAGATGTAGCATACAATACAACACAAGGCAAAAAGATACTATTCTTAACAAGGTCATACTGGTACCATACGATTCAATACGTAACGATGCTTTGCGGTACGATACTATACAATACGATACGGTACATTACAGGGGGATACAAGGGGATAAAAGACGAGACGATAAGAAATCAAACAAAATGTTACCATGGATACGATTAAAGGCGGTGCAATGGGACACAATTTAATAGGACACAATACAAGGCAAAAGGATGTGATACATTAGAATTGGTCAAAGACAAGATACGTTACGTTACGTTACGATACGTTACGATACAATCCACAATTAAACAAGAAAATACAGAATCTTCCATATTGTTTTCATCACTCAAGTGTTACTGTAGGTGGTGCAAATGCCAACAAGATAAAAAAACAACAACCTTGAAACAATCTAGTTATCAGAGTAGTTCCTCTGTGCCCAGAACTCTGCTCATTGTTAATTTTTGTTCATGGCCTTTTTTAATTACCATTATACCATTATTCCATTCGGGGCCCTCCAACCAACCAATGTTCATCACCATCATGTCTGCCCGTGTATTGACGATTACTCCTCTTCTTCTTGATTTCGTGTTTATTGTTTTCTCTCCAATAGATTGATCATTCCTCCTCTTTTTTTTTGTTGACTTTAATTGACAAACTTTGGTTTTCACAGCAATGATGCAGGACAACGAGAGTGAGTGCTGTCAGATGGGGGGTTATATTATACTGTAAACGTGTGCTAATATGGCACAGGTAGTTGTATTTATGTGTAAGTGGTAGGGTAAAGGTGACTGCTGTCAGGCAATATGGTCACCTTTACCCTAGCATGCAATATTCTGCTGCTGCCAGCGTTGGCCAGGACATTCTTGAAAAACAGATTTTGAATCTCAACAAAACCTGTGTAGATCTACATAAATATTTAAACTTTCTCAACAGTATATCATTTAATTAAAATGTTCCGATCTATGTTCTGTGACATTCTTATATTCTTTCAAAGCTAATTGTCCAATTTGGTCCAAGTTTAGTTTGAACCATGCACTGTGGAAAAGTTAAAGGCATTAGCATATTCTTGGCTGTGGAGCAGTCAATCATCCCAGTGTCAGCCAAAGTGCTTCTCAAGGGGTCATGAGTGGGTTTTGCTCTCAGGTTTGCCTCCTCCAGGCCCAAGATAACCAGGACGAGGAGCAGCACTGAGACACATATTAGCATAAACCCTTCCCTCTTACTGCTCCTCTCCCTGTCTCCATCTGCCCTTCACACTCTCACTGACAAATCCTGTTTCCTCCGTGTTGAAGCTAATTGGCCCCCTTCAGAAGCGAGCCTTTACAGTCGATTACCTTTCCCTCCTTTAGTGTAAAATAAAGAACACAGTTGATTTTATGTGCCTAAGAGCCTCTAGCTTCGGTGCTGAACTCCTGGTGAGTCATTCCTATACCAGGAAGGACTTGATACTTCCAAAACAGATGTGTGTCAGCTCAGGTTGCTGCATTTAGTTATCAGCTGCTCTGTGTGTATTTGTCAACTAGTGTGTGTTCATGAGGGATAATGTACAAGTAGGTTATCAAATCACAAATCAACCGTTATAGGGTGATGCAGTTCTTGCCTTACTCTGTCAATGGTTTATTTCTGATATAATGACCTCCTCACTGTACATTAGATTTATACAATTACTTACCAGAGAGATCAGGGTGGAGGAGATTTGGCCTAGCCCTGCAAGACACTTTTAAGATTTACTTCAATTACAACAACCGGCTCCGAGGTCAACATTTTGAATTTGACATTGCTACATACTAATGTTATGGTACTCAAAATTGGTCTTGGTCTCAAGACCACTTTTTGAAGGACTCAGAATCGAAAGCATTTTTACTCGGTTTCGTCTCGGTCTCAGACTGGGCGGACGTATGATTTTAAATCAAGACTGGTCAAGACCACCACTGATAGGCTTCTTTTCCACGTCATTAATGTGAAAAGAAACAAAACAACAAAGAACTTCAATTCATTTGTAGTTGGATTTTTCCCCCCTTGCAACCTTCCCGGTGTTACGGTCTAAATGAGTGAGACGCTTGCTGCACACAAGATGATGATTTTTCATTGATATTTATGGACTTGGTCTGGACTCGGTCTCGACCCTAAATGTCTTGGTATTGTCTCAGTCTCGGAGCACTCTGGTCTTGGGTATGTCAGTACACTGCATACTGCGATAACAGCCTGTGACTACAGTGGAGACTCTGCGGGGTCTTACCTACGGTGTGCCTAAAGGGACAAAATAACACGCTATTAAACAAATTAATGCTTTAATTTCAGACCTTAATCGCAATGGATTAACACGTTAATGCTTTCAGCCCCAATTAAAATACATTAAAATGGAAACTTGGGTCACATTTTGCACCCAGCCCCAGTTAAAGAGACAGTTGAGCAGCAATGAGCCTGTCAGAGGAGCTGGCTGTTGTAATTTTGCAGCAAATTAATATCCATGCTTACTAATGCTGTCATCACAATTCAGCAGAATGACAGCAGCTGATATTGCACTGCAAACACACAGGCTGCAAGAAAGAGTGATTCTGTACTTTACTGAAACAGAAGGCAGAAAAGTGAGTTGAGAGACAACATTGTAAATGAAGAGAAAACAGGGCAGCTTGAAAAGAAAGTTCGAGGATCATTTTTGATGTTTTCTTTGTCGAAGTCTCTATTTTCATTCTGTCTCTCTGCTGCTGCTACTGCTGTCGTCTTTTATTCTTTTGTGTTTGTTTTGCGTGTGACTCATCTTACATTCTGCCTCTATCTTTGTCTTTCAGTCTCAGTCTGTAACTGTCTCTTTAGTTGTTTTCCCCTTGTCAGCCTCCCTCGCACATGCAAACACACAGACAAGAGACAAACACACACGCACACACTCACTCATTGCTGTCACTTTATCATTGTTTGAAGAACGTCCCAGCGTCTCTGCCATAATAAGCTCTTAAAACTGTTTATTAAGTCTGCAGTCTGGTGCTCACAGAACTGCCGCTGCACACCTCCGCAGGTCTGGACTGATAAACACACTCAAACATGTACCTTTACACATGGACACACACCCTCCTCGAGATAGGACGAGCATGTGATCAAAACTGAGAGTCCTTCTCTTGTGTTATGTTGGCCAACAAGGGCAATCATGGTACAAAGGTATAATCTGCAAAGGCAGAAACTCACACAAACCCAGAGAACCAGTTCAACAGAAAAAGTTGCATGTTGGGTTATCGCAACAGAAGCTGCTCCAGGCCTCTAGGGGGCACTGATTGCAGAAGCTTGATATTTTTTGATGAGAAAAAGAAAGATCAGGCCCTCAATTTAGACCACCTTATGACCCCCATTACGGTGGACACAACTGGAGAAAAGTTCTGGGACTAAGTGTTAACAATATAATCTTTAAATGTTTATGGAAAATGATTTCTAATAGACAGTTAGTCTTTCTAAAATAACCACTGCTGCCATGTGTAGCTGCTTTTAGCTAGTTAGCTCAATAAGGCATACAGCTAGAAGTACTACTAGCTTACTCTGCTAGGGGAATGTAAGTGTTGCAAACCAGCACAGGAGCTTTAACCCCAAGGAGATAGACTTTAGCAGGCCCAGGGCATGATGGGACACAGCTGGAGTTGACCCCTGCGTGAAACACCATCCCCGTCAACTGTTATTTAGACAGGCTTTGTTTCTCGATTTGCAGCATTTCCTCTTTTGCATTCATGAGAGGTTTGTTTTTGAATGATTTATACTCCCTTAAGTCAGGAATACACAATCAAGTATAAAGATCGCTGATTGGTTGTTCCAACGTTTGTGCGTCACTCTCCCATCACCTAATTGAGTTCCTGGTGTTTCTTCCCACGGTGATAATCTCCAATCAACCATCTGCCGTGTCATCTTTCTCGTTCTGTTCCTCCCTTCATCCCTTCAAATTCCTTCCTTCCCCCCTGCTGATTATGGCAAAATGCAATATTTCCTCACAAAACAAAACGGCTAAAGTGAAAACGAAGTCTACAATTAGTCCTGCACTGTTCTCCCTGACACCACCTGTAACCACAACATCTATGAGATTTCATGTACGTGTGTGTCTGTGGAAAAGGGCCCACCTGTGATGGAGGTAATAGGCCAGGACAGATGGCCTCCTCTCCCACCAACCCGCTCGCATTTACTGGCTCACACACACAAACACACACCAGCCTGAAGTGCAGCCTCAGTGTTTGGTCGTGCTTGTTGTTGCCTGTTCCAGTACTAGCCTTATTCTGTCGCTCAGAGCAGCAGGAGAGAGATACATCTGTGCCGTGTTTGCTTTCTGATGTTGGCACAGAAATAGAAGTAAAAGCAGCAAGCGTTTGAACCGACCATTCAGCTCGGTGACATCTCCGAGTAAAAATAAGCAGTCTGTCTGGAACGAGCTGGGCTCTTTGGTGTTTGGTGTTGAGTCCAAAATCTGCCCGTCATAACCTGACCCAATATACCGTGACGTGGCAAACCGCAGGTGTGCCTGCAATCAGACAATCTGGATGAGATATAGACTGATGTCATGGCTGTCATATTCACAGGTCGAGTTCGATTTAATTTCCTTGATCATGATCACATTTGTTGTCTTTTTACTAAAATGTTGACATCTAAGTGGCACCATGAGCTAAACTGAATGAACTATTTCAATAATGTTAGAAGAAAGTAGAATTGGGTTTGGCAGCACACACAAAAAAAATTGTAAAATAAAAATATCAATGTTTTGTATTTAAAAAGATTTAAGCTGAAAAGCTGCAGGTTGCTAACTAAAAACTATTATTTTTTGTATATAAAAGGTAAATGAGTCATCACCATGTAGGATTATAGACTCCTTTTGTTGTGCCTTCAATGACATCTGTCTGGCCTTGTGCTATGCTTTCTGGAAAAAAACACAGACGAGTGTACAAAAGGTAAACGTCATCAAAGCTTTATTCAGGTAGGAGCCAGGAGAAAAACAACATGATGATGCAGTTCTTCATCCACCTTTAGTTCTGCTTAGTCAGTCTCAGATTTCAGGCCTTGTGTGAGGAAGGTAAAGGAAACAATGCCTCTGTCTTTCAAGGAAAATCAGTTAAAGTCCAAACAATATGAGGCATCGTCTGGCTTGGCTTAATTGAGTACGATCAGTTTTAACAGAACAGGTTGTTTTTTTTGCCAAGGAACAGATTTAATCTGCAGGTACATTTTATTTATCAGGTTCCCCTCATGGTCAGGCAGATTTTTTTTATTTGAATGTATCCAGCATGGGCCAATCACAACAGTGATTAATCCAGCCAATCATCTTCTGAAAGTTCTGTGAAAACTACATGCGGATGACATTAAATGCAACATATTTTCTGTCGTTGCCCAACCGTCCCATGAGACAGGCTGTTGATTTCACGTTCCCCTTGCTTTTCTCACAATCTTTCCCCACTAAGGTCAAGACCACCATTGTCCTCTGCAAGGCTGGCACACAATACAGTCGAGAGGATCGGCCCAAACACTCAGCGGCACTTGACAAAGGCATCGATTGGTAAATGCTAATCCCGACTCTCGGCTGATGAGAGTTGCCATCGACCTGTGACAGAGGTCAGAGGTTTGGTGGACTGCAGAGAAAAAGTGGTGTCGAGGGGCTGAGAATCAGGGGGTCCCATTATCTTATCTGTGTGACAATTAGAATTTAAAGACAGAATCGGGACACTCTGAGGTAAAATCTATCAGAGTGATTATATTTGGTGTTCCTTAAAATCAAACCATACTTGTCTGTGTGTGTCTGTTTGCAGTTTCAGTCTTTGTCTGTGTTGTTATTGAATCATACCTTTCTCTCTCTGTGTTTGTGTTTTGTTTCTTTGTCCATATAAAAAGACTAAGATTGTGTTGTGATTCACTGAGGTAGATCATTGTTGTCTCTCGCTGGAACATGCTACAGGCGAAGTATAATGAAGGCCACAATAGAGAAATGACGAAAAGCCGTAATTAGAGCCTGTGCGCTATGAAATCCTAATGCAATTACATGGAGATGTTTCTGCACAAAACAACAAGAGGATTAAAGTTTAAATGACTCATTTGCAAAGACAAGCAATAAAACCGTCTTCAGCCATGTTATCTGGGATTGAGGGCATATAATGCAGACTTCGTCATGCATTATTAATGAGTGTTATATTAAAAGTAATATATGCAAGCTTCCTGCGTCTCCCATTACCGAGAGGAAGTGAGGCTATTGATTAAAAACTTTGTCTGACGCATCACAGGTTTGTGCAAAGACAGATACGACTAGAATATTTTTTCTTCAGAACGTGGCAATAACTTCTGTTCTGAGGAGATTATGCTTTCATACAAAGTTTAACTTTAAAGAGTTCAACATTAAGTAAAGAATGCACAATACTTGAAATTTAAAAAGGGGTGATTTGTTTTGTTCAATACAGTGTGACTAATGGAAATCTACATTTAAATACAGTAATAATGACTTTTCATGACAATGAAGTCATCCGCAGTTGTTGCCCCTCCCAGCCAATCGCACGCCTCGTTTATTTTTCTAAGCTAGCTCTTCAGCTGCTAGCCAATCAAGCGAGTTAGCTCAGATATGTAACTTTTCCACCTTTAAATTGTAGTTTCAAAGGTCGATGTAATGGCACAATAACTTTCCACAGGCAGTCTCTCCCATGTCCACAGCACAGCCCGATCCCCTGTTTACTGCATTATGTAACTTTGACAGCATGCCGAGGTCATTTTGTGAGATGAGTATGGCTCTACAACACTAGTTCACACAGCAGCCTTCATTTAGAAAAAGAAGCCAGTTAGCCCGTCTCTGTACGGTTTGATACAAGGGCTGAGGCTAAGAGGAAGAGGACGGTGACGGATGGAGCTCAGGAGAGACGAGCAACCGCCCCCCTTTTTACCACTGTAAAGTGTCCTTGGGTTCCTTGAAAGGCGCTATATAAATCCAAGTTATTATTATTATTATGATAAGAAGTAGAGTGTTTGTCCCTGCAGATATCATTCACAACAGATTGTGACATAACACTTGTTATCAGTGTTATCGTCGTCTCATGTAGCAGCTTTACCGGGTGCAGAAAGTCATCCAACCTAAGTTACGTCTCAGGTTTACATATAAATAAATAAATCCATCTTATGTCCAAAAGTCAGTCTTCAAGTTAGCTTTATAAGTTTTGGACCTTAGAAACCTATCTCAACCTCTCCAATGTAACCATTTAGCCACAGCCCGTAGACATCATTGTAACAGTTACATACACAAACAAATACTCCACATGCAAACAGTTTGCAAACAACGGGCTGAAGACGCTTGTAGAGTCGTATTTGCCCAAAATCCTGTAATATTACAGAACCTTGTCAGTCAACGTGGTTGTTAAGCTTCTCACATCTTTGCCGGCTTCGCACCATCTGCCTGAAAACAAATGCATGTTGTCTGAGGGGTAGGCATAACGGTGCTGCATGACAGTGCAGTTGCACTCTGAGACCTTTAGTGGGCGCCAAAGCGCACCAAACCAAATTCCTACATATTGTTGCTTTAACAATATTCTGTCTTTTGTACAAAAAGAGTTATGATAAGATCTATTTCTCGGGCAGCAGATGATGAAATGTTTTGTGCGACTTTGGAAATATAAGACAGAATGAATAAATTACATGGTTTACTTTGATGTTTTGGGCTGTATATGACTCATGTCTGGCTATCATCTTTGTTTTTATTAGGAGAAAAGGGCGCAGCCAGGTAAACATGTTAAAGTATTTTCATTTTTATTGGAAGAGCCGGATTGTTTTTACAAGACTATTTGCAAGGCACAGAGGCAAGTGCTGCCAACAGAACTTATTTTTCAAAGACTGACAGGTGAAAATATCTGGACATGTGGTGCAATGGTATTTTATGAAAGAAAGAAACTAAGGATGAAACTTTGAAACAAAGTCAAATCTCAGTTTTTACGCAGTGAGTATTAACGAGGACGTTTGTTTAAACAAGGAAGTGTTATTTGTGTAATTTGTGCTCACCAAACCTTTGAGCTCTGCCTTAACAAGCTTCTCACTTCTGGTCACTGTTTCCAGGCGACTGACAGAAATAAATTCACCAACTCAAATGTGTTTGTGTACCATTAATTGATCAGCATCACAGACAAATCTTATCCTCATAAGGAGTAGAAAATGGCCTATTTTAGATTCATCAATGCATTACTCAACTCATTCAAAGCCAACATTTATAACTGCTGCCTTTAAGGTGGCTTACCATTTTTGATCACTTACAGAAGTGCAGAACACAAAGGGACAGGTTAATCAGAAACAGGTGAGAGTGCCTCTTCTTGTCTACCAGTAAATAATTCTAAAGCCTCTTCTCGATCACATGAAATATTTAAGTGGCTCCGGAGTAATAAAGTTAGGATTGATTAGAGGACGAGGCCCTGCGTTCGGACGCCTCGAGCTGAATGGAACCAATAAGAGAAGTAATTAGAGGAAGAGAAATGAAAAAAAAGGAGGATACTCTTGTGTCTATCTTCTTTCTAACAGATAAAGAGTCAAAGGGCAAGAGCTCTGTTTAAGTTAACACACTTCCACCAACCTCTTTGATATCAGACAGGGGAAGTAAACCAATCAAATCTGTTTAAATATCTTTGAATATCCACCGACAAGTTAAAGCTTGTTGTGTCCATGTGTGGGCTCGTGTACAAAGTCACAATCTGGTGATGTATGTCTTTAATATCACCTTGTACAAAGACTACAGAGGTTTTACAAAACACATCACTGCCATCTAGTGTTGAACTCGAGCAATTAAGGTGGTTCAGCAGACAACGTGTGTAAGTGAAAATAAGACGTTCAGGATGTGTTTGCATGTTTGTCACGTGAAGCACATTTTATAATGAATCACACGTTAAAGGGGTTAAGTGTCCCTGTAACCTTCAGATTTCCCTGGAGCTAAATGAAACCAATTAAACCAGTTTACAGGGCCCAGTTAGAGAAGACAGAGTTGTGGTGTAGGTCAGCAGTTCCAGAAGCGGGGGTGGGGGGGGGACTTTAAAAAAAACGAATACAAATGTAAAATCATTAAAAATGGTTGTATTTCTAAATATACAGAGTAGCTCAAATACAAATGAAACTATCATTAAGAGAAAAGAAATGAAAGTAATGTGTAAAAAAAACTTTGCTAATGACGGCATCATTAAAGGTGTCTGCTGCACATAAAGATGAACACACCTGTGTCTGCTTATTATTTAGTTTTATGTCTACTTGGTGCGAATGTCTAAAAATGGAAATGACTTTTCTTACAATCAAATACGATAAAAATGAATGTTTTGGTGTTCTTTTGTGTTACAAGTGTTAAGATAGGCCTATTAGTGCGTGTGTGTGGCTGTGCACATGTTATATGCCTTAACAACCTCCTGGGACAGTGGGGGTAGTGTTGTATGACTCAAAATGTGTCTCGGTATCGCGACCACTTTTTGAAGGTCTCGTCTCGCATTTTTACTTGGTCTTGTCTCGTTCTCAGACTGGATTCTAATTCAAGACTGATCAAGACCACCACTGATAAGCTATTTTTCCAAGTCATTACTGTGATTTGTATCCCCTGGTTACTGCCGCAACCTTCCCTGTGTTACGGTCTAAGTGAGTGACACGCCCCCTACACACACGATGATGATTCTTCAGTGATATTTATGGTCTCGGTCGCAGAGCACTCTGGTCTCAGGAATATCTTGGCCTCGGTTAGTGTGGTCTTGACTACAACTACTACAGTAGGGGTCCCCAGGCTCTGGCACTCTTATTTTGAAGGGGGGACGAGCTGAAAAGTTTGGGAACCCTCTGGTGAAGAGAGCCATTAATGAATTATAATGAAAGACTGAATCCCACAGAGCTGTTTAGATAATTACAGAAAACACCTCTTGCTTAATCAATGTTAATCTTTTCCCTTTATACTGCTCAAATGTGATGCATAGCTGTTTAGTTTAATGAAGTGTTGTCTTTAAATAAAAATAATTTGATACAGAACACATCAGTCGTATTCCAAAATTGCAAAAACCTAAAATAAGCATGTGGTCTGAGGCGCTGCTTGTCAACAGGCAAGGCAGGTAACTGCTTGAGGCCCCAGGCCACTTAGGGTGTTTCTCTGCTGTACGACTACAAACACAAATGAAAAGACTGGCTGATTTATTATTTAAGGTAACTGTCAGATAAATAAAGCCAAATGTTCAGTATAGTTTGGGAAAGCTGAATTGGCTATAATGGAGTCACACGAAGCACACGATCAATACTTCTGCCGAGGCTGCTACTTCAAGCACTTGTGAACAAATCGACACTAATGACATCATCGTGGCATTCATGTTAAAGGTTGTCATGCTTATTCTCAATGATTTATGATATGTTCCTGTTACACTCACTCACCTATAGCTAAACATGTGGAGAGTATTTCAAGGCATAGGAGCCCATGGTACCTGGATCTATGAAATGATCTGTGATCGACTGTTTTCCCTGAAGTGTCTGGTTGTAATAATCCTATTTAAGAAAAAAACTGTCCTTTTCTAACAGAGTAAAAAAATGCAAACACACCTTAAACACAAGTATAAGAAGATACACAAGAGGCATGTGGGGACATTTGTAGTTTAAACATTTCAATGTGTGCACGTTCAGGTTCAGAGTTTAAAGAGCGCCCTGATGTTCTGGTGTCGGCGTCTCTTTTGAAGTTTTAGTAATCCCATCAGAGTTGTGTTTATAGCAGCCATGTTTGCAGAGTTTGAGCTGTCAGAGTAAAGTGTGAAACACGCGTGACCTCAGGCTTTTAGTGCGGGGAACTTTCTTCAGGGAAAACTTGATCACCTTGTACAGATTTGAGAAGCTCCCCAGGCCGGAGAAAGAGAACCATCTGGATCCCTGCTTGTTCCCGTGAAGGCTCCAGAAAGAGGAGGAGCAGCGCTGGAACACCTCGATTTTGACCGCGTACTGACCCGGTGCCCACTGAGACACGCACACCAAAATCCCAGAGGAGGCGAAACCACAGGTGTGAGGAGAGACGCCGTGGTAAACGCACTCCCCAGGTTGCACGGACGCAACCCTCTCCCACACCATCCCGGCCTCCTCTGCCACTCCCATGCCGCTGACGTTGCACAGGGCCTGAAGGCACACCTCCTCCAGGGCCTCCTTATCGGGGAAACGGAGCAGAATGGCGACAAGACGAGGAACCACTCCTCGACGTAGAAGCAGCTCCTGCAGCTTAGCTGGAGGAGACAGATGGACGGACAGAAGAAACAAAAAGTTGTTAATAGGGTTGAACTTTAAAGCATCAGTACAGTGAAAGTTTATGTTACGATTACCAGGTTCTTTTAATTGGACTGGAAGAAAACTACTGAGACCTTATTACAACCGCCTCTCCCTTACAACAAGCGGGACTAATTTAAGCTATACTATGTTGGTTCTCATTCAAAATAATTGTTATGGGTTCACTTTACTTACAGCTGT
The DNA here is from genome assembly GCA_020745685.1 of Tautogolabrus adspersus. Taxonomy (NCBI): domain Eukaryota; kingdom Metazoa; phylum Chordata; class Actinopteri; order Labriformes; family Labridae; genus Tautogolabrus; species Tautogolabrus adspersus. The sequence goes on from CM036554.1 coordinate 18,736,931, forward strand.
CATAAGACATACGTGAGACGGCTCTTGCAGCGTAGATGAGAACTTCTTGGTCTGGACAGGTTAGCACAGACACAAGAGCAGTGCCCAAACCTGCGTCGCCAAAACCTTTACGAATAACAGCTGCCAGAAAACACGCACAAAAACCCTTAGATGAACGAAGACAGAGCCTCACTGTACAACATTTTCAGCACAAAGAAACTCTTTATAACACCTCAGAAAATCACAGAGTCATCTCTATTGAATCATAAAATACATACAAATATTTAAAGATGATATAATAATGATTCATCAACATCTATAAGTGTGAATAACTCACATTCCTTGGCGAGTTCAGCCACCAGTTTGGCCGTCAGTACTGTGAGGGGCCCCCTGGTCCTCAGAGACAGGGCCAGAATCGGCAGGATGCCACTGATCACCACCTGCTCAGCAGCGCCTTTATCTGGACACATGTGGAATGACACATGTTAATAAAACAGTGATACAAATTCAAGATATTGATATTTATTCATCATTTTATCCATAACAGTAAATCCAGATGTGTGGCCCTCTATTGGGCCTTTTAGGTACTGCGTCATTAGGTCATTTACTTAAATAAAATACTTAGTATATCATTTAATTTTGCCGTACAAATTAAAATCTGAACTTATTTTGTTTCTGAACAAACTGCTTAGTGTGTATGGATTGATTATTCATTTGCATGCAGTACCGTTGGCATACTTTCACATATTCTGTTTGCAAAATGTTGTAAAAGTCACACATTTTTGTTTCGAGTGATTTGACTTGTGTGATAAGAGGAAAATTCAAATTAAAACCTTGCAATGTAAGGTTAGGAGTGTCTGCTTCATAAGTTCAGAGTCAAAGAAACATTTGGTCCCTATATTAAACTGTATTAATCGTTGATCAGAATGATCCTGAATTGTATATTTAGCGTGATTCAGCCTTTGCTTTTTACAAGATCTCTCTCTAAACCTTCTTTACCTCTCCTGCCTCCTCTATCCCCCCCGTCGCTCTCTCACTAGGAGACACAAATGCAGCTTAGCCGTCTACAGAGGACTTACCTCTTGACACACACCTGATCCCTTCACAGCCTCCCAAGCTCCAGCCCCCACCCCTCACCCCACTGGTTATACTGCAGGTTTTATCATTTAAAATGGGGAGCTGTTTCAATATGCTGAGTGTACTGTAAGAGGTATGATGTCTTAAGCCACACTAGCATGGAAACATTAATATTTAAATTGCATGTGGCAGCAGGGCTGTTAATTTGCAATTCAAATCACCTCAAGTAAAAACCTACTATGACATTAAATATCTCCCTGAAACATCTCATTATACCATGAATAACAGGCTTTTAATGTTGTCTAGAAGGTTGTGTTAGAGCTGTTGATTAAGGGATAACATGGCCTAAAGGACTCCAGTTAGACATGAGATATCTTAGTATAGAAGAGTTGAAAGGAACTCACTCCTCTCCTTAATGTTTGTCAGCACTGTGTTCAGATGTGGTTTAAGTTCGTCCTCAATCAGTTCCAAACCAAGGACTCTGATGGCACCCAGCGCATTGTTCAGGTTGTCTGTTTGAGAAACACAGAGATTTTAGGAGTTGTAAATTGGGGTACAAATAAATCCAGCAGGCGTGGGTGCTTTATGCTCTCAGGAAGTATGAAAATCCTTTTAGTTTGGTGAAAGAGAAGTGTGGGGGTAAAAACCTGTGGTGGGAATCTCTGTTGAAAAAGCAGTACAACATCAACTCTTCCAAGCCTACATAAGTTACATATTTCGATTAAACGCGGAAAGATAATTTCATGCTGTAAGTAAATCATCATGTCAGACCATATAGACTGTATAAAACATGGACGTAGTCTCAGTGACATCATTGGTTTCTGAAGCAGAATTTTGAAGCCCATCAATGGCGGTCGCCATATTGGAAATGTGGTCTCAAACTTACTTTCGATCAACCTGTTAACATGCATACAGGTGAAGCTGTTTATTATTGACGACACTACGTTGAGGGAGTAAGCATGCTAACTTTTATGCTAACTGTTACCAAATTGCCCAAATAGAAAATGTTTTCATTATTTGATCATTAACCAAAGAAGGAAAAATGAAGCTGCATCCTCATATAATAATAAAAACTTTATTTATATAGCACGTTTTAAGTTAACAAAGTGCTTTGACATACAGTGAAGGCATGAGCTCCTGACCACAAATATATAATACTGCCAAGCTCAATCATCACACTGTACAGATCTTTTGAGTTGTCCTTGGCTCGGCAACTTACACGCACTGATTATTAGTCGAGGTCAATGTTTTACCTGCTTGTACTTAAGCCAATCGCAGCAAATTAACTTAAGGAAGACATTTAACAGGGTAGTTATCCCTGTAGCTTCCCATTTGCTACAAGTCCTCTGAACTTTACATCACATAGAACCGTTTGAAAACTTTGCTGCACTATTTTGACACATTTCAGCTTCCCATGTTGCTGATTTCTTTCAGGTAAAACAAAGTGCCATAAACTGTACAAGATCTGCAAAAAACACACAATGAATGACAGGTCTACTGTAATGTACGGATTGTACTGGAAACAATGGCTTCCTGAAAACAGTAGGTGAAGAATGTTAATAAATCTAAAACTATCAATGATGCATTGAAAATATTAAGTAAGAAAATCGAAGTACACTTTTTTTTTTTCAATATAAGGGATAAGAGTCTTGCCTCTGCATTATCATGTACAAATTAACGGCTCAAAGATCACAAGTTGAATCTCTTCAGCTGCTTTAAAAGTGTACAAATGAAGCATTTTTTCATCCAAAAATGACTTCTGAGGTGCTTTCACAACAAGACCGTTGACAGTTGACCCTTGGCCTCTCGACTTAAGCTGCTCAGTAGCTAACAGTGTTCCCATGTGAGGACGTGAGGCATCAGCAATACTAAAACCTAGTGGTTCTATAAATAATTAGAGGTACAACAACAAAAACAACAATGACGTAAAAATTGAATAATTCACACATTATAAGACACCAATCATAACTTTTGTCCACTTACCGTTAGGTTGGTAGGGTTCCAGTCGACCAGATTTGTGTTTTTTCCTTTGGGAATGTGTGTAAGTGTATATGAGCGGCACATTGGGGTGTCCCATTCTGCCAGGTCCTACCGTCTCCAGACAGCTGGTGGTGAAACTTCGTCAGGGACACATCTTCATGCAAAATACACAAAATATCTCTTGACTCGCCCCAGATTTCTTGAGTCATTAGCATTAGCTTTTCAAACTCCTTCTTCAACTTCAACTGCAAACCATTTTAAGTCCACTACTGTATCCCCTGTCCATCCTGCACTATGATCTTTTTATGGCAAGAAAAAAACTGTTGTGTGTACACACACGTCTTTCTAACTTGTGCTCCTTGTCTCTTCTCAAGGAGTTAATAATCCTCACTAAAGCTGTTCACTGCACGTGGACGTGTGCGTGTGTGTAGTAAAGGTATTACTTCTTGGCTGACTGTGCTCAAAGCACTAGAATGTTCCACGATTCACCTCTGAGAAAATCCCTATCACAACAACAACAACACAGACAGGTGAGCATCTGGCACACACATTGTAAACAAGTGTTTTATTGGAAAGTGTTTTATCTAAATGCTAAATGTGGAGCAGTGTTTTATCTTTGTATTGTAAATGTAAATGTCAATCTCAACGTCATCGTAATATTTGAAATAGCCAAAAGTGATCTAGATTTTAACTTATCAGAAAAAACAACAAGCTAGGTAACTAAAGAGAAATTCCCCTAGCTTTTCCTCTCTCCATGTCTACAGATGCTGTATGTTAGATTTGTTTAAATTCAAAATTGAAATTCATGAAGATTTTCTTCCTTTTTCCTCTGTGGTTTTCACTTTGGAGGCACATTTTGCTCCAATTGTGTCACCTAGAACACAGGTTCCCAAACTTTTCAGCAACCCCCAAAATAACGGTGCGAGAGACTGGGGACCCCCACTGTCCCTGGAAGTGGTTCAAGTGTTTAACGTTGCGCACAGCTGCACACACTATCCAAACACTGGCATTAGAACAACGCTAACGTGTGTCTTTGTGCATTTTCATTTAAAAGGGGCAACAGACACCTACACTGTTGCAGTCATGTGCAAACTTACATTTTAAAGATTTTTTGACAAAATGTGAAATAAACCCATCCAGTCCTTTGTTTGTGGTCTGCATAAGTCTTACAACACAGAGGAAAATGTTTGTTTCAAATCTGCTCTTCTTGTGACATCATAGTGGGATTCTGGTAAAAAAAAATACCCTCCCCTCCCCTGGTATCTCCACCCATGGACTCCACCCCCAGCCTAGAGCAAAATTTTAGCGCAGGTCCGCCATTTTTATTCTCGCTAGCGAAGGAGTGATGTCTACCGGGAAAACTCAGGGGGAGCTCATTGTATTTAAAGAAACACACACACCAAAACGGAGCGTTCTGAGAGAGCTGGTTTATACTGGGTCACAAACCTCCTCTGTGTTTGATTCATGTTATATTTTAAAGCACAGCACAGATGTTTCATTTAGACCACAGGGGACTGTTTGAAAAGGTGGAGAACGGGTAGAATATGACCTCTTTAAGGACATGGTTTTATTTTAAATTGAATTTTTTTTTGTATATTAGTTCACAATAATGAATAAAATATGCCATTTTAAATCATTAAAATGTTTTATTTGTTGTTTGACGGCATCTCGCGACCCCCCGCTCAGTGTCTCGCTACCCCCCCAGAGGGTCCCGACCCTCACTTTGGGAACCACTGACCAAGAATACACAAAAACCGAGTCAAAGCAGTTTTGAAAATGACATCTTTATATTTTACTCAACTCACGAGGTTCAAGTAGAGACAGACTTTTGACAACAATCTAGTACAGAACAACGTTCAAATGGAAACCTACATGTGAATAAATACAAAGAGAAAACATGTTGGAACACCAGCAAAAATAGAATCTAGACCTCTGATATAATCTGTTCTACATTATTGGCCTGTGTAGGACAAGATCTTCTCAGTGTTTGAATTCATACAGACAACAGTGAGGATTTGTGTGCCGGCTGAAAACAGTATAGAAAAATATATGGTTGGATTCAGTTAGACGACATTCAACATAAAACCTGCTTCTAGAGAAAAGGGATTCAGGGAAAGGGAGTTTGTATTGTGTGAGAGACTCTGGATTGCTTTCTTGCCAGGCTCACAGAGAGCATAGATACCACTCTTCTGTCAATACAGTAAATCCTGCAGCAGCTTGCTTTACTTACCATACACTAGAAGACAGAAGAAAAACTTTAGAAACACTCTGAGGATTAAAGCCAGACATCCTGTCACATCACAAGGCATGAATCACAGATTAGTCAATTCTGCAAATACTGGGTGTTTCAGCTTGTCTATCTGCAAGTCCACAGCTGGATACACAGCTGCACTTGTGTGTGTGTGGTGATTTACTGGTACGTCATCCACCGTTGAGTAAAATGAACTTAGAACAGCATTACAAGCTAGCAAAGGCTTTCCTTTCTGTCTACCTTTAGCTTTCATTCCTTTGTCTAACTTGGCCTAGCTTACAGCGTGTCCTTGCAGCATGTGAGCGTCCATGTATCACGTCACTTTCAACATGGTGACAGCAGCTCTGGTTTGTGTGGCGGCTTGTGTCTCTCCAGAGTCTCCTACATGTTTGCTATCTAGCTGATTTGCTGAATTTTCGGAGGGATCTCACACAATGTTGATGACAATCTTTGAACTTTTAAGCTCATTTGAGAAACTTTTTGGGTTGTGTGGAATTTGGTGACCCCCTGTGGACAAAGAAGGAACTCTTATAACAAAAACTACCTTGATGCTCTCCTTTAAATGTCAAATGTATCACGTATCGAGAATCTTGTTAAAATAGGCTGTTTGGGCAGCATGCTGATAATCACCTCGTCTGACATCGACCACTGGAAGCTGTTTCAGACTTTACAAATAACTTTATGTAAATAGTCCGTCTTCTTCCTGATAGTTTTGTAGAGTTTTCATTTTAGTCTGTTTCCTGACAATCTAAAAGCTCCTCAGTAGAGCTGTAACTACAGTGTTTGCATGAACTAAGACTTCAACACGATGAAAAATACTAAATGTTAGGAATGACCAGATTGTGCTGAAACTCCAGCAAAACTCATCATTTGTATTCTGCCATTACAAACTGTAACACAAATACAGTTTTCACTGTATTTAGAAAAAAGTCAAACTCTTCCTATGATGAGGCTCTAATATGTAACATAGTACATTGATCCTGAACTCCTACAAGTCTTTTTAGAAAGAGTTACGACCGGCTGAGTTGTGTCCTCGTCCCTTTAAATAGGACCATGATTGGTTCGTAGACCTTTCATGTGACCAGGTATCAAACAGTTCCAGTTGTATTGAGCCCACTGGAGACGGCTTCATATCCAACAGAAACCAGAGTGAGGACATTACCCTCCACATCATCTGGCTTACACTGTTCTGTATGCGTTTCCACAACACCGGTAGATCCAGTTTCCTGTCGTATCTTCTTCCTGACTCTGCGTGCTTTACCTTTTGAAATGACCTTTCCCTGTTCTTTGACCCCCCCGGACACTTTGTGAGGCTTCTCACTGTCATTCAAACGGGTTTTACGGTGTCGCCTACGGATACGCCGCATCGGTGGACCCGGGTCGGCCGTGTCTGATGCTGCTGCGCCAGACAGGATCCGGATCTGCTGATCTATTACCATGACGACCATGTCCAGTGCGACGTCCAACATTCCCAGACCGAGGCCATGAGTGACGTTATGAAACGCACCACTGTTCACGGGGTCCTTGAAACATTTCCTCATATCCTCAAGGTGGTTTCTGAGAGAAAGAAGACAGTGATTATTACTCTGTTCATTAAGATAGTAATCTTAAAGGTCATGTTACAACTAGTTCCTGCATTACTTACTTAGTTTCAATAATTTTAGACCAGTGTTGAACTGTATTTATCTCAGGAATGAGCTGTTTTGCCATGTTGCCATAGTCAATGTAGTCGTGAGCAAAATCCTTCAGATCATCGCACAGAGCTCCAGTGTCGCCTTAAACACACAAACAATAAGCACACAGTTAGTTCATCTCTCACACTCTCTTTTACTTAATCACATCAAAACACTGCATAACTCAGTCACCTTCTGTTAGTTTGGAGAAAGACGAGGACACAGAGGTGGTCGTGCTCGGCGTCAGGCCGAGAACACTGAGCGACTCCAGGAGAGTTTTCTTGCTGGCCGGGCCTCTGCTGACCCGAGTGTAGGCTGCCAGGGAGCGCAGGGACATCTTCTCCGGAGCCTGCAGCCGCCGTTTGATCTCATCATACGAGATGAGATACTTCCCTACGATGAGAGAAAGATCCAAACATATAGCTGTGATAGAGTTCAGTTGTATTTCATCAGGTCTGACACACCAACTAACTTATCAATGAAAAAAATTGTATTTTTTTGGGTCTTTTAAAACGTAGATTTTTCCATTTCTTGGCATATAAAATAAATTCTGATAACAAAACTGACACTGAGATCCGTATACTAATTTTTTACTTTCATAAATTCCTATATCATCGCCCCTGTGAAGCACTGGACCTCCTGTTAGCAGGTTTTTATAGGTTGCTGCTTTGTTTTGGTTTAAACTGTCTTACGTCCAACACTATTGGCTACTACTGTAATTGCCATTCAGTTAAGGTCCCTCCCAAGCTTCCTGGTTTCAAAGGATACATGTGAATATGCAGATTTAATTGCACTCTGCTAGCTGTTTCACGGGCACTTTAATGTATGTCTTGTTGCTTTTTAGTAATACAAAAGATAAGACTTACTTGCTTTCGATCCTTTCATGTTTGGATCCAGGAGTGACGACACCTCCGCAAAAGGCATCTGTGTAGCCGACTCTGTAGTTGTGCTCGAGTTTGGTGGAGGGTCCTGATTCTGAGACACATTCTCTATCTGTTCTGGGGCAGAAACCTGCATCTGGCTCTGAATATGAGGGTGCATATGAGTCTGTATGGTTTGCATTTCCACCTGGTTGTGGTCCAGCTGTGCCTGTCCTTGCGATTGTGGGAGGATCAGTGTGTTTTCAGATAAAGCCTGAAGGCCCATGCTGCCCTGTGTAACACCTCCTGTTTGATCTGAAGACACCTGAAAGATGCCCATTACAGGTTTTACCACAGTGAAAACCATGTTCCCCTGGGCATCCAGACCCACCACCCTGGTAGATGGGTCCATACTTTCTCTTGAACTTTACCTGTCCCGCCGAGGGAGGAGGCTCAGGAGGCTTTTAATAATCAGATCAGGTTACCTCAGAGACCCATGTAGTGTGACTGTATACTCCTCTTTTCTTAAACGGTTTTGCCTCGAGATGACCTGACAATGAGAGAACGTAAGCTGACTCTCCCTCTTTGCAGTGAAGGTAAAATGCCCCACACTGCCACTGTTAGAACAGCTCACCTTGTTTGTACAGGCTCATAATGAGTCATGGCAACAGCACAGAAGAAGAAGTTTCATTCTGAAAGAAAGACAAAAAGAAAGGAGAGTAACAAGAGTTTAGCTTTTAAGTACCGTAGTCCTCTTAACACTTTAAGTCATTTAAACACGTTTAAAAATGACTACATTATTTCAAGCTGTATTGTTTGATACATTTGCAAAAGAAGCTTTAAAAATGTAGTAAAAAGTAAAAAGTCGTAAAAATAAAGTAATAAAATATATTTAACCTAAAGTGCAAAAAAAAAAGATGTCAGTGCTACTGATCTCCTCAGAGAGTTAACACCTGACCCACATAGCAAAGGTTATTACTGCATAGCAACGCGTGGAAGGGAATTAAAGTTAGCATATTGTATTCAAAAATATTGTTGTTGCAAATGCGGAAAGTAATACTTAAAGAAAACATATAGTTTGATTCTCTGGAGTTTGACTGCACCACTTGGTCAGCATACTTCCAATTGTGCAAACACTAATGGGAAAACAATATTGACTGGACAAATCTCATAAATCCAAACTGGTTTCAGAGTTTAAACTATACAATAAGCTACAACAGGCATATTTTAATGGTCCACTTGCAGATGCAGGCTTTAAATACAATGCCTTTCATAATGTAGACATACACTGTGAATTAATAAAACGTATTCATCAGGGTTTTAGGAAAAGCCTGTTTAGTGTGTGCAGTGTGCATATAACACACCTTAGAAAAATTAACTTTTATGGCGGGGTAATACTAACTTTAAGAAATAACATAAATTATTAGCGCTCACTAGACACCTGTCATTCTAGAAACATGTATTTAACTTCGAGGTTGATTTTGAAGTGTTGCATTGAAGTTGCGCTTCAATTTAACTACAGCAATTGTATCAACACTGCTGCTTTTATCGTCACAAACATCCATCATGGCTGCCAGGGGCGACTGTTGCTAGGTTCTTCTGTACCAGCAGGCCTAAAGCCTTTCACAAAACAAAACACACAAAAACGATAGAAGACCACCACGGGACCGACTACATTACACCGCTAACCTTGATGCAACTAGTGACGGCTGTCCTCTACTTACCGAATCGCCGTCAAATTTCTCCTAAAAGGACACTGATCCTAGAACGGTCCGCGTCGGAGTCACCGACATTTTTTCTCCTTCACTGCTGTTGCTTCGGCGGGTTGCAAATCAGCCGTACTTACACTACCGCCAGAGAGCTGTTATCCCTTTGCTCATTGGTCCATCGACTCGTCACTCAAGCAGGATGAGTGGCGGATTGGTCAAGGAGGCTGCCTGTAGAATAGAGGAGGCGGTACTTCCGGATCAGGCTCGCCCAAATAGAGTGGGGGTGAAATACTGTATATCGTCTTCTGTCTTATTTTCGGAGATGTAGTTGGCCAGAAAGTTTGTTATTAAGTAAAGTATGGTCACACAAGAGAGTAAGGGCCTTTAAAGTTTTATAATTAGGTATTTTAGGCAGAGAGTAAATTGACTGCCGGGTCCAATAATATATCTTGACTAACTTAAACAAAAATGTATTAAAGGATTTTACTCCAAATGTATTCATGCTAATGCAATTATTACAAGGGTGAGTTTGAAACATACTTACATTACATTGTAGCTTGCAATACACTCAAAGTAGTCTGAGCAAAATGAGAAAGAAGGATGAAATATACAGTTGTATAATAAATATAGTAAATGTTCACAATTATTGACAGACCCAACACAATTCTTGGTATCAAATTGGTTTATATATTTTGTATTTTAATGTCTTATTTTTACTTAATGCCATATATCTGTATTTCTTTTGGATCTCATTTTTAAACATTTTCATATTTGATCTTCTCTGTGATTGGTAAAGGTTTGTTTTAGTGATTTTTTAATTTCAATGTTACTTTTTCCCTTTGCCATGATGCTTTTGATGTCTTGTCTGAAGCGCCTTGTTGCTGAAATGTGCTATATAAATAAACTTGCCTATTAAAATAATGAATCCCTCCTATTTTCCTTTATTTAGCAGAAATATGTTATCATTGGGGAGAGGGTCCATCAGGGGGTATACTGTAGCTGTAGTGCTTGAAAGTGAATCATTTTATTGCTGAAACGTGGTCCCTGGACATCACTGAGTAAATATCAGAGATTCGACCGTAGAGATGCATCATGGGAGATTGTGGCGCTTCATTACAATGACATTATGGATTTATGTGTGTTCTCAAACTATGTTAATGTTTGCACTTCATGCGCTCATTGATGTGTGTGCAAAGATGTGAAACTGTGCAAAATTGATTCCTTTTATTTAAGCCCTGAAAAGCTTTTTCACTGCCTGCTGGGCCCTGGTGATGACGATTGTGTGTGCACAGGAAAGGAAAGACACTTATCTTCTTTGAATTTATTTGAGTACAAATAAAAAAAAGTACAAAATAAAGCATAGAAAGTATCAATTATGAAAACAAAGCCAATAAAAACAAAATAAAATAAAAGGCAACAGTTAAATAATTCCTTAAAAATACAGCAAGCTAGTCTGGAAAAGCATTCTGTGGTACTCTACATCAACGCAAAAAGACATGACCATTAACAGTCATGTTTTGGTAGGAAAAGGCATAGACCAGGGCGTGGGAGATGAAAACATTCAGTTTGAATCCAGAATTGCTTGACAGTCAAGATAATGGCGGACTTATGCTGAAAAATGTGTGTAGGCTTTAACTGAAAAAAACAACAACATAAATTTGACAATAGGTCTTTTTTCATATACAGTTTTTACACAGCCATTGGTGTAATATCCTCAGTGAGATTCAAGATGAAAGCTCTATTAGACAGTGCCCCATAAACATCCCCCATGAGCTTCTTTTTTCATTTTCTCCCTCAGTAACAAACACTGAAAATGACTGAACTCACGGTAAAGCACAAACATTAGTACCATGTTGCATTCATGGGGAGCTTGACACCATCCTGACTTAACGATAACATAACTCTGCACGACAGCAAGCTAAAGTGGAAACACTTGACAGGACCCAAACACACACTGTACATCTAGCAATCTTGCCTCCTGCTCAGTGTCCACAACAAAGCACAGAGGAGACCTGTGTGGAGGTCTCTGTCTGTTCCCTCTCTACAATTCTGCCTCACCGTCTTGCCTGATGTCAGTCACTGAGGGGTTTACTGTTCATTTAAACGAGGACGACTTTCCCGTGCAAGTTTGGCTGGTGTGGATGTTAAGTGCTGGTGTTGGGGATAAAGGTGTGTAGTGGCTCAGTGTCTGCGTGTGCGCTGGCCCCCGGTGCCTGATGTGGTGATGTAGAGGAGGGGCTGTGGCTGCCGCAGCTGAGGCCCTCGCTTCAGGTTATTCATGTGGGCTGTGGAGGACTCTACGTTTGAGCCTGTAAGCACGGGACAGGGGGAAGCACAAAACAAAGTTCAATAAAACAATCTTTTAAAGAGGAAGGTGACTTATCCAAACAGGCAGTTACAGCTGTGTTTACCTGTATGCTGGCTGAAGTGGGGAGCCCTGACTTTGGCGAGGGGAGGGACCCCTCTGTACTGGGGGCGGAGCATGGGGGCCTGGGGAAGAGTGTTGTGGAGATGGGGGTCTGATGTGCTGTCCAGAGGGCGAAACCTCTGAGCTGTGGTTGTCTTGGTTTGAGGCAGCTGGAAGTGAGACAAGGAGGAAGTAAGTCAAATCTCTCCATGAACAACCCACCAGGTGCTGCTTTCATTTACTATTTTTGCATTATCATACATAACCCTATCTTACGGCATTGCGATATTTACAGTACATTGATTTGTAAGCCCTGTGTAATGACTTTTTTCAAAGAGGAATAAAAAGGAATGTGATAAGCTGATTTGGTATATCAATGTTTTTCTAAAATACTCACTGCTTGCCCAGTGACCTCAAAGGAGCGTGAGCGCCTCTTCTTCCGGCGAGCCTCAAAGTCCACATCCCGCGGCGTCTGGTTCTTGTTGCTGACCTGGCGGTTACGTGGCCGTGTCCAGGTCACCTGAAGGCTGGACCCCTCCCCTGTGCTGCTGGACAGGTTGTCGTCGGAGGTGGCGTGTCTGAGCTCGGGGCTGGGCTGCCTGCCGCGCCGCATTGGTAGACCTGCAGGGGGAGCCTCGCTCAGAGAGAGGCTGCTCTTCTGCTTCTTGGGGTCCAAAGGAGAGGGGGGGAGGTGCAACCGTAAGGCATCCACCTCCAGGGCTTTGGAGCGTCTACGGGCCGCTTTCACAACAATGTTCTGGACCCCCTTTAGGATCTGCTGACGCTCTTTAGAGAAACAGAGAGATGATATCTGACTTTATTCACTCTCCTTACATGCTTGAATGCAGAAGATTATTATTTGTGTTTTGTGGTCCCTGTCGACAAACTAATAAACTAAGCTAAACTTAAGGGTAAACAAAAACAAAACTTTGTATTATGTTATCTGAGCCTATTGTAAATCATATAGTCATAGGCTGTGTCGGAAATCACTCGCTCATTCCCTACTCCCTACTCCCTACTCACTATACAGTGAGTTTAATGCAGTGGACTATATAGTGCACTCACTCAGAAAAATTAAACAACATTTGGGACACTACTCGCTCACTCGCCGGACGCTGACAGTGACGTCATTGTTGTCGCGCAACTAAAACGTGCAGCTTAACAACGGCCGAGGATCAATAATAACGGTAAATAACGGCATGAATTTCAGTGATAACTTCTATTTTACTGAGTAGATTTTCACGAAAACATTTACAAAGAATAAATACATATCAAATATTGAATTTTAAATATAATGAAACATATTTTCGGACCAAAACTCATTTATTTCTGTTCACAGACCCTCCTCTCGTGTCTGTCATCATCATCAGGACAAACTACCGTTACTAACGTTAACGATATTTACTCTTTATATAAACATAACAAAGATTTCAGTCAAAACGCTCCAAATATGAACTTTATTGTGTTTCTGTGTTCACACTGTTCGCTCCTCTTGTCCGTCTGAGAGCAGCCGAGTGAAACGCCACTCTCCGCTCGTAAAACCGCAATGCATGATGGTATATATTGCTCGGTTAGTGACCATCGCTTGTCCACTACTTTTCAAAATGCATTGTGGGATACATTGAGTGGACTATATAGGGTATGACCATGCTCACTCAGAATTCGGACAGCACTACAAAATGGCGTGTCCACTATATAGTGAATAGGGAGTGATGTCGGACACAGCCATACTGAATGTAAATGCTGGGGTGGCCATTTTGTTTATGTTTTAAAAAAAAACAATTATTTGAATGATGCCATGATGTCATGGGAGATGATGATGATGATGATGATGATGTCATGTTCATAGAATTTTGGGGAAAAATCTGATCAAAGGCATTCCAGAACTCTGCGTCATCAAAGCCACTTAGAATCTTCATTCTACTATAAGTGACCACAGGGACTCACACACTCAGTAGTTCACTGGTCAAGTCTGAGACAACAACCACAGTTCATAGATCCAATCTGAGATTCGACATTGTTAGAAGCAATTCAGCAAGAACACAAACAGTTCAACAGCTAAGTCACTGTTTCAGCTAAGAACAGTAATGGAGCACAACAGATCCCAGAGAAGGGCAGATACGATGGAGACGGGGGCTCACGAGTTTAGAAACTCAATGCCAGGAGCCAACAGCAGGGGCCGCCGACAGAGCCACTACAGGCAGTATCCTGCTCAGCCAGAAGCTCAAACTTTCCACCAAAGGAGGGAGGGAGCTTCTTGGCAGCACCAGTGGCCCAACCAGGATGGACCCCATCGTCCATCGCATCAAGGACGCCCATCCCATTGGCAGGTGGTCGCAGACCTCAAGAATGAAGTACAGGGACTGAAAATTCTTCTAAAACAGGAGAAGGAGCAGAACAAAGCAGGGTGTGAAAGAGATACCCTCAGCAAGAACATTATCGAGGAGTTGGAGGAAAGATTGAAGATAGAGCATGATGGGAAACTAGAGGGCGAAAAGGTGATCAGGGTGCTCAAAGAAGAACTAAAGCACCTGAATCCATCCTTTTCAATACAAGAGGACATGTCAAGTTACTCCACCAAAACCAAGGAGGAGCTCATAGGTGCTATTGAAGCACTCAACAAAAAGCTCCAGGGGACAGTCTCAAGTGGCCCAAAACTGGACCAAGACCTGATGGCTGAAAAAGAAGCCCTGGAGAAAAGGATTAGCAACATGCAGCAAGAGACCTTTAGCAGAGACATCGAAACTGCTAACCAGACACAGGCCTTGAAGAACCAGCTGGAGGAAATGACGAAAACATGTCATGAGCTGTCCTCCATACTGACTCCACAGGAGGATGCCAATCAGGACCTGCAGAAGAAGGTGGAAGACCTGATGGCTGAAAAAGAAGCCCTGAGGATTAGCAACATGCAGCAAGAGACATCATATGAGGAGACCAGTCAGCTGCTGCAGAAGAAGGTGGAGAACCTCCAAGAGCAAGAGAAGCACCAGAAGTGGAGGGCTGACACTCTCCAGAAAGAACTGGAGGAGGTCAGGCATCAGCTTTTGGAGATATCCGACAAGAACCAGGTTCTTGTTGAGAGGCTGACTGCAGAGAATGAGACCCTGGAGCATGAGATGGAGGCCATAAAGGAAGAGGTCTTCAGTAATGAAGTATTCAAAGCAGAGCAGCTGGAGAGTTTGAAGAGCAGCTGTCTTGAGCTGTCCTCCAAACTTACAGTTCAAGAGGAGACCAGTCAGGCACTGCAGAACAAGGTGGAGGACCTCCAAATGCAAGAGAACGACCAAAGGTTGAGGGCTGACGGCTTTGAGAAAGAACTGGAGGTGGTCAGGCTTCAGCATGTGGAGACAGCCAACAAGGATCTGTTGGTAGTTGAGGGTCTCACAGAGGAGAAATCATCCCTGGAGCAGGACATTAAGTCACTGCAGACAGAGGCCCTGCTTAAAGGAACGCAGTTACAGGGCTTACAGAACAAGCTGCAACAAAATACCATCAGGTGTTTTGAGCTGTTCACCAACCTTAAGGAAGAGAAGGAAACAAACCGGAGACAGCAGAAGAAGGTGGACTACCTCAACATGCAAAATGAGCACCAAACGTTGAGGGCTGATGTCCTTGAAAGAGAACAAGAGCATGCCAGGCTTCGTCATGTGGACGCAATACAGAACAGGATGTTGGTAATTGAGCTTCTCGAAGAGGATAAAGCAGAACTGAAGCAGGACATGGAGGCCTTGGAGAAAGAGGCCCTGCTTAAAGGAAAGCAGTTACAGGGCTTACAGAACCAGCTGCAACAAGAGACCAGCAGGTGTCTTGAGCTGTCCTCCAACCTTACAGTACAGGAGGAAACAAACCAGGCACTGCAGAAGAAGGTGGAGGACCTCAAAATGCAAGAAGAGCACCAAAGGTTGAGGGCTGATGGCCTTGATAAAGAACTAGAGGATGTCAGGCTTCAGCATGTGGAGACAGCCAACAAGGATCTGTTGGTAGTTGAGGGTCTCACAGATGAGAAATCATCCCTGGAGCAGGACATTAAGTCACTGCAGACAGAGGCCCTGCTTAAAGGAACGCAGTTACAGGGCTTACAGAACAAGCTGCAACAAAATACCATCAGGTGTTTTGAGCTGTTCACCAACCTTAAAGAAGAGAAGGAAACAAACCGGAGACAGCAGAAGAAGGTGGACTACCTCAACATGCAAAATGAGCACCAAACGTTGAGGGCTGATGTCCTTGAAAGAGAACAAGAGCATGCCAGGCTTCGTCATGTGGACGCAATACAGAACAGGATGTTGGTAATTGAGCTTCTCGAAGAGGATAAAGCAGAACTGAAGCAGGACATGGAGGCCTTGGAGAAAGAGGCCCTGCTTAAAGGAAAGCAGTTACAGGGCTTACAGAACCAGCTGCAACAAGAGACCAGCAGGTGTCTTGAGCTTTCCTCCAACCTTACAGTACAGGAGGAAACAAACCAGGCACTGCAGAAGAAGATGGAGGACCTCAAAATGCAAGAGGAGCACCAAAGGTTGAGGGCTGATGGCCTTAATAAAGAACTGGCGGAGGTCAGGCTTCAGCATGTGGAGACAGCCAACAAGGATCTGTTGGTAATTGAGGGTTTCACAGAGGAGAAATCATCCCTGGAGCAGGACATTAAGGCACTGCAGAAAGAGGGCCTGCTTAAAGAAAAGCAGTTACAGGGCTTACAAGACCTGCTGCAACAAGAGACCAGCAGGTGTCTTGAGCTTTCCTCCAAATTGACAGCAGAGGAGGAAGCCAATCAGGTGCTGGAGGAGAAAGTGGAGGTGCTTCAAAATGAAATGAGGCAGGAAGAGATCTCTCTGTGGAGGAAGTTCAAGAAGGCCGTCACTCCAACATCGCACCGCCAGTTCAAGCAGCAGAAGAGGCAGATGCTGGACCAGAAGTGACAACCCCAGCCCTCAACTCAACCCCCTACCCATCCCCACCCCCCCCAACAAACACAATCCCCCAACACACTGGCTGTAGCAGGCCAAGCAGTCACAGTGGAAACTGTAAAGTCCTGATTGATAGAAGTGCTCTTGTTTCTGACTGTCAGGACTTTCCGTGTTTCCACTGCGTCTGTGTGGGTTTTTCTCCGGGCGCTCCGGTATCCCACACATCAATTTGGACTTAATTAAAGATTTGGCACAATTTTAAAATAAAAAATAAAAATACAAAATGTAATCAATTCTTGTAATAACCATTCTTTCTGTATAGTTGGATTTTTGTAGAGACTGTTGTAGTTACTGAGAATATAATTGTGTGATGGAATCAAAAAGTGTGTTTTCTGATTATGTTTTAACAGGAGAAAGTCAAAATATCCAAATGTATTGTTGTTTTGAACATTGATCATTTTTCAAAAAACTGATTCGAACCTTGACACCTTTGAATCGATTTTTAACTTCCTCACGATTATCTTTACATCCCTAGAAGATGGTACTAAAGTTACTTATTACTGTTTTGGTCATTAAAAAAAGTCTTTGGAAAAGAAAGGTGATTAATTGAAAAGAAAATCGGTAGTTTTATGTAAACCTATAGTTAAGGTACAAATGTTTATGAGGGTGTGCCCTCTCTGAGTTTACCTTTGAAACCAAATCAAAAACTTTGTTAAAAAAAAATTGCTGTTGAATCTTTTTAAAACAAATCAAATCAAATCTTTCAACCAAAATGTTCCTCCATTATTCCACACAGCTTATTTACACCCGCTTCCTCTTACCGCGTCTTGAAAGAGGGATGTCAGCCCCGGCCTCGCTGCTCTCCGGCGACGAGTCCAGGTGGCTGCTCACACTGTGGCTGAGGTGGCTGTAGCTCAGCGAGCCTTCAGGAGCCAATGGCTGCAGCTACAAACACAAGATGCAGAGTGTTAAACAACTAGAATCAAACATTCACTTTTAGCCTGGCTCACATTTGAGCGTCATCGTTATCAACTTTGTGTCTCTTTTATCAGCACCCAGAGCTTTTGTGAATTCTGAGTCCTACTTCTGAATGGGGTTCAATTAGAGGAAATTTGAGCTTATATTATTGAAGGCATTGATGAAGGTTTAATGATGCTCTTTTACGCATTTTAACAGTGGGAGCTAAGATGAATACAGCAGCTGAGAGTTACATGCTGCTGTTTGAGTGTCTTTTCTGGAGCTGCGTGAGTTGAAAATGAAACGGCTCTAACAAAGTATCTGGTTGAGTCATATTGCTTGAAGCATCTGACTAGACTGCATTAGCTCACAGCATGAGGCCCATTCTCAGGAGGAGGTTTTTGAAGCAGAATGTACAAGGGGAAAAAACAGTCTATTAAAAATGTCCTCACCTCTCTGTTGCCCTTCCCATTGATGTGAATGGGGGGCGGAGTCATCACAGCCGAGTTTTTCATCTGCCGGGCGTGAGGGCTGTTCTTAAAAACCCTGTTACTGTCCCTGCCACACACAGAGAGACAGAACATGCTATTATTGCTATAAATGGATTCATATTTAATGGGTATCACAAGAACAAGATGTCCTCTTACAGCTCTGGCTCATGCAGAATGGGGGGTAAAGTGTGTCTGCGGGTTTTGGTTTGGCCACGTCTGTTATCAGAGTACATGTTGCGCACGCTCTCCTGGTCCGAGTCCATGTCCTGTGTGTTATCACGACCCTGACCGGGTAGAGTGATCTTGGGTAGAGAGCCCTCCTAAAGAGCAGAGTTCTTATTAGGAATGATGTGTGTTAACATTCATACAGTTTCTGAATGTGTTTGGTCCTGCAGGGTTTACCTTGATGGTGTGTCTGGTGGTCACTTTGTCCAGGGCCATGGCTCTGTCCAGTTTCCTCTCCTCCAGCTCCCTCAAGTACATATCATACAGCTCCTGGAGGTGTGGAGGCACTAACAGGCTGTGATCTGCAACACAAACACATGCACACATACAAATCAGAGAAACCAGAAACTCACTGTGCTCGCTCCGTCTTTGGTTGAAGTGCTTTTAGCGTGTTTGCCCCATCATCTGGAAGTGAATTGCAGAGCCACCTTAAACTAGATCGTTTAGTTGGCTTGGGAGATTTAAAAAGCAGGATAAAGGATCATTTGACGACTTTTGTTTGCACGTTTCTCTGCTTATCGCTTCTGATTTGTTGACTGATGTAATGTTTGTTTATTGCCTGTCTTGTTCTCTGTCTGAAACTTTGATGCTGCTGTCTTGACCAGGACTCTCCTGAAAAAAAGATCTTGTATCTCAATGAGAATATTTTCCTGGTAAAATAAAGGTAGCCTCCTGAGATCACTAACATCCTCCCTCCCTCCCAGAGACCAAAAATCACATCTATATTAACGGATCTGGGGGAGAAATCTGACAGCCTCACCATCAATGAACTGTCTCTGCTGCTGGATGATCTCGTCACACAGGTGTCTGTGCTGCTCGAAGCGCTGCACCACAAAGTTTTTGTGCCTGATGACGTTGTCCTTGAGCAGCGCGTGAGACTGCATCTCTGCATTCTCAATCTCCAGTTCGTGGACTTTACAGAGGAGGCCCAGCACCTCCCGCTGCTCCTCTGAGCTCACCCGCCGAGGGAGCAGCTCCTCGAGTCGCCGGGCACGATCCCTCAACTCCAGGAATCTGCGCTCGAGCAACGCCTTGACGGGAAAGGAGCAAGGTTTTAGTCTTTAAATGCTACAGGAATAAGCTAAAGTATAAAAAACCACCATAAAAAAAAACTTTGATCAAGAATCCTACCTTCTGTTTGTTGATTCTTTTCTGTTCAGCCATGAGGGTCACAAGGTTTTCTCGGGCCATCGCCACCTGTTGCGTCTCCGTGTTGTCCGGAGGAGACTCGGGCGAATCGGAGTCCTTCTCGCTGTCGTCCTTGTTGACACTTTCCTTCCTCCTCTCAGCCCGCCACTTCCTCCTGCGCCTACTCTTCTCCTGCTCCCAGCTAGAAGAAGAAATACACAAAGACTTTAACTACCAGGATTATTTGCCTGGATGGTATGATGAATCCTCTCAGACTAACTTGAGAAGGAGTTTCACAAACTAAGAAGTGAATATCAAACCATTTTGTCAACAAACTGGATCATTGAGTGTTATCCAAATGATTACAGATTACTGTGAGGAAAGATATATTTCATGTAAACACTGACTCTGCAATGGTAAGCAGGTGTTTTGAGGTGTCGATCTGGATCTCCATGTTGCTGTTTTCCAGCTCCATCAGGCTCCTCCTGATCTCCATCTGTTGGCGGAAAGCATCCAGGAGCTGCTCCCTCAACTGGTCCATCTCCGCCCGGCTCTGCTGGCTGGAGTGGGCCTGGACCTCAGCTATGAGAGGAGAATAAAGGGAACATTCACTACTGTAAAAAGTACAACATAAATACTAGGAAGTGGCTTCATTTGGCAGATTTCATCCAAGTACGTGGGGGGAGGAGGTGGCTGAGGATTTACCCTGAACATGTCGGATGTCAGTGCGGTCAGAGTTGAGCTGGCGGCTCGCCTGATCTGCGATCTTCTGCTTGAGCCGCTGGATCTCGCTGCGCAGGTCTGAGATGATGTTTGTGTACTGAGCAATGTGGTACGACACATTTATCAGGTTCTTCTTTACCTGGAGCACAAAGTGAGGAGACGGAGAGAAGAATAGTTAGATATTTGATATTGAAAGCTGCTCTACAAAACCATCATAACATCTAATTTGATCATGATTCTATGTCTATGTAAGATCTAAACAGAGACAGATAAGAGGCTTTAAGATGAAGTGTGATCTGAGCTCACCCGTGTACGGATGCTTTTGGCACGGTCAGCATACGTCAACGTGTTACGAGACTCCTCAAACGCCATGGAGGCGGGGCTAATGTGGGCGATCATGACTGTCCGGCTGTTCCCGCCTAACGAGTCCTGTCAGTCAAAGTCATTAGAGTAAAAATAATGCATGAATTACATCTCATTCATAAAACACAGTACATTTATGCAGAGCCAATATGAAATCTTAAGTTGTTTCACCTTCAGTAGTCGAGTCAACTTGCTGTCCCGGTAGTTGACGTACTTGTTGCCGTTTTTGTCGCTCAGGGCATTGATGCAGTTTCCCAAAGCAAGGAGGGAGCGGTTGATGTGAGCCCCCTCTTTTAACCGCTGACCCCGATTCTGAGTCTAAAAACAAAACAAGCAGAAACACGAGTGAGAAAAGTAGTCAACAATAGACAGCTGACTGGGAGTAAGGAAATGTACAGAACGGGACAGGTCCTTTACAGATTTTAATTTAGTTTCTAAACATTTTATTCCACAAGTTATCTGTTCCTACTCTGTCCCTATGATGGTGGCTGACCTGAGTGTAAACAGTGGCCATCAATAAGAGCTTGTCTACTCTTTTAAATAAAAACTAAAAGAGCGATAATTCAGAATTGAAACCAGGTGCTTTAAACACCGTGACAAAATATTTGAACATTTTTATGGCCGCAGCCGTGCCCCCTCCTCTTTGTGTGGTAATGTGAGTGTGTGTAGTTGTGTGTGAGTGTGTACATATAGGCATGTGTGTGGTGCATTCCCCCAGGTTGACTGCTTGGCAGAGTCGCCACCTGAGAGGTCTGATTGGTGAGCACACTGCTGAAACTGAGCAGCCAATCAGAGGAGAGCATCGCCGTATTCACAGTCTTAAGAAGCGTGCTGGTGAAGTCAGTCGGGAGCTAAAAAAAGTTACGAGTCCTCTTTCTGTTCTCCTTATTTATTGCACTCTTCTGCCCGTTTTAGTTTGCCTCACTTTGTTACTGTTTCACTATTTCACTTTTTTGTTAATAAATAACTTTATTTGACCAAAAACATCTGTTGTCATGTTACTCCTCCTTTCCCTAATGAGCTGAGTCGAACCAAATACAAACGAATGCGCTCGGCTTTTTATTCCAGAGTAGTTGTCAAATTTGTCCAGCAGATGGCGCTGCCCCCCCCACCTCTGGTCTATTGACATTTGAAGTAAATCATCTTGAACAGACCCCTTTCCCTCCTCAAATGTCACCTGCTGCCTCTCTGTTGGCTCTGTGTCCTGCTGGATTCCTCACGGAGGCCATGCTGTATGTTTGCTGTTTATCAATAGTTTCACTGTGAAACCTTATAAACTGTCTCCATGGTAAACAAGTGCTCTCACTCAATGACTGCATGTTGCTCGTGGCAGTGTTCCCATGGTCGACAATGACGAGCTCTCTACTTTACAGAGAGAAAAGACTGAACTGTCAAAAGTGCTGCAACAATCTGAACAAAGGCTTTTCAAAATACGCACTTGCCTGCTTCTAAAAAGATGTTCAAAGCAATAAAAAAACTGACTCTCATACCGTGTGTGTCTGTTATACAGCACTGCTGTTCTTCACATTAGTATTGACTGAGCCGGCGTGATACTGGAATCAATGTTTCAAACAGAGCAGCTAACAGCGTGTAACTGGCTCTGTTGTTGCACCATTTAATGGGCTATTATAAAACTGCTTTTCATCTTCATGCTCTTACATTTTGAATTCTTGTTTCTTAGTGAAGGGTTTGATGTTTGAAACACTTTATATTTCATGTGGTTTTGATTGTCTTTCTTTTCATTGCTCCTTTCTGTTGGTCTGTAGCTACTGAAAGGTGAAGCCAACGCAATATTCATTAAAAAAAAGTATTACATAACTGTTGTTTTTGATTCAATCTCTTCAAGAGATGACAAAAACAGAGAGATGAAAGTGACAACGCTCAAGCAAATGAACTTAAAAGCTTTAAAATGTGAAATACTTCAGCAACATCTTTCATCTCACTGATTCAGAGCTTATTCTTCCTGTAAAATGCACCATGTTTTTACATGCTCAACATGTTTTTAAGGTTTATTTTTGGACTTTTCATGCCTTTTATTTTCTTAGAGATATGACAGTGGATAGGGTCAGAAACAGGGGAGAGAGAGAGAGAGAGAGAGAGAGAGAGAGAGAGAGAGAGAGAGAGAGAGAGAGAGAGAGAGGAATGACATGCAGGAAAGAAGATTCGAACCCGGGCTGCCCTCCCCTCCTGGAGGACCACAGCCTCCGTACATTGTGCGTGCGCACTAATCGCTTTGCTACTGGCCCCCCCATAACATGATTTTTGCATGTAAAACCCGTAACTCATACAATGACAGGATACCAAAGCTGTCAAACACAAGTGAAGGAGAGTAAGTCGTAGCATAGACACTCAAGTAAAGTGAAGCTACTCTTCTCAATGTCAGTGTTTCACCTTTGACCTCTCTTTAGTGAAGCAACAAAGAGTTGTGTTGCACAGTGAGATGATCCTATTTACCAAAAGGTTGCTGTATCTCTTTAATAAGCTGCACAGTGTGCTATAATAGCAGATATAAAGAGGCTTTCATTAAAGTGTCAGCATGTTTATGAGAACCTCAATCCTCAGGTCTGTTGTAAAGATTCTCTGCCAAGCATCCCCAGTGAGCAGACGGCAGCTGAGAGCAGACACTCACAGAGCAAAGCTTTGTATTTCTGAGTCTATTCATGTGTAGCGGTTGTGTATAGGCTTAAAAAATGTATGAAAAAAGTATATTTAACTGGCGAGTTAGCCAAGCCTTTGAGCCTGAAGGTGACTTTGGCAGAAAAGAAGTTGACAAATAAATGGTCC
Source organism: Tautogolabrus adspersus (assembly GCA_020745685.1). Classification (NCBI taxonomy): domain Eukaryota; kingdom Metazoa; phylum Chordata; class Actinopteri; order Labriformes; family Labridae; genus Tautogolabrus; species Tautogolabrus adspersus. The sequence continues at coordinate 18,760,439 of CM036554.1, forward strand.
ACATGTCACATACAGCAGAACAGCTACACACACACACACACCTGTGCTGCTCGTTCGGAGCCGGCGAGGTCGATCATGAAGAGGCGTGCGAAGCGGACCTCCTGCAGGACTTCTCGACACCGGCTCTGCTGCTTGACGGCCACCTGCAACACGGCGTGGGAGCGAGACGACGTCTGATTGGCAGCTGTCGGCTCCTGTGTGCGCTGTTTGTTGCCCCTCATAAGTAATTCCATGATCTGAAAAACAGTTTATGATACCACAATCATCTCATTTTAAACACGGAAGAAGTCACGTCTTTCACGGTTAGGTAGCTTGTCTTACCTCTTGTGCATTGATGGTAGAAACTTCTGTGATGCCGGCAACCTGGATGACCCCTTTGGAGTCTTCTCTCAGGTCCAAGAAACCGGACGACGGGTTTAGCAAGTCCCTGATCATCTCGTTGTAGATCTTAAAGACACAGATATACATTCAAAAACAACAGCAAAAGCTTGTAAACAGAGTAGAAGCCGGACAGAAGCAACAATTCATGTATCTTCTTCATATCCTAAAGTGTTGCCACGTGGAGAAGTTGACATGAACCAACTTGGAAACACTTTATGTGCATTCAAAAGGCTCCATTCAGTTTTTCAGGCCACCTACACAGGCCCAAACATGGTACAAAAACATAGTTCTATATATTTAAGCAACCTGTCATTTAGAAACCACAGCTAGTTGGGTGGTGGCGGTCATCAGTAGGTGTCAGTGCTCCTCTTTCTCTAAAAGGAAACTCAGCAGTTTTGACTTCTCTGGACTAAGAGACCTGCATTGACGCTCAGAGCAGGAAGTGACACCTGGAAAAGTGACCACTGGGCGACAAACCACACGGAGGTTTGAGCCTTAATGACAGTTTTTACTGCGGACTTCAGCCACGGTCCCTTAGAGGGGGAAGCTTTTACAAACACTGACAGTGGGATATTAGTTTTTCCATCTTTACTCTTTCATGCCTGGAGAGAGTTTCAACGAGGCCACTGTGTCTAAACACACGTTCTAACAATTGCTATTTTGAGTGCAACAGTAGGTTCACTGACAATCATGGAAAAAAGTTGATTTCACCACTGAACTAAAGAAGCTGTCAAATGTTGCCATCATCAAATGTCTTGTAATTGTGTCTGATGATTATTTCATCATAGTTTTAACTCTTGATAATCACATGTTGTAAAATCAGCACGCCTACATTCATTGTGGTAAATGGTAAATGGTAAATGGACTTGAGCTTGTATACGATTTTCTAGTCTTCTGACTTCTCAAAGTGTTTTTACACTGCAGGTCACATCTACACATTCGCTCACAGACAGCAGAGGCTGCTATGTAAAGTGTCCATCAGGATTAAAGTTCCCACATTATACCAAATACACTTGACCATGTTTTTCTAACACGTATATGTGTCTTTAGTCTGTCTACAAACCCCGCAATTCTGAGAAAAGTCCATCCTCTCCGTCTTTTGCCTGCTCCACTTTTCAGACAATGTGTGCTCAAACAGGCCGTTTGGGGTTTCCCTTTATGACATCACACTGTCATAAGCGTCTGCAGGTTATCGTCGACAAAAAAAACAATGTCCATCATTGATGCTAGTCAACAGGAGCTAAAACTGTTTCTCCTTCCATTAAGGTTAAACGTGACAATGATAGAAAATGAAGAAGGTTACGCTGCAAGCATTAGATGCAGAAGGTGTTGTTTTGTTGAGTGCATTTCTGTTTGTGTGTCTGTGCGTGTGTTTAAGGGATTGCACAATTGAATGAGAGTTTTATTTGAAACAGCAAAAGAGCAGATGTGCATCCATCGCCCAGTCAGGCTGTAAAATGGAGTTTAACCTCTTTGTGGCGAGGCGGCGGTGGCAACTGATTTACTCCTTGGAAACAGCAAACACACACGTCACACACAGCCTGGTGTCAGGACTCTTCCTGAAGAGTTCAATGCAGGCCAGAGAGCTGCAGTGCTCTTTGATTGGCAATTTAATAGGAAAATGTTCCTCCCACCTACAGCGCCATTAAAGAGTCAGGCTTTAATAACATTGTCAATCACTGAACATAATGATAGGGTTTGGAACAGAAAAACACCAAATGTCATTTTATTGTCCGATTTACCTCCTCTCTTTTTGTAAGTGTGTTTTTCAGTCGACGATTAAAGCCTCTTTTCATATTTAGTCTTTTTTTTTTTTACAAGGTTACATTCATCGATCGTCCGCCTCTTTCCCTCTTCATCTGTCCTCTCTTTCTCTTTATTTCCATCTCGTTTCCGCTCCTGACGTGAAGTGCATTTTGAATAAATCTGACTCACTCCTCTTTATATTCACGCTGCAAAGCAGAAGAAAGCTACAAGGGACCAAATGTTCTGTTGAAATCATAAAAACATCCTGGATGTCGTTTCGAGGTTCATCTGATATTATTCCTGTAAACTAAAAACCAAGTGGCTCCTGGATGCCAAGTAACAATTGTAGATGGATAAACTCAGAATTTAGATTTAAAAAAATCTAATTTTAGGATTAAAAAAATATCAGAAGCTGTATCGGTATCGGTACATATGTATCAGTTCGGAAGTAAAAAAAGTGGATCTTTGAATCTCTAAAAAAATCTGCTTCATTGATCCCTCTTACTCAACACTGACTGCGGCCATTCTTACAGAAAAGGTCAAAGATGCCAAATCATAACAGACAGAGGAGGTGAATCGTGTTTGTAAAGCACGACATTTCCAAAGGGAATTCATTGTGCTTGACATAAAACACAGGAATCATCGTAAGGAAACACAAAGCCTTTAAAAACATAGATATACACGTGTAGAATCAACGTGTTCTACAAAGTCTGCTTGTGTTTCTCTGCAGGGTTGTGTTTGAGGATGCCAGGTAAGCTCATTTCGGATGGAAACGAATGCGGGTAAAAGTAAAAGGACACCAGTCGTATCTGCCTGCAATTGGCATCAGCTAACCAGCTGAGATCTTATCGGTGTAAAGAGACGACGGCTAAATCAGAAGTTCTAATTGAGATGCTGACAGACACACAGATAGAAAAAGAACATTTCAAAGTGAAGAAATCAGACAAATGATCACAGCAAGCAGTAGGATAAATGGCGACAACCTTTGGAAGCTCCACTTCAGGGAAAGAAGGGGATGCTTCATCACTGTTTTATTAACCTGATGTGTTTTAAGATACTAGTGTGAAGATAAAGTTGCAGATAAAACACCAACCTCCAGATAGGACATGGAGACGCTGTACGACATGTCGTCACTCGTCTCCTCGATGGCACGGAACAGGTCGTTTAGCGTTCTGACGTAGATGCCCGGCTCCTTGTCGGTCCCCAACATGGTGTATGTCTTCCCACAACCTGAGAGCGGAGAAGGAAATTTAGCCAAAAAAAAACATTGACTGCCTGTTGTGTTTAAAATACATCAGGTTGGTTAAAGGGAGGAAAGCGAAATCCCTAAATCATGCATTGCGCCACACATAGTGTTGTCATAAAGGCGGATAAATAACCCCCCACAGCTTGTTCAATTATATATTCAGGGACTTGGCTGACTTGTTTTAAGGCTCATCATCCTATTAGCTGATGGCTTTGGATGGCTAAGACCTAATTACATTCTGTGTTTGTATGATTTTAAAGTGCTATTTTCATTAGTTATTGGCTTTCCTGACCAAACTGACAAATAAACACACACACACACACACACACAAATACACACTTTAAAGCCTGTGTTTACTTCCCCACAAGAGGAGGAGCCAATGAGCTGCGATTGTCTGAGACAGATGGACAGACAGAAGGCAGATGAAGTCAGCGAGACAGATGGGAAAGTTGACGTACAAACTGTGTCCAACTAGCGTTCGACAATCTGTCACTGCCCACTTTTAACGTGGGAGGGAAAACGCGACTCATTTATAATCACACCTGGACTCAAATTAAACAGAAAAGCAGATGAGAGTAAGATGTCTCACTGTTTTCCCAAAGAGTTCATAGCTGACTCAGACAGAGGCTAATGAGAGATAACACACACGCTCTCTCTCTCTCTCTTTCACCCACACAAACCTGTGGGTCCGTAGGCAAACACGGTGGCATTGTAGCCTGATATGAGGCCCTCGATCAGCTCTTTGGTTGTAGCTCGATACACTTCGTCCTGCACAGGAAGGAGAAAAAATACACTTTAAGGATATAAGGGACCAATGGCTTTCTAAGAAAACAAGTTCTGTTTTTGTTTAATTCGTTCTTTTCTTTTTTATTCGACTGACCTGACTGGCTAAGTAATCAAATGCAACGTCAAACATGTACGTCTTCTCCCTGGAGCGGTTGGCACGCAGGATGTCGTCAGGGTCCTCCATGGGGTCCATCAGAACCACCATCTGATGATGGAGAGGAGGGCGAGAGAAAACAGGGGAAGAGAGAATGACAATTAAAGAAGAATAAAGACTTTTAGATTGACATCAAACCAGCCAATGAACTTGATTACATGCTGCCTGTCATTTTCAAACAATGTGGAAGACGAAGCGAATCAGGAAATGAGCCCTTAATGAAGTGACGTATGATCAAGCTTGAAAATACGGAAAAGTAAGGGACAGCAAGAGAAGTAGAAATGACTCTCCTACTGATATTCTACTGACAACATAGAAAATGATACTCTCCCTCTGAGCTTCCTTTATTATAAACTTATATACGTAATTTAGAATATGATATTTTTCACACACAGGGAAAAGGATAAAACCAAACTAAATTGGTAAAGAGACAGACCTCACAGCTGGAGCATCAGCTGTCAGAGCTAGCTCAAAAAGCAGATGGCTCTCTGTCTGCTGCAGAGGTGTTGTTATTAGTTTGATCATTGCAGGAAAAGTCCAAACACACATTTTTTTTAGGTATCAGCTCAAAAAAAAAAAAAATGGAGTCAGTTATAAACTTGTGGCTGGTTGAACCCTGCAGAGACTTTTGTTTTGAAGTGAACAAATGACACTGAAGCGTTGTTAAAACCTGTTAGTGCCACCTCAAACACAATAAAAACCTTTAAATATTCTATTTGACAGCCAGGACAGTGAAAAACAAGCAATTCTCTGCGCAATTTTGATAACAACAAATGTTCCAAATATATTTAGATCCATTTTTCTACTTTCATGTAAATGTTTCTCCTTAAACAGTCATCACCCATAATCGTTTGAAACATATTTTTTTAACGGGGAAAAGTCGATGAAAGATGACTCCTAAAGTGTACAACAGACTGTCCTTGTGTCAAGCACAGTTGATGTCTGTATGCATGTGTGCTAATGTGAATCCACACAAGCCATCCGCCATACTGTCAACAGTGCTTATAGAAAAGAATGAGCGAACCAACAGCCCACATTTCAAGGATATTCACACTGTGGCATCAGGAGAAGAGACTAAGAAGCATTTAGAGAAAATGTGTTTGTCTGAGCGGTTCAACTCTTTGTATGTGAAAACACTGAGGCTGAGAAGATAAAGCTTAAGCTTCCCTGACAATCATCGATAAATTACAGCTCTCTCAGAGGAACATTTCAGGGACAAATTCTGAATGTCATCAGAGGAAAGTATTATAATTGTGTTGACAAATGGCTGAATCGGAGCGGGTGAAAGCGGCTTGACAGGCTGTCAATCGCTAAAGGACAATCATGCCCATCACAGAGTCGTGTGTTTAGATTTCCTTGATGAGCATTTGGCAGAAAAGTAAAAAAAAAAAAGTACGAAGAAAACAAAACAGAAAAGACGGATAAACATTCAATCCACGTCTTAAAACCAGTCCTACATCGATACAGTAACGGAGGCTTGCAGACTGGTTACCGACTTCACACATCTTTTTTGAGATTGTTCAAAACTTCTAAAAGTTTTTTTTTCTTCCAATATTCACGATTAGAAGGTTTTAGGCGTTTATGTTGAACTTTTGGTATGTAGCACTGAAAGAATGTATTATACAGTACATAGTGTACTTACTGATAACATGACTGATAGATATTTGATTCTAGCTGCGAATTAAACTGCAATTTCCTCGTCATCGTGTTTACACATTTAACACATTACAAAACATTGCTTCCTCGCAATGAGTAAGAAAAACTATTTACGTACTGTATATGCACCGTGATTTTTTCTGCCTTTATAGGATAGGACAGCTGAAGAGAGACAGGAAATGTTGGGAGGAGAGAGTGGGGGGGTGACATGCAGCAAAGCGCCGAGGTCGGATTAAAACCCGCAGCCGCTGCGAACTGGACTATAGCCTGGATACGCAACATAACCGCTAGGCTAACGATGCTCTGCACTGTGTTTTCAATCCACCATTGAAGCATTGACCTATCAGATTGAGGTCTCGATACGTAGACCAGTTGTTCACACAATTGTATCACCAGCTAGCAGCAAGCTATATTCAGATTAAGAAGGGTACATTTGGTGGCACCTGCGAGGTAAGCTAGCAAGACTACAGAGAGGAAAGAGAGAGGGAAGTGTGGTTGAGAACAATGTGTACTTTATAGCTATCATTAACACTTCAATTTTTATTTTATGCATGTCATATCATTATTGCAATAATGACCAAATGAATACAACATTGCAGAGTTTTTTCCGTGTCAAGCAGGCCTAGGTTGATTTCCTCATTGAAAATTACGCTTTAAGCTGAAAAGAAAACGATCACAGCATCTTGACTGAATATGGCAGAAATGTCTTCATCATGGGCAAAAATATAGCAAGGCTATGGCTTAAAATCAACACGTGGCTGACAGACGGGAGAACCCTTGGGTTAACATCAGATTCGGCTCTGCAGAAGCTGCGTTTGTGCCAAGTTTCTCCGCTGATCAGCACAGTTCAGAGCTGGGCCTGGAGAGTCCTCTGAGGCCTGAAACACTGAAGCACCCGGCTCGTTTGATGAACCCCTCAAACCAGTGAGCCGCTCACTTTGAAGCCTCTCAATTGAAATTCAAGAGGGCAGAAAGGAGGGAGAGGGAAAATAAGAGAGGTTGTGGAGATACTGTTAATGCAACATGTTTGTTCTTTCGTGTTAATTGGGCTAAAAAATGTGTCTGTTTTTACAAGGATTTTATCTTTGCATGCATGTTAAAGATGAGGAGCGTAGCAGTGCAGCACTTGAAGGTGCTTTTCTATGCGCACCCCCCTCCTCTTTCACCCCATCCTCTTAACTTCCTGCTTCTCCTCTAACCCTGCATGCCGTCCAGCTTCGGTGACGTGCGACTTCTGATCGCATTTCACAGGAAAGATATTGTGAACAACCGGTTCCTTCTCTTTCTATCAGAAGCGCTTGAGGTCAGAGCCACTTAAGCCACTTACACTTGGCCATTCTATCGACCTTCAGCAACAAAAGGAGTCAGAAGAATCTGCTTGTCAAGAAGAAGCAAAGACACAAAGTGATGTGCAAACAAATCCAAGAGTTTGTAGGCCTGTACTGTCATCTGTGTTCCCTTCTCAATGTCATCCCTTACAGGGCCTTGTAATTCATTTTTATATGTCCGTATATATTTTGATTTCATCCGTGTCATACTTGAACAAACTCCTTCAAGCTGTTCATCAAAACCACCTTTGCCAAAGATGGTCAGTGTATTGAGAAAACCTAAACATTGAGAGAGCCTTTTAAATCTATTGGTTCACAAAAATCTCAAATTCACACCATGAAACACAAAGTTACCTTATCGTTCAAACTGTCACAAGCTCGATAAAAGGACAGGCTCTCCATTAATTTATCCAGTTTAACTACATACAGACTGAAAGCTTCTTGTATCTTTTGACCTTGTTAGCCACAGTCTGACATAAGTAAGGAACACACTCCTGTGGACATGCATTAATGGAGAGATGTCAGAGTGAGGGGGGCTGCCCATAGCGGGGCGCGCCTTAACAAGGTGGGGGGTTCGATGCCTTGCTCAAGGGCACCTCTGCAGTGCTCAGGAAGTGAACTAGCACCTCTCCAACCCAAGTCCCTACAGACTGAGCTACTGCCGCCCCTGGTATGGGTGAGGGAAAATGCTTCTCAATCAGATTCTAGTTCTGTATTTACCCAGCAGGGGGATCATGATATGTGTGCCTAATAAATACATCTGGACCCACAATAATAAAGCAGTATTTGTCGTAACTGTTGCTTTGTGACTGAACTAACAGAAGCCCTGATAGGAAGAATCAACCTTTATCTGTGAAGCGGTAACTGTTCTCTACTTGTGATTTCTATATACCATCCCACTGTAGCTGTGAATCATGCAAAAATGATTTAGTGATGTTTTTCTTTGACTATTATGTCAGTGTCGTAGAGGACAGTAATCTAATGTCAAAAAATACTCTTAGTATGAAAGGCTATACCAGAGAGATCATTCAGTAGGCTCAGTGTGAACATCTTTTGCTGCTACATTCAGTGTTTGCGTGTCTTCATTGTGTTTCTAAAGAAAGCTGATGAGCCTGCAACACTACTCTTACATAATTGCATGTATAGTAGGTATCAAATAGTGCATGCATCCATGCATGGGTTTGTCTGTATGAATGCCCTTGGGAAAATCATTAAGGCTCGGGGGGTGTTGATAACACCTCTTGTCCCATCTGTCATCTGTGTTTCTTCTGTTACAGTATGAACGTCCACACCCAGCAGCTGCTGCTTGGGCAGATTCTGTACCTCTCGTATTCTTAAAGTCTCCTGATAAGACTGTACGCCGCTGGCTCTAATGACAGCACACCGTGTTGATGTCTGGGCATGAGCCTTGGCATGTGTTTGGATGCCAGTAATGGAGTACAGGTAAACCTCCTGACCCCACACTGTGCCAACATGGACTGTCCACTGTCTGTCCAAGTTAATTAAGAGTTCAGGTCAGTCTGAGCTGTAAAGTGTTGATGTTTACTGTACAGAACAGGTCAAGGAGCATTTGGCAGTCGCGTGGCAACCATTAAATCTCCCGCACACCCTCTCTTCTAACAGTTGCATGGAAACATGTAGTCACATACATAGCAACTAAGAAAGCAGCGTTTCATGTCCTCTGCAACAAGCAAGTCTGTGCAGGCGGGCTGGCAGGAGGCATGACTGACCTCACAAACTAAGTCCAGACTCCCACACAGCGTGCTGTGATAAATGCATGAAAAACATTTAAGCAGTGACACTCTTGATCTACGTATACGTTGATGATAGCATGGTTTTATTCTTAAACCGCGCTAAGACAAGCAGTTAATTTTTTTTACTTCAGAGTGGACACAGATCATTTGAACATCCAAAGTGTTCTTCATAGAACTGCTGTGATCATTTGTAAGAACATATTAACATTTTGGTTTTGATTAATTGGTTCACTTATTTTTCAAGCAAAATTGACAAAAAAAAACAAATAGTTGGAGGATCTAGAGTTAGAGAGTTTGTTGTTTTTAGCTTGTGTGAAAGTAAATGTACCGTCTTTGGATTTGGGAGTTTTTTTCTGGGTTTGTCATCTTGGGCTTCAGGCCTCTCATTTTCATTTCCAATACTTAATCGACTAATGGTTTAACCCGGCAGCTAAGATCATGAAAAAAACACTGAATCAACAGAAAATCTATCAAAATGTTTTTGATAGTTATATTAGTAGTAGTTATAGAGTAGTTATATTGCCTCAGTTATCTTTCAAGCAAAAATGCTAAACATGTTCACAGTTTCAAAAGTCGTTGAGAACTTGCTGATGTCTTTAACATTGTAGGACATTTATTATCTCTAGATTTTGGACCTTTGGTTGTTGGAAGATTTCAGACATTTGTTAAGAAATGTTTCTGTATCATCTTTGGCTCTTGTCCATTTTTTTTTAGGGTTTTCCAATTCTAATCTAGACTAACAATGTAGACAGTGAAAAAGGTTTTCAAAAAATCAATTGTACAAAGTTGAGAAAGTTGTCTTGGTTTGCTTCTTCTCTCTTTTATGTTGATATCTATCTGTGGATGTTCACCAACCAAACATCCACAGATTTGCTTATCAAACGGTTTGCCATTTAAGCAGCTGGAATCTACACAATCAGCCTTAAAAAAGGCTGAACAGCTGATGGATTCAGCCCTCTTCTGTGCTTTACCTGCATCATGAATGCTACAGGCCTTAACTTGGCTGTGAGTCACAGCAACAACTCTACAAACACAAGTGGTACAAAACAGCAACCAAACAAAACCTGATGAGATTAATAGGAAGATGCGACTGCTTCTGCTTGGCTGTTTATAAAACGGTAGTGGGTAAGCTGTTACTATGCCAATGATGATTAATAACTGGGACACTGGCTTCAAAGGAAGACTCTGACTCACTCCTTTATCAGCTTTGAGTGTTTCTGTGTCTTGAGACTCTTACTGAATATGGTCCCAATGTTAAACCTCAGATGTTAAAAGTCAGCAGGAAGACAATAGATTGACCGATAATGATGTGACTTAGCGTGACTTTCAGAGGAGTCCTCGGCATGATGTTGTTAATTCTATCTGACCTTTAGCTTCAATATCTGCTCTGCTATAAGAAAAGGAGTAGCTGGTTCACTGGTTCCGCTCCTGATCCCCCTGAGATCTGGAGGGATTAAGATACGAGTAGACAAAGAGCTCTGTAAACTATAGTCCACTTCAAAAACACGTCACGCGTTAAGCGATGTCACAGTCCAATTTTCCACTGGTGTCCATTGGGTCTTGTTGCTCTTTCTACTGAACCCAATCAGTTAGTTTTTTTAATTCATGGCAACCACTCAGAGGGACGTCAATTTTGAAACAAGCTGGACAGAAGCCCAAGAAGAACAACACGGGGTGAAAAGGAAAGCAATTTCCTGGTCGACAGCGCCTGTAAACATGGTGTCATTTTTAGCGCTTTTAATCATGCTGTCCTCTTTCACAATGGACACAACAAGCGGCCGTCACTTTTCATTTGGATACGGGGCTCGAACCTATTCAACTCGACTCCCGGTGGCTGACAAAACAAACGGTCTCAGTGTGAATTTACACACTGTGGCTATGACAAAAAGGAGCCTCCTGAAATATTAATATCCGCACAAGGATCAGCTAGAGTCAAAACAACAGCTTGCTTATGCGGCGACATGAAACCAATTAGCGTGATGGAGTTATCTAAACACCATAAAAATCAGCAGGGTGTGATGGAGCACCATTGACCGCCGCCTCCTTTGGCTGATGGGTTTTCTCATCAACAGGACCTGCTGGTGTGGTCGTTAAAGCAGCAGGGTTGTCTCGGTTGGCCATCTTGCTGATTATGGCGCTCTTAGCTCCCACCGTGGATCCATAATTCAAAGCCTGGATGTGGTACTGTTTCACAAGCCAGGCCTGCCCTGTTTGGATCGGGCTGACTCGCTCCACTTTAGTGTGCCAAGTGACTAACGCTGCCAAGAGGGGCAACAAAAGTCAGCAGTCCTGTAGAAATCAACTGCTTTTATAGGCAGTGGTTTCATTTCACCTGAATAGTGGCTCATATAACCAATACAATTACAAAAAATAACAATTAGACATGCTTCCATTCATTTTCATTATCTTATACTGTGAAGGCTGTACTATTCACCTCTCACACGTGAAGTAAAAGTAGGAAAAGGAAGCATTAAGACTGAAAGAGAATCTTGAACAAAGATCTTTCTTTTTAATTAAATCACAAATGGGCTCTGAATCAGAGGGATAAGGTCTGAATCAGAGCGATGGGGCCAAAGCACGTCACAGCACATGTACACACTGGTGTCACGTTTTATTGCTTACGTTTGTGTCCCGTCTTTATTGCTCTATAGTTTCGAAGGTCAAAAGGTGACATCCTTTTTTAATCTAGTTCCTTGGGTTGACCACACATGTATTGGAGAGATTACGAGCACGGCTTTTATAAGTGTCATATATTAGCGTCAAATCTAGATTGCATGTCAACCAATGAAAATTGTTTTTCTCCAGAGTCACCATCCTCACTTCAGGCTCCATGTGACATTTGTTGTTTCCATGGAGACGTTGCTTCCATTCATTTTCAAATGCTTTATGAATTTATGTGCAAGAGGGGATATCCACCAAGGATCCATTAAGCATGTAAAATACTGAGCTTAAAACATATTGACCATTTTTCTCTCTGCCTTTGATCTTAATTTTTATAAAGGTAAATCTGGATATTAGTGATTTGTTATTGGATGAAGAAGCACATAAGAAATACAACTTTATCTTTGGGCAAACAGGTGAACCAAATCCCTCTGTATTAGGGTTAGGGGGTTCATTTTTGAAGCTATTCTTGGGGCTGTGTCTTTGGGAGGAAAATGTTCTTCCTATTGGCCAAAACACCAATTTGGTCCTTACTGAAATATGTGGAAGCGTTGGAAGGATTTCCACTAAATTTGTCACAGACTTTCATGGTCCACAGTTGAATCCTCCTGAATTAAATTGTACCCTGATCTTCTCTTAGCATCAAGAAGTCGACAGGTGAGTTTTATAATGAAAGCCTCAACAACAACTAGATGACTGCCATCCAATATTTCATGTCCTCCTTGGGATGAGTTGTAATAACCGTCAGATTACTGTACTTTGGGGTCACTTCTATAAGCAGCAGTAAAATATGTATGGTAAAACATGATGGATATTATACATGGTTTAACAGCGCTTCAGCACTGTCACAATGATCCAGTTAGCATAATCACTTTAGCATTTAGCCAAAGTTAAAGCAGAGCAGCTATCATGGCTATGGGATGTAGTGATGCAATAATTCTTAATATAATATTGAACTGTCGACTGATTGTTGCCTCCCTAATAGACTCATTTCTGGTAAACTGACAAACATATAAGAAATGGTACCACATTAATAATATGTACACATTGAAACGTAAACATCGGATAGTAATGCATAATCTACAATTATTCATCAAACAGCTAATCCATTATATGATCTGTGTGTGTGTTTTTAGACAGCAGATAAATATCCTCTTACTGTGTGGTAGACATGTACTGCAGTGGATTTGATCAATGACTCAACAATATGTTGAAAGTCTAAAGATAAGGACCACCTACACCCGGCCTTCAATACTCTCTTTTCATTTTTGTGCAAATCTAATGTAACAATCAACCTTAAAGGATCCATACAATTACAGTAGTGTGTGTTTGTGTTTGTGTGTAAAAAACACAGCTTGGCTCTCTTCCCTTATCTTCAGGCTGCACACTGACAGACGTTTAACAATGACATCAGTGTGTCGCGTCGGGAATGAAGCAAAGAACAAAGTATCAAGATCACTAAAAGAAAGCAATCAGGTCCCGGCGCTGACCTTTACGAGGCAACCTTTCAAGCTGCTCTTTCAGAAACGCAACTGAAGCTTTGGAAAAAACCAACGGGCACAATTGAGTCTGGTTATCTGATAGAAAACCTCCGAGCTGCCCTCTCTGCACCCCAACAATGCTACTGTAGATCCCCTTTCAGGGACTCTGGATGATCGCAGGTGTGTGTTGGATCACAGTGTACTTGATACAGGGTGCTTGATAGCAAGGCCTGCTCTTCATTTGATGTTACATAAGACGTCTGGCTGAATTGAACATCTATACAGTGAGGCGAAGGTGGCTTTAATTCCGACTCCGACACCCATTGGAGCACCTGCAGACCAACACACCTGTGGGTGCTTGCAATAGGAATCCTAGTCTAGTACGACATGCAACAAGAGATCTTGAAACGTCTCTCGATGAGACCTTAAAAGATCAAAGATTATTCTTTCTTGCCACCTGCCAATTTTTTATCTCTAAGCTCATTTTCTGCACCATTTTAGCTTTGAGAGCATACAGCACGGATGTATTTTGTGGGATAGCAGAGGCACAGATGGTTACAAAGGATTAGGAGAACAATACAGCAATTTGTCATCCATGAAAGCAAGTCATTGATGCTCCAGATCTCAATTAAGATGAGGAGGGAGTACAGCGCCTATAAATAGCTGCAATTGTCACCCTCGTCATAAGACTGCGAAAATATTTAAATGTCCAGCTGCCAGATTTGACACATTTTAATCAGACACTAAAACTATAACTTTGCCTTCTTCTTTTGTTTAAATTCTAGTGGTATTACTTAAATATTTTTGAGAGATTCAGCAAAATAAGCTCTATGGTTTTCAAAATGTTCAATACTTTGATATTTTTTAGATACCACAACTTTTAAACGATACACTCTGCGTAATTTCACCGATCAATAGTATCGAAAAAGTACGCTTTAAAGCTAAAGAAAACAGATGTTCAGTCCTATTATTCACCAAGAGCTGCCATGAGTGGATAATAGAAAACATTGTCTAATTTATAAGAATATGTTGGCAACATATTTGTGCAAAGTAGATAGTACGCGTGACTTTGCTTGCAATGTTTTTGCAATTTAAAAGAAGAAAGTATCAAACATTACCTGACATGGGATTTTATTTTTGTTGCAGTTCTCTAAAAACGGTATAGTCTCATATCTAAGTTTACAATTCTGGTATTGTGATAACCCTAGGTGTCACAGACAGCACAAATGTAATTAATCAGGTCTAATGCCAGCAAAGCTATTACTTATCTACTTGGCTCTATCATCATCCACAAACATCCAAGTGTAGATCAACACGCAGGGAAGCCCAGTATCAGGATGCCAGTTGGATGTTAAAGGTCAGGGGTAGCCTGGAGGCCAGAGGCCACAGTTCCAGCACTACACACAAAAAGAGGACAGACACCAATTACCCGGACAACAACACACTTACGAGCTCACGTACACACTATAAGGAATCAGCCCTATGTACTCTGTGGCCCGGTGTTTGGGTGCCAGAGAAACAACTTAAGAGTTCAGAGGAAGTTTTCCATCTGTGTCTTTGGCATAAAAAATGAGGTCGAAGAAGGAAATCTCAGGATTATAATCAGAACATAGGCTTAAAAAAAAAAAAACAGCTTACTTTTTAGCCTCCCGTAGTTGCAGCTACAGTTTCAAAACAATGGGCGCGTCTAACTCTCTAAAACGGGATCACCGTGATATTCACACAATGGCTGAATGCTGGTTTTATTGAGAACAAACAATCTAGGAAATGAATGATTATATCAACTTCTCTTCTCACTTCTGCGCCGACGCAAGTGGCCGCATATCCAGTAGCTCCGTCCCTGTCGTATTTGTTTTTAGTTTTTTTAGTATTTTATTGGTTGTTTTATGCCGACTTTAACTTTGTAGTACACTTCACGGTGTAGAACTTTGTATATCCTATGGATACGTTTTCTCCTTTTCGGGAATATAGCAGTGGAAAACTTGTTTATTCAAGGGAGAAGCTGCTCTCACTCCGAACAACGGGACAAGCCGGCATCGTTCACCCCATACCGGAGGAGCTGAGGCGGAGGTACAGAGGCTGCAGAGCCGGAGCCAAGGTAAAGGCTAGGCGAACGGCTAAGCGCTGGAAATACAAGCCCTCTGTTCCGGCGATAGTTATGGGGAACGTGAACTGTTTAACCAACAAGACAGATGAGCTGGCTGCCCTTGTGAGGAATGACCGGACATTTAGAGAGTGCAGTTTAATGTGCTTCACAGAAACCTGGCTGACCCAAAACACCCCGGACGCTAACGTCGATCTACCGGGCTTCACAACAGTGAGAGCGGACCGAGACACCAAACGCAGTGGCAAACGGAAAGGAGGAGGGCTGGCACTGTTTATTAACACCAGATGGTGCCACCAGGGACATGTTACTGTGAAGGAGGCAACGTGCAGCAGGGATATCGAGCTGCTAGCGGTAGGTCTCCGACCATACTACATGCCCAGAGAATTCTCCCACGCCATTGTTGTTTGTTGCTACGTCCCTCCGCGGGCGCACGCTGACACCGCGTGTGACGTCATCCACTCCACGATCGCAAGACTACAAACACAGCACCCTGAAGCATTCATAGCCATCTCTGGGGACTTTAATCATGCTACATTGGACTCAACACTACCGGACTTTCACCAGTTTGTAAGCTGTCCTACCAGGAAGAACAGGACAATAGACCTCCTGTATGTAAATGTGAAGGACGCTTACACTGCCACCCCCCTACCACCTCTGGGGAAGTCTGACCACAACCTGGTCCTTCTGAAACCACAGTACAAGCCACAGATTCAAAGGCAACCAGTAACCACACGCACCTTCAGGAAGTGGTCTCCTGAGGCAGAAGAGGCACTCAGAGACTGCTTTGAGACCACTGACTGGAGTGCCTTGCAGGAGCCACACGGTGAGGATATTGAGGGGGTCACACACTGCACTACTGACTACATGAACTTCTGTATGGATGTTGTGGTCCCCACAAAAACTGTACGCTGCTTCCCAAACAACAAGCCCTGGATTACCAGTGAAGTCAAGGACATCCTCAACAGGAAGAAGAGGGCATTCAAGGAGGGAGACCAGGCAGAGCTGAAGCGCGTGCAGGGGGAACTCAAGGTCCGACTCAGAGAGGCAAAGGAGGAGTACAGAAGGAAGGTGGAGCAGAAGCTGCAGAACAACAACATGAGGGAGGTCTGGGAGGGCATGAAAACCATCACAGGCTGCAAGAAGAAAAACAACAACACAGAAGATGGGGACACTGTGAGAGCTAACCAGCTCAACCTGTTTTTTAACAGGTTTGACTGCCCAGCCGTTGCAGCCGGTAACTGCCCACTCAGCACCCCTCCTCACTCCCCCACCCTGACCTTCATCCCCCCCAACAACAACAACAACGGTAACGGCCCACTCAGCACCCCTCCTCACACCCCCACCCTGACCTACATTCCCCCCAACAACAACAACAACGGTAACTGCCCACTCAGCACCTCTCTTCACACCCCCACCCTGACCTACATCCCCCCCAACAACAACAACAACGGTAACTGCCCACTCAGTACCTCTCCTCACACCCCCACCCTGACCTACATCCCCCCCAACAACAACAACAACAGTAACTGCCCACTCAGCACCTCTCCTCACACCCCCACCCTGACCTTCATCCCCCCCAACAACAACAACAACACCCCCACTGCCACCAGGACAAATACAACACCACCCCTATCCATCTCCACAGACAATTCAACCCCCCTCCCCTCCACCATCACCAGGGATCAGGTGAGCATAGAGCTGAGAAGACTCCGTCCCAGGAAGGCAGCGGGCCCGGACAGGGTGTGTCCTAGGATGCTTAAGGCCTGTGCTGCTGAGCTGGGGGAGCCGCTTCAGCATGTCTTCAACTTGAGCCTGCGGCTTGGGAAGGTCCCTGTGCTCTGGAAGACCTCGTGCCTCACCCCGGTCCCTAAGAAGAAAAACCCCAGTGAACCAGGCGACTTCAGGCCAATTGCACTGACATCCCACGTCATGAAGACCTTTGAACGGCTGCTGCTCCATCACCTCAGACCCCAGGTCCACCACGCGCAGGATCCACTGCAGTTTGCGTACCAGGCGAAGGTGGGCGTGGACGATGCCATCCTCTATCTGCTACACAGGGCGTACTCTCATCTGGACAAGGGGAGCAGCGCGATGAGAATCATGTTCTTTGATTTCTCAAGCGCCTTTGACACCATCCACCCCCTCCTACTGAGAGACAAGCTGACTGAGATGAGGGTGGACTCGTACCTGGTGAGATGGATCACTGACTACCTCACAGAGAGACCACAGTACGTCAGACTGAAGAACTGCACATCTGACACTGTGGTCAGCAGCACCGGAGCACCACAGGGGACTGTGCTCTCTCCTGTCTTGTTCACCCTGTATACCTCTGACTTCCAGTATAACTCCGAGCTCTGCCACATGCAGAAATACTCAGATGACACTGCGATAGTTGGTTGTGTCAGGGATGGACAGGAGGAGGAGTACAGGAGCCTGATTGAGGACTTTGTGACGTGGTGCAGTTCGAACCATCTGCAGCTGAACACCTCCAAGACCAAGGAGATGGTGGTGGACTTCAGAAGGAACAAGCCACATCTGCAACCTGTTTCCATCGGGGGGGTCGACGTGGAGGTGGTCAGGACTTACAGATATCTGGGGCTGCAGTTGGATGACAAACTGGACTGGTCACCAAACATGGACACTACCTGCAGGAAGGGACAGAGCCGTCTGTACTTCCTGAGAAGGCTGGGGTCCTTCAACATCTGCAAAAAGCTGCTGCAGATGTTTTACCAGTCTGTGGTGGCCAGTGTCCTCTTCTACGCTGTGGTGTGCTGGGGAGGAAGCAGCAAGAAGAGAGATGCAGCACGGCTGGACAGACTGGTGAGGAAGGCTGGCTCTGTGGTGGGCACAGAGCTGGACTCTCTGGTGACGGTGGCAGAGAGAAGGTCTCTGGACAAAATGCTCTCCATCATGGACAACACCCACCACCCTCTGCACAGCACCTTCACCAGGCAGAGGAGCATGTTCAGTGGCAGACTGCTGTCACAAGCGTGCTCCACGGACAGACTTAAGAACTCTTTTGTCCCCCTGGCCATAAGACTGTACAACATCTCACTGTCACGGCAGGGATAAAGCACTCAGTGACTCCTGGACTCATTCTTCATCTGTACTGCTGTCCTAAGAGTCAGCCTCTAGTTGGACACTTTAATGCGCATCTGACAATCACTTTAATGTTTGCACTGACTGTTTAATGACTGTTTAATGTCTGCTTTCACATATTTTTGCTTTTCACATTTGACCATCACTCTATTTATTTATTTTTTTGCACCTTTAATGTCTGCACTGACTGTTTAATATCTGTTCTCACACTCCTTGCACTACCTCCATCTTAAACACTACTGTAACACATACCCTCAGAAGGTCAGCACTCTCCATCTCTTATGAACAGGTCTAACTACAGATGCTCTTTAACTGTTTATAGGTTTCTTTTAAATTGCACATATATTTCTATTCCGGCACAGGTTTGTACATTTCATTATATAAGTTGTATAGGTCTATTTTTAATTGCACAGGCTTAATTTTATAGGGGCTCCTTAAATCTTTGTTGTCGGGTTAATATATGTATGGGAGGGGGGACAGGGGGTGTTTATGGTAACAATTGCTATGTGTCTTACATGTTTGTATACTGCTACTGGATGCCTTGAATTTCCCTCGGGATCAATAAAGTATCTATCTATCTATCTATCTATCTATCTATCTAAGCTCCTGTGAGGAAGCCTAAGTTTGTTGATTTTGGTGCCCCCTGTGGTCAAAGCAGTATGTCTAATCTTTTACTGATCTTGTCTCCTCCTGCTTTCTTCCAATAGAAAAATATGTCACTCAATGTGAATGTTTGCTGTGAAAAACGTCAACAAAGGCTGTTGTGACAGCGTGCTGTAAGTCACTTTGACACCTACCCTCTGGCACTTGTTACAAACATTAAAAACTACTGAATTGAAATAAATCTTGTTGCTGAGGGTCCCCCCCCCCTTTTTTTAAGCCAAATAAAGCCCTCAATATTAATTATAATCAGTTTCATAACATGCTAATAACTTCCTGTAGGAGCTTTAAAAAATATTTTGCCAGAAACGTGCGATTAATGAAGTTCTTCTACTTTTAGTCATTCTTAATGCTTTAGTTATATAACAGAGAAATAAATTTTTTTTAAATTTTCAAACCATCCATGAAAAATGGGTTGAGATGAATCATCAATATTAGATTCACTTTATTCCCCCCCCCATGTTTTTCTCTTTTTTAAAAGAGAACAGACCGTCCTGTACTAACCCAGTTCTTGCACTTGTGTATCGAGCTAGCATCTCCTCTTATGTTGTTCTTTCCCCACTGTGTTATTGTACATTGACACATTATTATTATGATTGGCTGAATCATAATCAACTAGCTCTCCTCTGTTATAAAAGATTAAAGGCAGAAAAACACGGGTCCAATCTTTGGTAAAGTAGTGACTTTTTTTTCTGAAGGAGGAAACAAGCTGTGCAAGGGTCTGTTTACTTCTGTGTCAAGTTACCTTCACTCCCACGCTCACATGTAATGATGACAGCTGTAATAGCAGCTATTTCAAGCATTTTTCATCCATTTTGCTTTCATCAGATATGACAGGGCGGGAGATGTCGCCCGTGTGAAACAGGGAAGCAGCCATTAGTGTTTTCAAGTAGTCATCTGTGGCTAAAGCACACAATGAAAATACACTGACTCTACTCTGGTTTGAAGATGTGGTGTAAACTGTTTCATACGAACAAACTCCAGATAAAACTATGATCTTCATACAGACACATTGCTCGATGTTCGCACAAAACACATGTCTTTGTTTTACATCCATCCCACAGACAGTTTTGAGTTGAATAACATTTCCAGATTTGAGCCCTCTGTCTCTGATAAGGTTGGGTAAGGTGACATTTCTCGTTTCCATCAGTTCCAGCTTTAACTGATGCTGTCATTTCCTTTAAAGGCAGTCTCCAGGATGAGCCTTAGCAGACAAACAACATGTTGTGACTGGGGTATTACACAGAGTACATCCTTAGAGACTTATGCTCTCTACAGTGGAAGACATATGGGAGATGTTTTCTGTGTAAACGACGACCTACAAATCGCTCCGTCCTCACTGAGGTCTGTCCTCAGCGCTACCTCTTTCTCTCTGTCCTGAATTTCCCTCGACTCTCGTTTATCCACCTGTTGCTCTTCCAGCTCGCCACACTCTCACATTCCCCCGCCCTTTATATCTCAGTACTGAAGAAAAATGCTTGGCTTTTGACCTGGACCTTGACTGTTGTGGGAATCTACTCTTCACCTACTAGCTACGTTACATGTCTGTACTATATATACTGCCAAGAGCCAAATAAGACTACACATCGATGGCACTCGACTGCCCTGTACTTCCTGCTTGTGTAAGAGGTATTAGGTAGCCACAGAGCAAGCGGGAACATTGTACGTCTGATTGTATTACACAAAACACAAATACAGACAAATGCAACTCATCAAATAATCATAAAAATAAAAATAAGAAGAACAAGAGGAAGAAAACTTTTTCTGCATCAAGAAAAAGACCCTGCACACTTACTCAATACCACAAAATGTTCAAAAGTGGAAACATTTCATCCCACTGGTGTCGGTCAGGTGAGAGTTAAACTATCAGTAAAACTGTCGGGTGTGCAAACTTGTTTTTTTTCTTCTTGTGGCTTTTAAAAAACAACAGTGCTGTGATGGCACAGAGCGTAACGTCAGGAAAAAAGCGAGTGAAATGTCAGCTACCAGGGTTTTTCACACTAGGATTATGTATATTTTAGTCAATGCACTGGTATCTGAGGAGAACATATGAGCAGCCAATACTCAAGTCTTGGTATTGTAAGCAGTATCGAGTGTAAAATGATCATCTGGACATCTCTAATAATTATAGGTAAAAAGAGTTAAAACACTGAAAGCAATATGAAGCAATTCTGAGGTAGCTTCTTCCTTTCATGACTCAGAAGCCACCACATCATGTTGAGAACAATGGACACCTGCTACTTTATGATTTTTATTATGCAACAGCTGGATTGCATAATAATGTTTTTCAGTCAAATTGAATAATGAACTCATAGTGATTCCTAGATGCTCCTCACAGGACAGGCCTCACAGGACGCCCTGAGTGGTTCGTCTAGAGAAACAAGTGTTTACTCGAGTACTCCGAGCTGTTTAGAAGAACAAACTGCCGGCCCCTTTAGCATCTAGTCTCCTTCAGAGGCCCTTTATGGTGAGCTGCCACGCCCTGCCCTCCTATCATTGAGATTAGGAGTGGAAGAGCGCAGTGGTGATGGAGAGGGATCACATACAAACATGAAAAGACTGACCCACAATAGCCCTCGTTGTAAAAGAGGCTTGAGGGAAGGAGGGAGGGAGGGAGGGAGGGAGGGAGGGAGGAGGAATCAGAGAGAGTGACACTCGGAAGCTGTGAAGGAGAAGTGAAGTTGAAAGCGAAGATTATCCACTCCCAGGGGTCAGACAGTCCTATTTGCGTTGACATATTAACCTAGCTTTGCAAAAGTAGGTCTACCTTTCTGTTTGTGCAGCCTAAAATAAACTCCTGAGTGCTTCTCTGTCATGTTTGTGTCTGTCTGCTGTGCTGCTGCTGCTGTTGTTGTTGCCTCAGGTTCAGATCTCGCTCAATGGTGAGTTCAGTCTTCACAGCTAAAAAAAAGACATGACTGTTTGTAGTTCTTGTCCCCCCCTCTTTGTCTTACTGGAGAGCTATTTAAACACAGCCTCGTATAAGTGAGCTCTGGATGGACAAAGTGTGCTCTTAAGGCTCCACCCCAAGATTTTCAACTTGTCCCTTATTCTAATGTGCAAAGGTGTTTGAGGGAACATGACCAAGGGTTCAGTCATTTAAAAACAGAAAAAGAAATAAATAACCTTTTTTGCAGATTGTAATATTTCTGATGCATGTAATTCTCCCCAAAATATGCTGTTTAGCAGAGCCCGACCGATAAATTGGCCAGCCGATAATATCGGCCGATATTTGCATATCCAGTGACTATCGGTATCGGCTAATTTTATCGCAGATATGTGCCGATATTAATAGATGTATTCAGCAGTCAAAAAGCATTTCATTTGAGTTTCATTGTACTACACTAGCAGTTCTCTTTCAGGCTGCCATCAGCAGAGTGTGTTATATGGATTACAACAATCACTCTCAATTATCACTCTCCAGGGTGTCGAGTGGTGATGCACGTACATGCACAGTTACTTTCCAGTCGAGTGACCATCTTTTCTTCATTATTTATCTTCTCCACAAGTGTTTGATAACTGCATTTGAGGGATCAACACAATACATGTGTATCTATCTATCTCTACAGTTCGAAGATAGATCTAAGAAAGATATTGGCCAATATATCGATATCGGATCCCCCCGCCCCCCGAAATTGATATCGGTATCGGCCCCAAAAATCCCATATCGGTCTGGCCCTACTGTTTAGCTAAAGAAAACAGCTGACAGGTTGATGGAAATAAGCCAGTCTGTTTTGTTCATGTGAACATGGCTACCTGATCTTTTCACAATTGGCATGTCATTTTTTGCACAGCTCTTTAAACCTTTTAAAAAATGTATTTCCTTTGTAAGATCAAGAAAACAGGTGTGATTTTGATTAAAAAAGAACCACCCATTCTGTTATTGATCAATGTCAGGATGTCTGCATGAAGTAGTCACATAGGAAATTGCCTCTACGTAAATACAGTAATTGCCCTGAATTGGTCAAAAATGCCATTTTAAATGAGTGAATGTACCATATGATGTTGGTTTTTATTGACAGCAGTTTAAACCTTGATTTAAATGACATTTTGTTGAAAGTACAGCACAGTCCTCGATCACAATAGTGTGTTTTCCTGGGGGAGCTGGATTCGCTGATTCAGGCTAACTAACATGCAGTCTCTGAGGTGAGGCCAATTTGAACCTCCTTTCACTGGCAGAGCGTTGTGGAGGGCAGTGGAAACTCTACACTGAGCCCTTGAGGTGAGCTGCTTTGTAGTCCACAAAGACAGAAAATTTGCCCGTTCATGGCACACTGTGATCAAGTGGACTTGTACTTGGACCGAGCTGAATGCAGCGTATTGTTTTAAAAAAGACTCGACCTTTAGAAAGGAACCGAGAGGCAAAATGCTACCTCTTTGTTTGCACAGTGGTTGACATTTTCCGTCTCGAGGTCAGAATGACCCACCTGGCTGGAGTTTGGTGTTTTTCAGGTAAAAACATAAATTAATACACTTTTTTTAAAGGCTCTGCCTGTGTTGTTACGAAGAAGGGCTTTTACGTCCTCCATTATCTGCACACAACAGAAGCTTTCTCTGCAAAAGATGACCATGAAGTGCCTTCTTCACACCTTTTTGTGATACATTTATTGCCACTTTGAAAAAGCAGGCCACCCTACATTGCAGTGACAAGCCTGCCAACAATCGAGCCGAACAACTGTTCCATCAAAGAGCGTGTTTGTAATAGCCAATTCATCTGCCGACATGATAAGAAGAGAAAGAGGCCGTCTTGCCCTGCTGGTTTTCCCTTTTTCCTCCATACTGCTGAGGAAGAGGAGGTAAAAAAACACACTAAAATAACAAACAATGGCCCTGACCTTGTCTAGGTGTCTCTATGGAGACGAGGCCTCACTATAAAGCATTCCCCACTGTGTGCTGTTGACAGACCAGCACTGTCGGAGACATGCTCAACAAGTTCGAAGGACTGGGTGAGACACTTCCTGCAGGTTATAAACACATTTCTACTTATAATACACCTCAATAAAAAATGCTTCATTACTGCACTGACGTAGATTCTCTTAAGGCATAAGAAACCTCAAATCTGTACGTATAAATAGAGCCTCAACATAGTGTAAAGGTGTATTTAATGTAAACAACCACTGGTATCTTTAGTCTTCTGAGCATAGAGTGAGTAGTGAGAGAAAATAGTGCTCTCAGGTGTCTCATTTAAGAGGTAGAGCGGCCATCGTTATCCCTCAGGGGGTAAAAATAGCGTTCCCGTGAGCCTCTTAAGGAGGGATGATATCACCTCCCTGGGTTTTTTACTCCAACATGTTAAAGTAAATACCGTCTGAGGCTACTCTCACTCTGATCTGAGGTCAGTTAGGAACATGAATAAAAACAAATGACATGTCCATGAATGAGCTCTACATTTTTAATAATTGAAGAAAAGCAACACTGTAGGAATATCAAGGAATCTGTGTTATTTGGACGTGAAATGAAATGCTCTTTTTAGTTTGGCGTGAATGAGGTCAGGTTTGAACGGCCGTCAAAATGAGTATGAGAAAATAAACCTCAAGGAGCTGATAATTAAATAAAACCAAGACACTAGCATTGATTGAGTGATAGTAAGTAAGGAATGTCTGGTGATAATCACCTTGTCTGACTCAGCAGCAGCAGTTTTAGGCATTAAAAACAACTACACAGAAACAGGCCACCTTCTCTCTGATAGTTTTGTTTGTTTCTGGAGGTTATAAAGACGCATCAGCTTCAATGAGAGCTAAGAGGACACTTTGCATCTCTCTGCAACTCGCCATTCTTTAGCAGCGTTACTGCAAACAGAGGCGGAACAAAAGCCTGGCAGGCTTTAACCTTCACAAGTCCAGTTTCAAAATGACCATTCTGTGTTCCTTGTTAACAAAGCTTTTACCCAGTGACAAGATAACAGTCAAAGTCTCCTTTTCTGCGTGATAAAAACAAACAAAAGCTGGCAAAATTACTCAAAAAAATCTGTGTTTTGTCACACAGGATGTCAGAAGGGTCTGCATGCAGTGCAAGATCAGGAGCCCAGTTCTCTTTGAGGTGAGAAGTCCACAGTCATAAGATTGTTTTTTCAGAAGCCAGGGTCCTCCTCCTTAAAAACAAACAAACCAAGTAACTATAAAACACTGAAGCAGTTTCACTTTAGACATCATTGACACTCTCTGGTGGGGCTTTGGAGGCTGCTCGCTGAGCTGCTGCTAACTTTATCTCACCTTGTTGTTCTGATAACTTTTAATGAGTTCTTTCATCCCCCACTGTGACATGATCGAGTTAGAGAGGATGGTTGCGTGACTTGGAACAACACTAGTGTAGTCGGCTTATGTAGTCTGACATGTTTTAATGTCTGGCTGACAGCTACTGTCTAGTGAAATCTCTGATGAGTGTATCTCTTACAGGTGAGGTACAACAAATGACTCATGGAGCCTGAAATAGACGTCTGAGGACACTGATCAGAAAATAAGGAAACGATTAGTCAAATCTTGTTATTAAACTGACAAATCCAATTTTACAAACACAATTATAATTGGGTACAGCCCAAGTGTTCTTACATTTGGAGCTGGAAATTAAAAGTATAGGGAGGTATGATGTGACATCAAACAGATTGTCCACGTCCAAACAGTATCTGGACTCCCTGGGAGTTTTGTTGTTTTCTTTGTCCAAAGTGTCCAAGACAACACCGGTCTGGCCGGTTTCTTAATTTCTCCTTCCTGCGTCATTGAAAATCCGTCCGGTACAATTACTCTACTGCCCCTTTGAAGGCTTTCTTAAATTATAAAACATAAAAAAATTATGCAAATTTCCTTCCTACATGCATCAGTTTCATAGTTAAGTTTGTATTTTGTCTACAGTTTTGGGTAAAAGCTACTTTTCAATGATTGTTACACTTGTTCACCTTAGTTGACTTAGTTCACCTTTAGACTATTCCATATCTCATTCATAAATCGACCTCACTACACTTCTGACCTGTGTACTACTCACTCAAGTATAAGAAAAGCCCATCGAGTGTAAACTGCCTCAGGTGGTCACTGAAAGGCAGCGTCTGACTCTCCAGGGACGGTCTATCTGAGGGGGGAAGAGAGCGGAGGAGAGCAGGTGGCAGCAGGCTTAACCTGAGCTAAAACCCCTCCACTGAGCTCATCTCCTCAGGCTTAGCTAGCTCTGAGATGACTGCTTTCTGCGAAAAGAGCCAGATCTGCAAATGCCCACCCAGTCGGCCAAGTCAGCCACCAGCGTCCTCCTAATCTGTCTGAGCGCTACCTCTTAGCCAGATGGTTGGTTGTCTGCCTTAAAAAGCTAAGTGTTAAACTCACTGTTGCATGTATTTATGGAGTGGCTGTGTGTGGAAGGGTTTGTATTTGATTTCCTCATACATGTACATGTTAGAATTGATCCAATACCAATCCTGATATGTATCGTACTGATACCAACGCTGATACAGATAACAGAACCATTATTTGTATCAATACAGATATTAGTATTGATAACAATACCAGCATTAGTAGCAGCTCCAGTGTTTTTCCACCATTATCTTCTTCTTCTTTTAATTTAAAAACCACACTAGTATCGTAGGGCGGCTGGGTATCTGGGAATACTCAGGTCTAGGTTTTAGAACCAGTAACAGGAAGGAAAACATGGTCTGTGAAAATCTCTAATATGTACAGACCACTACTGCATCGGCCTCTGGTACTGCTTAAAATGTGCTTTACTATCAGAGAGTATGCCAATCGTTGCAACAGTCTGATAAACAGTTAGCACCCAAAATCACTGGTCTTAGATCAAATATTGTGTGTTAATAAGAACCAACAGCAAAGTGGTATGTGAGTCAATGCTAGCAAATATCAGCAATAAGAGTTTTCCTTTCATCAATTATATATTATTTGAATGGCACCGGTATTATCTGAGTACTTGGAATGGGCCGATATTTGATTTTAGGCATCAAACTGGTATCAATGAGGAAAAACAGTATTGATCATATCTCATATGTTTAGTCTATTTCTGCATTTATTCAGCTAGAGATGTAGGGATATTAGTACCTCTATTGGCCTTAGTTAAAGCCTAAAACGCTGTGTTGGGTGTCAGCAAAAAATGCCAGTCAATGCACAGACCCCATAACATAACCAAATAATTAGTTTCAGATAAAATATTGTGTCATCATAACAACATCCAACAGCAGGTAATGTGATGCGAGCCAAAGCTAGCAAATTGTCAGAAATTAGTGT
This sequence comes from Tautogolabrus adspersus, assembly GCA_020745685.1. Taxonomy (NCBI): domain Eukaryota; kingdom Metazoa; phylum Chordata; class Actinopteri; order Labriformes; family Labridae; genus Tautogolabrus; species Tautogolabrus adspersus. The sequence goes on from CM036554.1 coordinate 18,787,717, forward strand.
TTTTCGTCACCGTGTTTAACAGATTAGGGGGGTACCAATATTTATGACTACGCTTTAAATTTGTACTCAGCACTCTCTTGAGAGTATTCAGTATCTGCAAATACTCAAAACTAGGTCGCTTGCCTGTATCGAGAAGAGAGAAAATGGTATCAGTATGGCTCTTTTATTAGTGTCTGTCTTGTGTGCATTCTAGCGTAGTAGTGCTTTACACAGGTAAACAGATTCAGCCATGCCGTGCGTTATAATCTCATCAGTGTGTTGATGTGACCGAACTCACTTCATCCTCTGCATTCATGTAAGGGCAACCCCCTCGTAAGTCCATCTCAAGACATGGGTAAACAGATTCCCTCTGTCTGAATAACAAGGGTGTATTGTAAGCTCTGCTGATCCCACACGGTGAGTGAACTTTAAATAACCTCATTCAATGATCCCCCGGTTTGTAACTGTCTCCACAGACATAAATAAGAATGCTTTTCAGACCGAAAATCAGCAAACTGCAGTAAAGTAAAGTTGAACAGGAAACACTGAAGCACAATTGTTTCTGGCTGAGGTTTGGTGGAGCTGACGATAACAACAAAACCTTGTTATGGCGGCTGTGTCAGCAACATTTCTACCTGCCTGCCGCTATGCTCTAATCCCCTGTGTCCACGCCTGCTTTAATTATGTCATGGCAGACAGAAGTGCTGATGTTGTCCTTAAGACGGGGTGTAATTGAATTACTTCTCAGAAGACAGAAAAACAAGTCCACCCTCAGCATGGTGGGTTATCTGTTTCGGGGAGGGTTGCCTTCAGCTGCAAACACAAACTGAACACTTTTCAATGAATGTAATGTTACTATGTCAACTGTTGCTATGCTGTCACTTTTCTCTGCTTCATCTTTGCTAATTAAGAAAAGCTGCCCACTGCTATTACGCCCACTTCAAGCATCAATCAGGAGACAGTAAGTGGGGAGACACCTCAGCAGTTTCCCAGTCAAGATGCTCATTATCATTTGCACCTCCCTCATCATCATCACACTCTCACTGCTGGTCCAGCTAAATGGTCTCCAAGAGGGACCAGGAGGCCTGCATGGAAACGCGGTCCTCGTGGAGCTCATACTTTTGCTTAAGAGGTCACATCAGGGAGAACAACCTTAGATACAGCTCGCAGTAGTTGTTTTCTAAGTAAGGGTCCCTGTTTATCTGTTGTGTGAGAGCAATCCAACAAGGATTTATTTTTGTCTGTTAGGGTACATAAATGTTGAGTGGAACAAGCCCTCTGCTGTGCTCATCATGTGGCTATCTTAGCCAGTCTACATACATTCAGTTCAGACACATTCCAGTCCTGCTATACTCTAACAGAGAACACTATTACCATAAAGGCTTCATTGAATGTCAACAAGTAATGAGTAGTAGCCATCACTATTGAGAAGCTGGAACCAGAACATTTCTGAATGATTGAAGATTTCCTGATTCATTTCCTGTCGAACTATTTAGAGTCCAGCTCATGTAGTCATAAACGATTAGCTTTTATGAGAATAACACAGTCTGAACTGTCTGTGTCAGTGTTGCATTGTGGGTAATGTTGGTGGCACATTCAATTCTCTGGTTTTGCTTCATCAATTTTGCAATAATGTTGAAATGATGGACACCCATTTAACCAAAACATTGACTGAAAATTACAACATAATTGATAGATGAATAATTCATAATAGAAATAATTACTACTTTCGCTCACTTGGATACTGATTTACCCCTCAGTACTAATGTGTAAAAGCCTTGCGGTCATGGATGTCCAATTAAACCGCAGACATTCACTAGGGCAAACCGTTCTGCCTTATGCCTTTGAAAAGATGTGATGCTCTCTGTGAGTGGTTAGAAAGGTCAGTCGTTCTGCTCCAGGTCTGAGTCATCCGGCATTCATTTACAAATGAAATGTGACATTTGAGCTTTACAAACGAGTTTGTTTTTAAAAAAGAGCTGCTGAGGTCCCTGCAGATACCTTATCTGTGCAGACTCCTGACAGGCAGGAAGAGGCTCCTGAAACAGAGACAACAGCACTCTCCTAAAGGGGAACACACACACTGACCCCATCACTCACTCACTCACTCACTCACTCACTCACATGCATGTATACTGTATGTGCACAGAGGTAAACAGTTTACTGATGCACACACACACAGACAGACACACAAAGGTTCTCACCTGGTCGTCCAGTCTGTGGGCCACAATTGTGGCCGCCTCCTCCTGCTCAGCATCACTGAGGGGTCGGATCCTCAAGGCAACCTGCAGCACACACAATGAGTTTAATAATGAAGTGGTCCTTGGATTGAATCCACACAGAGATATTGAATTGACTGAAATTATAGGTTAGAAAATGAACTGAGCTCTGCCTTTGTGGAGTAGGAACAACTCACAGCATGATTTCCCTTACTTTGAAAATAATTGAGTTTGTATTTATTGGATGTGTGTGTGGAGTCTGTCTTGACTCTTGAGGGGGTTGTATTTAGAGATGTATTTTTTATTTATGGCACAATTTTCAAGACCATTTTCATGCAGATGTGATTAATTTTTGGGGGGGAATTACAAGCAAATGATGTAAGATTTGTTTTCAATTCAAACAGTGCCCAACACAGTCCGTCCTTACATCTGGGTGCAGGTGTATGACTATTAATGTGTTTGACTGTACATCTGTGGTAGACTGGTGACAAATGGACCATTTTCCGAGTGCATGCAGTCGTCTCGCTGACGATGCACAGGTTTAGAAAACAGATGGTTGAATAGATTGATTAACATTTCCAATCCCACAATCAACCCTTAATCACTTCACAGCCTGATTAATGATCAGTTGAGAAACAAATTAGAGCGGTGACACTTTCAGCACAATCAGCAACACTCATCTCAAATGTGAAACTAAACCCTGTAGCTATAGAGTGTGGACTGTCCTTCCCTAATGAGCACTGGATAGCATTCAGTAGACACCAAACCACTTACTTAAAAATAATCTCGCAAGGGGAATAAAAGTACATACCCCATGCAAATAGTATGTTAAAAGTGAAGCCTAGTTATCCTTCAATTATTAGGAAACCAGTAAATAGGACATCAATTACATAGACATTAGTGGCAGCTCAGCAAGCAGCCCCCCTCACCAGCAGCCAGTATCTACTGAAAAGTGTTAGAAACAACTGCAAACTTGTATTTTTACTTGTTTTAACCCATTAAAATCCAATCCAAAAACAAGCTGGGTATAAGTTAGCAGCAGCAGCACAGCTCCTAGCCTCTCATGAAGCCTGTTGAAAAGCACCAATTTATTTCCTGTCTTTTTTTTCTGAAACTGCTTTATTAAAATGTAATATTCAGTCTTTATCTTTCCTGTAATACTTTAAATGTCAAATATTGCTTTTGAAATGCCTGATGCCTGTGATGTCAAACATAAATCATGTGCCATCTGTTGTCTTTAGGCTTCCTCCTCACTATCAGGATACCCTTCAAATGGCGATATCTTTTGAAGGGAGTCAAATAGGGTGAAAAAAGACGATAACAATTACAGCAGGTCTTCACGAGAGAAGAAAAATCCAATTTACAAATGATTTGAACACATTGCTGCCGTGGTTTTGTAATTATAATGACAAAGTGATCCAACGTAGTTCCAGAGGGAATACATGAGTCACCCTCTCTGTCAGCACCCAGTAGAAAGTGTATTACATGCTGGACAAGAGAGGGGCCAGGCAACTGAAACAGCAACTTCAATTATTCAGTTATGAGCTGCGGCAGTGCAGGTGTCCTAAAGACAAAATAAAAAAAAATCATACATACAGCGAAACACTAGTAGAGCATGCTGTCAGGATTTATTAAAAAGCATATTGCCATCTCAAAGCTATCAACATACTTTATTTGGTGCGCTGGTATTAGTTGAGCAACTCTTCTGTCTGAAATTCTGATCTTACAATTTGATGTTGCTAGACTTCCTTCTATTCAGATGTGATTGTAGGCTAATAGTCCGTCCCCCTCAAAGTAAAACAATTACATCAGTCAGGGTATCAGTTCAATTAATTGGAATTCAATGTGCCTGATTGCATGAAGGTAATAGAGCCAATATGGCCAAAATGTAAAGGGATAATTGATTGAAAGTAAAACAAACACAAAAGCACAAGTTCATTGTATTGGCATCGTGTCATTATGCTTATTGTAATAATATAGATATGTCAACAAATATTGAACTTTATAGAATAAGAATGTGACACAGCCTGTGCTGTATCTGACTTGATGAGATTGTAATGGTGTACACATGCGTACTTTCCCCAAATGTATGCGAAAAATACAATTAGAGTAATACACATGCCTGTCAGCCCAGGACTGAACAGGAACAGTGAAGACAATGAAGTAAGTTGAACTCACAGTTAGTTGTTGGTCCTTTGATTCCCCCGTGTCCTTCATGGTCACTTTCTGTCCGCGTGAAGGATAATAAGGAGCGTCAACAGCAGACGGGACACTGCACCAACCTCCTCGCTGCACCTACCTGCATGCCTCCTATCTTTACAAACACACCTGAAGCTATTCTGCTAACACACTAAGCACCTAGCTGACTGTTCATCGTCTCTAAAACAAATATCTCTGACTGTCTCCTCAGCACCTTTAAGCGAGCCAACCATGCATTTCCGAGCTCCTCTGTCTTTTTCTGTCCTTCAAACTGCGTCGTGGACTCCGCCGCTTGTTCCAGTGTTTCCGCTCAGCAGCAGGTTAGCAACACGGACATGAGAATAATTCAGACTACAGAGAGGTGGGTAACAGCACCAGCAGCAGCCCACCTGCTACGCTCACTTCCCTGACTGTCCCTCCTCTTTCCTCTCCGCTGCCCTGCTGCTGCTGTGTGTGTGTGTGTGTGTGTGTGTGTGTGTGTGTGTGTGTGTGTGTGTGTGTGAGAGAGAGTGTGTGCGCGCGCGCGCGTGTTGTTTATCTGATATGTGAGCGTGTGAGCGTGCGTTGACTTTATGTTGTCCTGGGAGACACGCTAGCATAGGTGTTGCTAATCAAGCTAGCTACTGTAAAAAACATAGACATATATTATTTACAGTCTATTGTAAAACCCTGTTAGAAAATGCTACTTCCGTTTTTAAAGTTAAAAAACGAACTGTGTTACTTAAGATTTAAACAAATATTTTTCACAACATTTAAACGCATATTTTTCCACAACTTTATTTTTTATTTTCAACACTGCTTATGTAGGTAGACTACCATTATAGACGTAGCTGATGACTATTAGTCAGCAGTTTTTAACGTAAAAATGTTTTCATACAATATAACAATAACAATGTTTTTGTATATTGTGTGCAGTAGTAGGTTTTCCTACTGTACAGCCTCCACCTGGCAGCTTTGTTTTTGATGAATACACTGACATCTTGTGGAAGAATTCAGAATTGCCTTAGTGTGTTTCAAACAGCAATGGCCGATGTAAGGTCCGTAAATATAAACAGGCCCACCAACAAACTCACTATATTCAGCTAAATTAATGGCTGTGGTGGGGGTGCAGGGTAACCCGGATAAAACTTTAATTGCAAAAATATAAATCCACGTATTTTTCAAAGGCTTAATCTGTATTGTTTTAGCCTGTGTAATGTTTGTTTGTACATGTATGCGCGCATGTAGGCTAGATGTGTGTAGACCTAATTCATAAATTAATTTAGTATTTTTTTTATCTGTGTTTTCCATTTGATGAAAGCTCTTCACTTGCTGACATACTGACTGTGATATAAATATGCCTACGTTATGTGTGTTATGATTGAAAACCCCAATAATAATAATTTTGGGAAACTCACATTTAAAAATAGCTACATTTTTCAGTTTTTAGTTTCGTGTTGCCTTTAAAAACGTGGGATTTCTCAAGCAAACATCTGCCCAAAATTCTAATTAATCTACCAAAAACAATCACACAATTTAAGAGTTGAAAATGTACCATTACATTTACAGCACATTATAGGCTATAGCTGCATCTAAGTAGGCTAAGAACTATAGACCTGTTTGAAGAAGAAAAACGTCAAGCCTCAGTCCATAAATAGTATTTAAACAGTTTGTTAATAAATGCTCTGATGCCCAAAAATCTATTTGTCAAAGTTTCAAACAAAGTTATGTCATCTCTTGTTATAGAGATATAAGATATGCAAACATGCTGTGGCTATATGTGCTTACTCAATTTCTTTTGAAACATTTGGGACTAAGTGGTGAGTGTTGATGGCAGTTTTTTTTGCAGAATTGTAGTTTGGTGGTTCTTACGGCAAGTTAAGTTTCTTATCTGATTATCCTCTAGATCAATGGTGCTCAACTGGTGGATCGGGACACAAAAGTGGATCTGTGAGCTGTTTTCAGTGAGTTGCGAATGTGTACCTGGGTGGCGATTTTGCATGACCGAGTTGTTGATGTGTCCTGAGGCTAGACCAGGTGAGAAACACTGCTCTAGATAATTTTCCTTCTGTTATCTTTTACACCAAGGCCGTCCATAAGTGGGGATAAAGGTGAAAAGCTTTCTGGGGCCCATTGACAACGGGAGGGCCCGTGGAGGTTAGCAAAACAAATGGTCCAACCTAATTTTAAGCAACAGTGACAAAATGTTACTTTACACCTAAATACTCACCATTACATGTTAAAGTAACAAACACACATTTATTGTTGCTTCAGTAAAGCAACATAGCCTTTTTTTCTTGTAATGTTACCGATGTAAGTGACCCAGTGAACTTAACTGTTACGCCAGTTATGTTGGAATCAGAATAGCCTTTCCAGGACCTGCACAAAGTTAGGATGCCAGAAAAGAAAGAACAAGAAAAGGAGGGAGCAGGCTAGGTCATCTGACCCCAACAAGAACTTGTCAAACTTATTTCAGTCAGCTCCAAAGGCTGATGGGAGCGCAGGCAGAGAGAGCTAATGTTAGCCAGGAGGCTAGCGCTAACAGTACCGATCAAATGTGCATACGTTGATTTAAATCCTATCCTGGGATTCACTGGGCCCTTCAGAGTCCCAGCCATTTCAGCGGGCGGGCCTGGTTTACACAGAGAAGACGATCAACAAACAGAAGACACATAAAGTTGTACTCAAAACTGATTTATTCAACTCACAGTTAGACCTTGTAGTTTAAGGTCACACACAAAATTAAGCACCACAGTTAGTGCCTGTACAATGCAACATGCTGAAAGAAATGACACTTAGAAAAATAATTAATAAACAAAACTTTGTGTATTTAACACCCCTACAGAAAATCATTGCTAGTCAATACAAACCTGAACTGCTTGATGGTTTGAGTTGATAGAAATATTACCTGAATATTCTAAGTAATCATTGTTAGAGGAGCACAGCTTCCCAAGTTATGACAGAAACTACATCTTCGTTTGTATTAGCAGGGTTAGATATGCAGAAAACATGAATTATTTGCCCTTTAGAAAACACAAGAAATGAAAAACAGTGATCCTATGTGACATTGCCACACAAAACTAGAAAAAAATATATAAAAATGGCACGTTTTTTATTTTTTAAACCAAATCAAAATAAACCACATCAGAATGAGACACCAGTCTGTTATTGTACACTTTATACACAGAAGCCGTGGTCTCAGGGTGGTGTCATCTCCAGAAACACAAAGCTTCACTCGAGGCATGCCTGTGTGTGAATGTAAATAAATTATACCTCAACAAAGCCTCCTCCGCCTGCTGTGTGCTGCTGCTGCTGGCTTTGTGCCTCATAAATAAAAAAAAGCCTCAAGCACGGGGCACAGAAAATAATATGACGTGTTTACACCAGCTGTCATGCTCACGTTTTTCTCTTTGGAGGCTCAAATTTGAATTTTTGAAAAATCTGTTCCAGGAGAGACAAATTATTTCCTTTTTTATTCTTGACTTCGTAATAAAAAAGGCTCATTTCATTACCTCAGCGAGAAATGAATACTCAAAATTGCTTCTTTCACTTCTTGAATAAAAGTCATTAATCATTGGTTTCATTTTTAATTAAAACTTAAGAACTAAGGTACGAGTCAAATCTCCGTCATGTCACCTTCTTTCCCATAATGCTTCATCAATTGATGACTCAGCCTGTCAAGCCAAATAACACAACACGTTAAGAGCAGGTTAGAGTTCGAAGGCGAGTGTCAGAAATATTTAGCGAGGTCCTCCGAATGTGTCTTTAAACAGAAGAGTGTCATGAATCATTCAAGAGCATACAGCTGTGCATCCATTGTCCTGACACAGCACCGTCCTGGACCAACGACATGTTACACACTGTCCTCTGTGATGCTCGGTGCAGCCACGCAATCTGTTTGTTGAGTGAGTGTGTGTGTGTGTGTGTGTGTGTGTGTGTGTGTGTGTGTGTGTGTGAAGCTGTTTCCATCCTCGGACAGCTTAAGAAGTCTATGCTTGGAAGTCGTTCCCAAAGTGTCTTCTCTGTTCCTCGGTCATGGACAGATAGGTGGCCCTCATACTGGGGGAGTACTGTGGAAGCAGGGGGTAAACACACAGACACACGAACAGAGAATGTTACGAGCTGATTTTGTTTGCTAAAGGGGAGGCCTTTACAGGTGAGGGTTGAGTCTAATCATTGGCTTAAAGGAAAACAAATCGTCACAGGAGGTTTAAAAGAACAGTCCACTGAAAATCTCACTTGTGAGTATCAATATCTCATCACGTGTAGGGTTCTGAAAAGATTATAGATTAGAGAGGAACAGCAGCTGTATTCAGCTTTGATTCACAGAAGATGGAATCCTTTTCAGCAGCAACCCTGGCAATATTAGTCCAAGGATTATGGGATTTTTGTTTGTTTTTGTAAACCAACTCAGACTTCCACGAACCAATACCTGCAGGAAATTGATTCTTTGTCAAACTAAAATTACCAATGTGTGAAGAGCTTTTGTTTTCATGTTAAACATGATGGTGTTTAGTGCCCCAGAAAACCTCTACAGTTTTACTTAGCCACTTGTTAGCAACCCCCCTTTTTGAAGACCCTTAAAAACAAGACTCACAATTGACTCAAAAGGATGCTAAATGTTTTTAGTCTAAGGCTAAATGTAAAAACCAAAAACGCTTTCTTTTTTTTTACCCTAACAAATAAGCAACAACTAAAATGTATTGACTTTAAGATAAGGTAACAAGAGATGGGGAAAAAATGCTTATTTCCTGGATTAAGGTCAAATCCTGTCGTACTCTATGGCAGAATGGTCGCTGTACCAAGACATTACTCATACCTGAAATACCCTTTTCCCTATTTTTAGTGGAGTTAGTTGAAAAGATCTTTAAAAGCTGATGGTCTAGACGTTTAGTTTAGTTGAGAATAAAAATTGGACAACACAGCCAGTCATCTTTTGGTAGAGCATGGGATGATACCTCTATAATAACGCTAACACATTTGAATTGACTGACAGGTTTGACTTGAATTATCTATCGATGTACTTCCGACAGATCCAGAAAGTTACCACTCCTTGCTAAGAAATAAGCACATAATCCTGTGTAAAACCACAACTAGGACTAATACTGTACTGATATAATTTGTTAAAAAGTTAGCTTTAGGGTGCCGGTAGCCTAGTGGTTAGTGTGTGCACCCCATGTACTGAGGCATTACGTCCTCCAAGCGGGCGGCCTGGATTCAAATCCCACCTTTGGCCCCCTTCCTGCATGTCATACCCCGATCTCTAACAACCTGATATCTGATTCTATCTACTGTCCTGAGCTTAAGAGCTTTAGAGCTCAGGACAGTAGATAGATGCTTGTTAGCGATTTGTTAGCTTACCGCACCAAGCCGGGCCACATATTTTCCTTATGTTCTGCTAAGCTAACTGTCTCCTAGCTTTAGCTTCATATTCAAAGGGATTACTAAAGAATGGCATCAATCTTTTTAGCTTTGTCCAGTAAGTTAGAAAAAAAGGAGGTTTGTACAAAAGGTCAAACGCTTTCCTGCCATTCCCTTCCTTTCCAGTAGTTCATCCCAATGTGTCATGGGTTTTCTGTTCCCATGCCGAGCCACACTCACAATTCCCTCATCAGCTACGCTATATTTATACTTGCCCTTACCTACACAGCTTTTCCAATGCTTATTTCACCCCCGGGTAAAGGGCAAGTATGGTTTTGTACCTTCCTGCCAAAATGTTGTAGCCTTTTCAAGTTCCTGCCTGTTTGGATATTTGCCCATTGTGGGGTTGCAAATGTAATTCCACCTCTTGCTTTTTCTGCTTGTTACGAGATCATTTGGTGGATAATGCTGCAGTAGTGATTCAAGAAGTTTTTCATACACTTTACAAGACTTGCAAGTCTCGCCTTGAACTCCACTGTAATTGCCGTGAATCTTAGCTAACCACAGTTGCAATCTGAGCGTTTTATGATCCTTAGATGAGATTTTCTGCGGACTATTCCTTTAAGCCACACCAGAAACAAGGTTAAAGGCTGCGTAAGACAAATGCAATCTTCAATAATTTTAAAACACATTTAACCATTAGTAATAGTTACATTTAAAGTTGACAACATGTTAACTCAAACATAATTATAACATCCCTCTCAATCTGTCAATACCCAGATAGAATTAGTACAACAGAACTACACTGAGCCTGGTGCTTACACAAAGCTGTCAAACTGAATGACTAGAGTAGAACTGCATGCACTGGGATGCTAACTGCGGAACAAAAAGGGAAACCCTGAGACATAACTACAGTAGCACCCTGTGAACACCAGGGGTAGACAAACCCTCGCTAACTCAGACAGACTGCAATGAAAACTAAAGGCTGTGAGTTTTAAATCCATGCCAACTTAAGGAAAAACCGCACAAAAACCAAACGAAGTGATATGAGGAGAAGGAGAGGTAAAGACAAGAGATGCAACAGAGGAAAAGTGAGGGAGTTAGTCCTGTTGAAAAGAGTTGAAAAGACTTACTCGGTTTCTATACTGCTGAGAGTATATCTCCAAAAGTTGATTAAAGAAAAGAGGAAATATAGAAAATGAAAAGATACAAACAAACAAACAAACAAACACATGACAAACAAACAAACAAAAAAATACATAAAAGAAGCTGTTAGCCGCAGACTACTGCATGGTGCTGTACACTTGTAGTCATGAGGGAGAATGTCATTCAACAGTGCTGCCTGCTTTTAATTAGAAAAGAAGTCATAAGGCAGAGTGCATCACATTTTTGGTTAACTCAAGGTGGAGCTTCAAACTGAATGTTAATGAGAATGATGACTGGCTAGAAAAACACATATAATATACTGAAATTACAAATAGAAAAAAATATACATTGTAAAAATGTCGGTAAATTTAAACCTCTTTTTACATTTTACAAATAAATAAATACAATATTTCTATATTACGTTTTTGTATCCTGAGTTAATGATCACAATATTGCATTTCCTCTGCAAGAACCTATCAAGGAAACAAGTGGCCCTAAAAGGAAATCAATGAGTACGTTATAACAAGCACAGTTAGGTTGAACTGCAGCGCAATTGGGCCATTTCATTGGATTACTGTCCTCGTCTCCAAATTCAAGTACCGTGGAAGAATCGATTTATTGACGGATGTAAGTGTGACTCTGCTACAGTAGGTGGCGATATGCCCACTTTGAGCTAGTTACTATCGAACTTTTTTCCACTTGAACTTGCTAACAATTTAGCAAACTGCAAACTGGTTGTAAGTCGAACGGTGAAAACATTGACAACTTTACAGCTCTGTACATTTTGTGAATACTCTACACTTTACTTTTGGTACAAACGCAATTCACGTTATCCCTCTAGCCAGTGGCGATTCTAAAGTCTGCTGGAGCCCTAAGCAAAAATTGCCTATCTAGCAGTGTCACGAGGCTCTTCCTCTTCCAGTGATTTTCAGTGAAAAACTTTGGTTTTCCCAAGAGTAATACATGATATGCTAAACAGGGCAATGAGGCTGAGTGCTGTCACACGGGGCCCTATTAGGGAGTTTTTCTACTGTCATTGCAAAATGTGCGCATTTTGAGCTACTGCTGTTTAACGATTTTCAGCCCTCAGGGGCCCCTAAGTTGCCTGGGGCCCCAAGCAGTTGCCTGCCTTGCCTGTTGACAAGCATCGCCTCAGCCTCTAGCTAATGATGATATCTGAAAGGAGACGACAACATGACTCCTGCTAGGCTAAGTATTTATGCTGTTCGACATCCGAGTCAAAGCTCAGCACGTAAACTGTGGAGCCTGCGCAGAACGCCTAGGCCAGTTTGGGTCAAAGTGAGGCATAAACATGTAAAAGTAAATTGATCCCCAACCGCATCATCTAGGAGTGTTGGTCCGACTTTGGGTAAATCAACTTAGTACGATTCCAGCGGGACTAAAATGTTAACCAGCTTTTTAAAAGTCCAGACACAATAAATCGACTTGTTCTAACTGCATGTAAACGTCCTGAATGAGTCTCCACTGCAGAGACCAGAGTCTAATTAAAGTTCCAGGGACTTTGCCGGTCCCTGCTCCCAGTTTAGTTCAGTTCAGACCTGTATTGTCCCTTGAAGGGATATTTGGTGTAGTGCTATCAAAAAGTACAGGGACTTTGGGGTGGGGCTTGCAGCACTGAACATTTCTTATTGGCTTGTCTAATCTTCACAGGTTTTTGCACCTTCGTGAAAACACAGAAAACGATGGGCTGGAGGAACATTTCTGTCCGTAAGAAGAAGCACCTGGGACTCTTGAGAACCTGAGTTATTTTGGTGGAAACACAGCTTTGTCTAAAGTCTGTAGATAACAAATCTTAAATTATAATTTACTTTGAGAGTTTTTGTGTTATTAATTATTGTATGTACATTACTACTGTATTTAATTGAATTGACAGTTACTAAAAGTATTTCACTTCGCATTTTACTATGTATAAGGATGTATGTGACTAAAGAGTTTTCTGCATAATGCATTGAATTGCTGCATTTCATCACACACTTGTGTGCCTTGTTATTTAGAGGCTGTGCACTATGAAAATTTAATCCAAAATGTTTCTATTTTTAGCTTCCTGATGAGAAGAGACGAGTGGCCCAGCTGGGGGCCAAATTGTTCATTGCGGAAGAAAACAGTTAGTGTCAACTCTGGAGCTTATGGGTTACGACCTGTGTCAATTCCTCCCGGGAGTCCGGCCCAAGAGAAGCTAAATGATGTTCAGTTCATGATAAAATATTAACTTCATTACTTCTCCTCGCCTTGCTTTGGTACTGTAAGTCAGCCTCCGGTAAGTTATGGAAAGCAGATGAAGGCACAGTGCACAGCATCTGAGAATGTGGTTAAATATTTAAAAATCAAGTGTTTTAAAATGTTGTTCTTTGGAGGTCTTTGTAGAGCATGGCTTCATATTTTGGAGACATAAAGGTGAACTTTTAGGAATAAAGTGAGCTCTACCACTGAGTGAAGATTTTATTAAAATGGACTGTATTTGGATGGCAGCCATTAACTCCAACATCATGCTCAGGGTGGGCGGCTCAATTGTTGTAATATTGACATACTGCTATGTTCAAGGATTTTAGACGAATAAATATAAGGAATACGACTGCTACTCCATTGTTTTGCAAAAGATAATGAACATTAAAAATCTGGAGGGAAAAGTGGCTACATTTCCAGAGCAATCAATGCATATATTGATGCTTTAGCTACAAACATATAACCGCTAACGTTAGCATCCAGCCACTTACTCCATACAACCGCAAACATTAGCATCCAGCCACTTACTCCATTATATGACAATTAGTCTGAAAGTGGGTGAAAGATTATATTACCGTTTGGAAGTGTTACAAGATGTAAAAGAAAATGCTAACGTTCCTAGCTAATGAAAATGTTAGCTAGGAAAAGTTTGAATGCTAGCATTAGCTGTTGTAGCTGCTTTTACCTGTGGTATTATAAACATACACCCTACGTCCCTCTGGATTTCTGCATCAGCTGTCTTTTCAGGTGTCTTTGAATAGAGAAGTGGTGACATTATAACAATAACACCTTAAATATCCATTTATTCAACCTAAAACCTTGAACACAGCAGCCTAATAGCAGCATTTTAGATTTTAGATTTTAGCTTTTAGGGCAGAGGAAAATGGCAACCAAGTGAGTACTTTGAATAGCAGCAGTTTTTCATAATAGGACATTTTTCTGTACTTTCAAGGCTAAATCTGTAAGTCTTTAGCACAAAAGGAAGTGACTTCATAGGAAGGACTTGGCCTCTGGGACCCAACGCACCGAGGGGGGTGGAGAGCCTCGTCCTATCAGAGGCACATTCTCGTACCGTGGATTTCCCCCAAACAGAGCTGTGTGGTTCCTTTACACACAAACACAAACAGGAAGAAAGAATAGAAGAGTCTCAGTTGCAGAGATATTAAAAACACATTAAATTCAGACATCTGATTTCTGTTCACTCACATGTACTCAGACATGGGGGCATTTGTGAGAGCTGGGGCGGGCCGGTGCAGGCTGCTCTGACTGCCCATGCTGCTGCTGTAGCTGCAGAAGCTTTGCATGTTGGTGAGGTTGGGGTTGTGGGAGCTTATCCTCCTCCGAGGGTTAAATGGGTCCTCCTCGTCGATGTCGTCATAATCTCGTTCCCTAAAAAAACCCATCAGAATAGAGGAGCCAGATAATTAGCTTAGTCTGGAGGTGTTTAACCTGTGAGCGATTATCCCAGGGGTGCTAACACACAGTCTAGAGTCAAGGAAACGGTCATCAGAAATGTAATCGTTGTAAAAAGACCCAGATTTCATTTTAGATTCAGTGTAACTTGCATTGTAAAAGGCAAACATTGTCTCTGATGTCCATACGAAAATAATCTATGTAAAACTGAGAAACCAAAAGAAACAAGATTCAGAACTTGCCTCGGAACTATCACCTTTTAATCGTTTTTTGGTAATATCAAAATAATGTACAGATTTCTTTCTGTGTATTGGTGGGCACAGAGGAACTGCTGGGAACGAAAACATGGCAAAATTCCAACAGAGGCAAAGCAACATCGGGCTTATATTATTACCTACAGCACAAGTCACAAAATCTGTCACAAAACTGATGTGTGTCTAAAGTTGAATTGCTTCCCGCTATTTCAAAATGCATAGGGGAGGTTAATAGTTCAACTTCCTCCCTTCCAAGTAGCGATGTCTGTCTTTAGAACTTTCTGAAAAGCAGCTGATTGAGACTTACATGTGATTCATCACAGCCGACAATATACCATCTTTTTTTTTGATAAACATGTGATTGTGACATCATTGCATAGTAATATAGCTGTGAGCAGGGACTTTCCTTCAGGGATCTTTTCTATGGGCAAAAAACAAGCTTCCGGGTAGATTACATTTGAGGTGTCAGTGCATCTTCAGAAGAAGTTTCAAAACAGCCCTTGCTTACATCTTTATTACTACCAAATGAGAATGTTACTGACAAAGACATAAAGGTTAGAGATAGCTCATTGTGATGGATAACCTTTAAAAGCAAGTCTCAAAACTCTGCATGATATTATTCGTTGTTTTCTGAAACAAAACTATGCAGCTCTGAAGGACAGGAAAATGGAGTCTTTGGTATTATTAAGCACTTTATGTTTGTCAGGTGAAAACATGTAAAATCAGCCTTAACAGTTTTGATTACTTGCTACTAGTGAAGGTATTTTGCCTCCCTGCACTCACATATTAGTAGCAAAACATATGGGCATAATTTACCAAGATATCAAATTATTATCTGTTAGCTCATAGAGGACAAAACGCTGCATGGAGATGGCTGCAGGAGGAAATGAGGGCGCTTGTGCGGGCATGCAGAGAACAAACTCACCTGCAGGCCATTTGTCTCCACGCCCGGGGAATGGCACACAGCATGACAGTGAAGGCACAGGCTGCCAGGGCGGAGAAAAGGCAGAGGTAGAGCATGCCCTCCACCCCATCATAGCACACCCCCACCATCGCATCCAGGTAGTCCTAAAAGGGGCAAACACATACAGAAAGAAATAATGCTCGTTGGAAGACTCTTGCTGTCATATTTGAATTCACAGCAGACAAAATGAAGCAAAAGATGAAATGTTCTAGGAGCGGTGGAGTGTGACATCTTCAGGAAGACATATATTTCATTTATGTCATGCACATCCAGCGGGAAGTCCCGCATTATTCATTTAAACTCGCAGCAGTTGTGAGCTACACTGCACAAGTTAAACATTGCAGGAAACTAAAAAGAAAGAAAAAATGAAAATAGTTTTAAAAAGTTCATTTCAATTTTCTGTTGGGGATTTCCTTTGCTCTCTTCTAAGTTCCATTTTTGGTTTCATGCTGTTTTCCTGCGTGGCCACTTACTCCCCTGTTGACCCAGTTGTGCTGCTGTGATGCCAATTAGAAAACGAACCTTGTTGAGCCCCCTGCAGTCCAGCAGGGCGGTCAGCTGGTGCAGACTTGCCTCAGAGGAGTTGAGCAAATTCTGGATACCCAGCAGGTCTCTCTGTGGAGAATTCAGCATACGTCACAGAAAAAGCGCTTATTATAGAAGCTAATCGATTTCATGCCTTTCCTAAATTTGACACTTTTATACTGTAGCATAAAGTCAAAGCCCGTGTGTATGTGATACCTCAGCTGTAGGAAAGAGAGGCACAGCAAACTGCAGCAGTCCCTGGATCTGGATCTGCATGGTGGTCAGGGACCTCTGGAAGATGGTTAGAGGCTGCAAACAAGAAAATGCATTTACACTCAGAGTAAAGAGCATGCAAATCAAGACAAACTGTGATGTATATGGAAATTTCTACGACAAGGGGAGTAAGGAAAAGCCAACATAGAAGATAGAAAACACATTTTTTTAACACTCCAGTCATATGACAGTTGCCTCGTCTTTCCCAAACTGAAAGCAAATTAATCTTAGATAACAAGATACATTATGGACCTAATTTTCAGTTGTTAATTGAGTATAGTTGAAAGGGACGGATTAAGAAAAAACTGTGACATATGCCAGAGCTAGCCTAGAACTAGCAAGAAAGCAAACATCAAATTATGATGGAATTTGTTCTCAAAGTTGAAAAACATGAAGACAGTACAGCAGGCATACGTGCAATACAAAAAAGCACTTGTACATCAGAGGACTTTAATGTGAACAGAGACTGTGAACTTGAGAAAAAAGGGTTTGAACTGTAAAAGCTGCTTAGCCCGTGTGTGTCACAGGTCTATTAAACCTTAAGTACATGCTACTACCCCCCCTTCAAAACAAGAAAACAAGTCATTGTCAGATTAAATAGAAGCTGTTGTCCAGACAATCAAATAGTCAGCTAAACTAGGCTAATAAGCTTTTAGCAGGATTAGCTAATCTGCTGTCTTCCTTTTTTTTTGCTCCATTGTGAGTAGTCTACTGATTTACGAGAAACACAATTACAATGTTATTAGCATCTGAATTGATTCTTTTATTTAAATGGTTAGTAAGTCTGCTTCAGTTTAGGCTAGCTGAGCGCAGCTTGGCTAGGCTAAAGCTGATGTACAAGCCTGAGTTAGTTAGCTTTATAGCAGCACTGTTGACATTATAACTATAACTTATCCGATTCTTAAATTGGAAAACAATATAATTTTATTCACTGTTTGTGTGTAAAGTATTATCCCAGAAACTGAATTTCATCCCTAGTCCTTTGTTGGTTTAAACTGTTAGCCTTAGAAGTAAATAAGTTAGCTTCAGCTGCTACTAGCTAAAGCACAACATGCTAACACTAAAGCTAACATAGTCAACTGAGATAGTTAGTTTAACTGTGGTACAGTTTAATATCTCATTAAAATACTGCTTTTTGTTGAAATGGCACAGTAATAGGGTATTATCTTTATTTTTATGTAATGTATACTGTACTATAAAAAAACAGATTTAAACCAAATACACGCTGAACTATGGCTCTGTAGGGCTGTGACCTTACACCAGTTTCGTCTTTTACAGCATGACAACATGCTTTAACTGGTGTCTTTCAGATTGGTTGTGTAGGTTGATCTTCCTACCAACAGGGGGCAAAATAAGCCCCCATATTCATTTTAATATAGCCTACAGCACATTGATAATCACATCTCATCTAAAAGACAGCACCTTCTGACCCATGACTATTCTTAAATTAACATTGAAGCATAACCATAAATGAATCAATCTTCCACATCTCAAAAGGAAAATTGTATCTTCACAGTCACCCAACCTAGAGCGATTGCATGGAAACCCCCTGGCCTGCAGCAGAATGTTAAATTGAAACAGGATATGGTCAATTACCTCAACCATCCACAAATGTAATTGCCTTCCTTTGATCTGACATTTCTTTCTGGATCTGCATGACTGTCTGTGGTCAAACTGCTCGCTGCTGCACAATCCAAGCAACCTGATCAGATTTTACTTTTTATTTTAGCTTGGGTGAGCTTTTTCCTGAGCCAAATAAAGTAAAAGAAAAAAGGGCAGTAAAAGTGGATGTAGGAGTTAGAAAAATAGGATGATGATGATAAGAATAGAAAAAGAGCTGAGGAAAGGGAGCAAAGTTGACGCAAGAGTGATACCCAGAGCGATGAGATACAAGTTAACCAAGGGTAGAACTACAGGGCACAGCTGTGTTTCAGGCTGAAAATACACAAGAGAGAGAAAGAGAAACACTGGAGAGATGGAAGAAGAGCGAGAGCTTGTATGTTTGCAAATCTAAGTGAATTCCTGTATCTGCCAGCTTGCTAGTGAACTTTGCACCTGTTGGGCGTCTGTGTGGCAGAGAAAAGAGAGCTGACTTTGTTTACCAGGCAGGGTGATGGCTGTCAGACCTCTGCTGCTCTGCTCTTGTTATCCTCAGGGTATCTCTACCAGAGCCAGATAATAGGATCTGAGCTCTGCTGAGCCACAGCATGTAGAAATTGACTTTACTGCTGACTGATGTAAGCAGCAAAGTCAGTGATATGACCCACAATCTCGACTCTGCTTTTTCTGAACAGTAAACTAACAGAACAGATGAATTTAAAAAAAAATGTACAAACTATTCTGCAATTTTATTACATAGGTCTTGGGAGGTATTTTTTTGGATAGTTTTCTTGAGAACTACAGAAGAAGAGACAGAAAAAAGTCATGCTGACAGCCCCAGAGATTGTGTTATAGCGTTCTGCCAGACTCACGAGGTGAAATCAGGATGTGAATCAGACAGATGGGGCTGCACGGAGAGACAAAGATGAGGCTTGAAGGGCAGACTAATGAACCCTCCATTGAGCGCTGATTTAGCAAATCGCAGGTCATAAGATGTCTTAACATTAGGGTTAAAATGAGACAAAATTGTGGTTGGATAGAAAAAGTTTTAAAATGTTTAAAAGGTTCATTATGTAGAAAAGAACTGTTCTAAATGTAAATACAGGCATTGAAATGCTGCTTGAACAAGGAATATGTAACCTTAAAGCAGGGCCTGTGATACAGTACGATACGGTCCGGTCCGGTACAGTACGGTACAAGGCAATACGCTACAATACGATGCAATGCGGTACGATATGATACGGTACGATACAGTGCGATGCAATGCAATATGATACACTTTATTGTCCTCTGAGGGATTTTTATCATGGACTCTATTGCTGCACACATTGAGCCAATATAAACCGCAAACAACATAGTCAACACAGAGATTTTTTTTAGTACCAAAGTACAAGAAAATATCCCTTTGAAACCCGGACAAATTCACTTCTTATGTCCGGCAGAATATCTTACAAAAGCCTATCAGTCAACATTCAATGGGATGTCAGTTTCCTACCTGCTGGAATGGGTTGGCTACGGTCTGGTTGCAGTACATGTAGTAATGAACTATATCTGTGGAGAACACAAACAGGCAGGTGAACATAATTCAATACGTCTCACGTTTACAACTCTATAGTGTGCATGTTCACGTGTTCACACTAGAACTCACCAGCACCAATGAAAGTCTTTGTTTGGCTCAAGATGAACTTGTCAGGGCACTCACAGAAATCACTCGTGCCCTGAAAGGAAAGAGGAGACATGTGCGAGCAGTGAGCAGACAACAACAATACAGCAGACAGGAATAAACAGCTCTTGAAATAATGAGGTTAAACCCAGATATTCTGAAATAAGCATTCAAAGAAGGAGCAAAATGCTTTTCATAATAAGTTAATTATTCAACACATAGTTCGGAACAAGTAACCTGATTGCACAAAATGTATTTAAGGAGTGCTAGTATTGAGTATAACAGCACTGGGACTTTCAGCTGTATATAACTCTGCCATTGTCACATGGGTATTGTGAAGATCGTAGCAGAACTTTTTACTGTAAAGATAGACATATTTCCACAAGTAATATTTGAATAAGACTAGGATTTGTAGTGTGTAGATCAGGCTTTCCAAACCGTGGGGTCGCATGGAATACAAACGGGGAGTTCTCTGATTTCTAATTATTGATCGATAAATAATATATTGCAGCATTCTTCCTGAATTAAGCTACAAGACGTAATCCAGTTGAGCACGGGCTAATGTTAGCCGTTCAGAAAAATCAGAACCACTCTCAAGATGGTTCTGTTGTACTGAATATCAGCACAGCTGTGATCATCGTGTCACTTGTCCTGTATGACTCAATCACAGCCGTGCAGATATCAGGACAGCATTCTCTTTTACTTCATTAAAACTTTCACAATCTTTTTGACATGGTTGAATAATAATGACGACTATCATCCTCATTGGGTTTGTTTGTCACGTGGAAAAAATAAAGATGATGGGCCGCGCTGATAATCCTCTTTATCACGTCTAGACAGAAATACTTCTCCATTCTGTCAATCAGACACTTTCCCTCCACTGCCCAGCACTAACAAGGAACCTGTCTCGGCAAAATAACAAAAAGTGAGGAGCTCCATCGAATTGTGCTGTCTGAATGTTAAATGTCTCCCGGGCTCAGGCCAAACACACACTGAGTGAAGTCAAACCTTCTCTGAGGGGAGCGCTAATGAGCCCCACGCACATATGAGATAAAACAGGCTGGAGTCCGCTCCTAACCCGAGCTAGTCTGTATGAAACGAGGGACACCAGGAGCTCTAACACACCAGGAGCTCTTTGTTAGAATTCCTGATGGAAGTGCAGTGATTCTCTGAGAACGCACGCCTCTCACTACCCGCTGTCTGTAATTAAGAGTTCTGCAACAGCATTGCATTCATTATGCATTAATTCATTCTGATCTGAGGCTGTAATCTAACTGTCGACTTCACGCACACATGCAATTTAAAGATTCCCCTGCAGACACACAAACATCTGCACTCAGCTATGCACATAAATATCCTACAAACACACTTGACTGCAGCCACACAATCATGCAGATCCTCAGACAAATAGACACTTCTACACACTAATGCAACACACTGGCGTGAAGGTTGTGTTGGTTGTTTGGCATCGTTCTCATCTAAAGTGGCACACAGTAGTCTGGCTGCAGTACCAAATATACAATCAAAAGTCCGACCCTCAGTGATTGCAGGAAGAGTGAGGTAGGTCTGACTGTGATTTTCACACATTGGCAGATTGCAGGAGAGAGTCTGGGCTGTGAGGGAAGACTAAGTGGCTATCAAGCCGACAAGTTCCCCAAAGGTCTTTTTATTTCAGCCCGGCTACAGACTGATGACTTGCTCCGTGTTAGACTGATGACTTGCTCCGTGTTAGCTTCAGTCTGTAGCTCCTGAAAGAAATGTCAGAGATGGACGACTTGTGTTTGTGTGACACGTCGAGTCAAGAGTCTGAGCTGAACCATATCTGGAATAAATTGGAAATAAAGTAAAGTGAATGAGAGACTTGCTTCGACTAAAGCAACAATCTTTCAGAACTATTAAAAACAATCCATAAAATGTATAAGTACTGAAACAATGAGTCCATTGATCATGACCCATCGGCAGAAATGTAATTGGAACCATTTTTTTTCATGGATTAAGCATTGAAGTAAACTGACAGGTAAAAAGCAGACAGTTAATTTATTCCACTTCATCAGATCTCGTTCGTATCAAGATTTTCGATGTCACCCAGTGGTTGAAACTTTGGCACTGATCTGCAATTTCCACATAGTCTGTGAATGCTGCGTTCCGTCAGCGCCACGTTTTTGCAACATCTGACGGCACGTGCCCTGCCCCTCTAGGGCAATTTCTAGAACGTGAGCACAGCTATACACAGGGGTTCACAGGAGAACTACAAGATCTTGCAGGAATAAAGAGAAAAACTTGCAAGCAACACGTTACTTTGTCTCTCTGACGATGATTTGCTGTTCATTCAGTGCCTATTTTGACATGATGTTGATAAAGTGATGGAATAAACCGATCGGGAGTCTGTTTATTTTGTTTTATTTCGAAATTGACCGGATGCTCTTTGAGTTTCCTTGTCTGACTTCCTGTCCGGGTCGATCTATTCTGTTCAGCTTGAGGCGTTCTTGCAGATGGCTCTGTCAAAAATTGACTTGGTGCGTATTTGAAACGAAGTGAAAACAGGAGCATTGACTGGAGTGGCAGCGAACTGCGTCATAGTGCAGTTGAAGCTGACGGACACAAAGCACCCGCTCGTCAACACCCTGAATCATACATAACTTTTAGCCTATATAAAATTAAAACGGGTGAGTCATATAAAACTTCACCCATGTCCAGCGGTCATCAATGAGAAAATGTATCATTTTTCTTTAAATGTTTCATGATTGCAGCTTTTTTTTCTCTATTGCGATTGACTTACCTTTAGAACCAGCCTCTAGTGGCCGTTATAGGAACCTTTTTTAAATACCCAGAAGTTACTGCTTGAGATTAAACTCTTCTTCAGACATACACAGTGATTGAGAAGAAAGGCCTTGAGGCATTTTTGTATATCAACTGTGTCTAGATTTAATGGATAACACTAAACACACTGACAGCCTAACAGAGTTTTGCTTTCAGCGGTATGAAATCTGTTATTTGGTATTCAGTGCAGAACAGACTGTACTGAGTCACAGAGCAGTACATTTACACACACACACACACACACACACACACACACACACACACACACACACACACACACACACACACACACACACACACACACACACACACACACACACACACCAGTGACTGTTTAACCTTCACGCCAGCAGATTAATAAACACACTCCTGTCTCACTACACCTGGCCAAAGTGCAAACAAATATCCACAAACAATCTCAGGCCCGTTCAGCTCACATTAACTCACAACTCAAAGGGAAAATGTTCATGAAATATATCTCTGCTCATAGCTCTTTGTGTCGCTGCCTGAGCAGTCACGAAGCTCTGTGAAGCTGTGCTCTGTTTGCTCACAGGTAGAGGAAAGGCCAAGTGGACGTTGACCATACAGTGCATTCAGGGTCAACACCAAATAAGAAACAGGTTACGAAACAGGTGGAAACAGATGCAATAGTATATTTTGTAATTCACACTGAGAGGATCAAATGTAAGAATGATTTCTGTAAAGGTATTTTGTGAACCTTTGAAAAAGTGGAAAACAAGGAGAGAGTACAACAACTAACTTAGGTCAAGAATGAAATCTTGGAGCTTGGATTCAAACCCTCGACCTTCCGGTTGAGAGACAACTGACTCTACCAACTGAGCCAAAGCCACCCCATTCTTTTGTCATCTAGTTTTTCTGAGCATAGGGTATGCAGAATGGTATATTGTTATGTAATGCTGAAAGAGTTTTTTGACATGTGGATTTTTTAAGATGATTAGTTTGACATTTTCCCTCCTTATATACCCAGTCATACTCTCACTCACTCTGTAGGGTCTTGGGTTCAAACCCCAGTACTGACCAAAGTTTGGAAATTGGGACTGGTTGCTGCCAACTGCTTGTGGCCGTCGTTCATGTGCTCTCCTGCTCTGACTAGTGTATGTCCATATGATCCTGTTTGTGCATACAGTATGTGTGTACTCCTGGCCTATGTGAGGATAGCATCCTCAGTAACAGGGTGAAAAACCGGAGTTTCCCCCTGGGGATTAATAAAGTATGTCTTCTTCTTCTTTTTCTATTTCTTGTTAAATGTCTCCCCTATGGTCGTGGTTTCTATATTTCTAAACATTCTCCAGACCAAGATCCAGTTTTGAAAAGTTTGCCTTGAGCTATTTAACCGCATATAACAGTATATATACTCTCATTTAAAGAAAGAAATCTTGACAACCATCGGCCAGAGAAAGTGATAAAAAAAATCAGTATGGATACTTATTGTCTCCAGTTGATTATTTCGAATGATTTTGAATTTCCCCTCTGATTTACCCGGGACATCAGAAATTGATGGTTGCATGAATTCCTTGTCGCCCGACGATTGATCGTTAAATCTTTGATGACCCCCAGACCTTTAGATTACATCATCTCATTACATTTAAATCTCAATCTCAATTTTACACAAATGTGAATAAATCTAATGGACAGACTAAAGTGAAATTTGTTGGAAGCCTGCATGCTTCTTTAAGGGCCTCCCCTAGCCTGAGCTCCCTTCTTAATAATGACCAAGCAGCTGGTATTGAAAATTGAAGCCATTGGCAAAAGCCAAGGGATCCTCATTAGGTCCCATGTACAGCAGAAATAAGCAGGTTGATTAAAACAAATATTTTTGGTCTGGACAGATCATTAATTTATTGTGAAAAAAAAAACTGTATGGGGATGGTGAGCTCACCAAAAGTTTAGTGGAGAAGGCGAGAGAATGTTTCCAATGGCAACCACCACCATTCGACTCCCAATCGCCTCTTCCAGAACCAATGGGTAACATCACTGAGACTATTTCCATGTTGTACACAGTTGACGGTAATAACTGGGTTGCAATGATATTTGCATGAAATATTGACGCAGAGGAAAAAACTTGATTTTGTCAATCAGATTGCCTTTCCTGGTGAAGTCCTAAAGCTCACATTTCCTCCTGCACATGACATACTGTACTGTACCTCACAGTGCAGCAGGCTTATTGAACAGCAGATCATCTGTATGTTGTTTGTTCAAAGTTCTGTTTTGTGCAGCTCTTTGAACATTTGTGTGCTCGCAGGGTTCTTTCGACTGGAAGTTTTCTTGTGTGTCCTCGCTTTGGCATCAAAAGGAATCCCGAAGGAGTTCTCCCATCGATTGAGCTCATGTAGACCACAGAGAGCGGAGTCTTAGAAAAGGACACTTTACACCGGTAGATGAAAAGGGAGAGATGAAACCAGAGTCTAATATTTTGTAACGGATCGCCCCCCCCCCCCCTGCTGCTTTCCACCCGATGCTAATTAACTCCAACTTAAACTCAAACACATGCTATCAATCCTCTACGGCCCCGAGTCAGAACACAACATCCAACAAGAAACCTGGAGAAAAAAACCCAAAACACAGCCGCACACGCCTGAGGCAGGTGAGTCAAACACCGGCGCTCTCCTATTCCATCATCTTTCTTTGTTAAATATCTCTTTATTCCTCCATCCTGCTAAGTGTCACACTCCACGTTATTTCAACACTTATTTGGCATATTTGTGTGTCAGAACAAAACACTGAGATAATTCACCTTTTCTGCCTGATAGGCTTTAAAAGCTGCAACTGAATTCCTTTATTTTTCTAATCCTCATCACTGAATCAAGTTATTCACTCTGAATAATCATGTGTGGATTTTGATCTTTTGTTGCTCTTTTGTTGGTCCATTTTTAGAAGCTTGTTGTTTGACAGCAATGATTGAAAGTGTATGAGGTGACAGAAAGAAAAATAAGGGCCTGTGCCCCCCAACACTGACTGGCTGCACCTATTTTTTTATACAATACTAATGCAGCTCAGTTTTAACAGCACTCAGGGTCCCAAGCGCAAAAACGCCCTAAGTGTCAGCTGTTTTCTGATGCTGAGGTTGCGGACACAAAAATCCAAGTCACCTAGCGACAGGCTGCCCAGCTCCACAGCTCACTTGTTTTCAATAAAAACTTCACTACACAAGTTTTTGTTATACTTAAGTGTATACCACGTTTTTCGCTGTTGGTGGACACAGGCTCTAAAGGTTTGAAAAAATTGAGAATGGGCAGTGAGAACCTTTTTAGATGACACCGCATTAATGCAAAGGGCTCAAATATATTCTGCTTAGAGTTTTTTTTTTCTGCTTCAACACTTAATTAAAGAAAACATGCTGAATAAGCAGATATAAAGCTAATGATTGCAATATTTTTGTGGGGATAGGCTCAATGTAAATGCAAGAAATTGCACAAACTGCACATTTTTAATGCATGATTTTCCACATGCAGGTTGAAGCACATAGGTACATATGCAGCAGTGCATACTCATGTCCTCATGAAGACATTTCTCAAGCGCAGTGAGCGTGTAGTTAAAGCAATTTATCACCACTGACGGGGGAATGACAAGAACTGATTACAGACCAGTTGATACTATGCTTGTTATTGGAGAAAATGCTGTCGGTTAAAGTGTGAAGAAGAAGCCAAGCAGCTCACCACAGCAGTGGCCAGGTCGGCTCCCAGAGAGGTCCAGCTCAGGACCAGCGTCAGCACTCCAAACACCATCATCCTGCAGGGGACACAGAGCAGCAGCAGCAGGTTCACAGGACGACCATAATCAATCATGAAATGAGGACGAACAGAGAGCTCGACAACCACAGAACGATGGCTCGGTGAAGCTGGCCGTCTATCCAAATGAATTAAAGCCTTTCATTTCAAACACAATGATTAATAATGTGCATCAGTTTTTCCACCCTAGAGTACGAGTAATTTGAATTGATTATAAATCACATCATTAGAAAACTGGCAGAGAAACTTAGGTTCCTCATTTAAACTTGCAGCACAAAGAAAAGAGACGTAAACAAGACACAAGGTCCTTTTTCAAAGTCTGGTGGGATGACTCCAACATTCATCAACCAAATGTTGCTGAGGGTGGGGTTTTTTTCCCACTGAATTGACCGATCACTTAATCTGTGTTAAAAAACGCTCCTGCCAATAAAGCAATCAAACTGTATTGTAAAAGTTGGCCAGCTGATCTGAGACTGGCTCCAATAGTTTAGTATCTGTGTTGAAAGTGTGTGCAGGTTAGTGTCGGGTTAGTTCTATGTATGCATGTTTCATTTCATTTACAATTCGCAATTCGTGACCATCCTTAGATGCAGTAAAGTGACTCAAATTATTTCTATAACGGCTCCTGCTATTAAAACTGAGCCCTGCAGTCCAGGAGTGGTGACCTCAGAGGTCTGTCACCAACGAGAAGAAGTCGGAGGTCATGTTTTCTTCTTCTGCTGGAGTTAATTCGGCAGCCTCGTACAGCTGCAGCCCCGTGGCTTCATGACCTGATGATCAAGCGCCAGAGCATATACTGTATGATCTGCTGGCACCACATTGGATTACAGTACAGCCCCCCTGGGTGGATGACTGTTATGTGCACCCATGAGGAAAAAGACCATGTGGTTTTGTTTAACGGTTTGCTCCCAACCCTGATGATCTCATAGCGTCTGTAAGTTAGATCAGAGATGTGAGAACAAATGGGGAGCGATGGAGAGATTTGGGTGATGAATTCTTGCATGCACAGGTCTAGTGATGGGCCTTTCTATGAGTGTACAAAAAGGACTGACGGAGATCAATAGCCATTAAAAAATTAACTCTGGTCCCATCAAACGTCATCTCCACTGGGTAATATATCCAATAAACTCCTGCTGATTTGACATCAGTGGCACTTTTCCAATAGTCCCTGTACAGCATGTGTTTCATTATAATCTGCATGTCCAGGCCTTTTCATCACGCTATCTTTTACCCCTCTCCTTTTTTTTCTGGTTTATTCATTTCAACGTGCTAAGAGGATACTCAACTCCCAACATTTAACTTACAAGCCACCACTTGTCCTTTATCTTAAAAAAATAAAATAAAATCCAGTTCTTCAGTCTATCTCCCTCACCTCTCTCTCCCCCTCTCCCCCCACTATCTCCTCTCTGCCTCCTGCTTCCTTCTATATCAGCTCTTGTAGTCTGTCTCCTTCCCTCTCACAGATACGGAGCCCTCACAAGCCCTGACACTTCACAGAAAGACAGATAGCAAAGAGAGCAAGGCATGCTGCACCGAGTCCTTGTCGGGGGTTTATAATCAAAAGAGCAGAACTGATGCAAATGTTGCTCGGGTTCAGTGCTGTTTACCACAACATTGTCTGCATACAGTTAAACACAGAAAAATGTCAGTATAACTGGGAAAAATATGGGACCCATTTCTAACACAGAACAGGAAACCACGATTAGTCAAATACTCTTTTCTGTACCTGCATTGTTACCTGCATTACTGGCATTGTCGCCATACATGTACATCTGTTTCATCTGTTGTTTTGTATTTGCTGTTCTTGTTTGTTCGTCTCTTTCCATCTCTCTTTCTGCACGCCAAAACTCATTCACAGCAAATGTCTGTTTAACACCAGTCTGGTTCGGCTCAAGGTTTCTGCCTGTTAAAAGGATGTTTTCCTTGCCTCTGTTACTTGATAAAGGTCTCTGAGTGTTTGCTCATGGTGGATTCATGTTGGGTCTATGTAAATGATTTTTCAAAAAAGAGTACATTTAGAGCACCGGACAGCCCACCATGTACGGAGGCACTAGTCCTCGTTGAATTGTCATGGAAATATCATAATAGTGATGTGCTAAAATAATCTGTCTGTGACATTTACAAAAATAATGTCGTTCAAGTCACACTTTGCCCCCGCATGTCCTGTTCTACAGAGGTCTCCGCATGAGCTGTCACGGGTTGGAATGAGGAGGAGGAGGACCCAATTGCAGATAACAAAAATAATTTATTTAAACTAAAAAGGCAAAAAGCAAAACAAAACTTACTATAAGAAAAATCCAAAAAGGTAGCCACAAGGAATCACAGGGAGACAAATGACAAACGACATCCAACATCTAACTAACAACTAACGACAATGAACCGACACAGAGGGGAAGAAACACAGAGACTAAATAGACACAGGGGTAATCAACACAGGTGAGACTAGTTAGACAGGTGAAACCAACAAAACACAGGTGAGTACAATCAGGGCAATCAGAACAGGGGAAACACAGAGACAGGAATTAAGACAACACTTAAGACAACAAAATAAATCATAGAACACTGAAAGCACACAGAATGTAACAAAACACAGAGAGACACAAGGAGAAGAAAATACAAAATAAAACAGGAAACACTAAAGACAACACTAGGAAACATTAACACACAGGGAAACAAGCAACACTAGGGAAAAAGAGAAATAAAACCAAAAACTAAACTAAACTCCAAAATACAAACTAAACAAAGACCAAATCATGACATAACCCCCCCCTCAAGGGACGGATCCCAGACGTTCCAAAACGTCAATAAACCAAAACAGGGTGGGTGGAGGGGGTCCGGAGGAGGGACTCCGGACTCTCAGGCGGACGGCCTGGAGGCAGGGCACATAGCCCGGACAGTTCGGGAGGGCGGCCAGGAGGCCGGCCCAACAAGGAGAACAGTTCAGGGGGGCGGCCGGGAGGCCGATCAAAGACGGGGAACAGTTCAGGGGGGCGGCCGGGAGGCCGATCAAACACGGGGAACAGTTCAGGGGGACGGCCAGGAGGCCGACCAAACACAGGAGACAGTTCAGGTGGGCGGCCAGGAGGCCAACCAAACACAGTGAGCTGGTCAGGTGGGCGGCCAGGAAGCCGACCAAACACAGGAAACAGTTCAGGTGGGCGGCCAGGAGGCCGACCAAACACAGAGACCAGCTCAGGGGGAGTTCGAAGGCCTTCTGACGATGGCGCAGGAGTCTGCAGGACCCCAGACGAG
Source organism: Tautogolabrus adspersus (assembly GCA_020745685.1). Classification (NCBI taxonomy): domain Eukaryota; kingdom Metazoa; phylum Chordata; class Actinopteri; order Labriformes; family Labridae; genus Tautogolabrus; species Tautogolabrus adspersus. The sequence continues at coordinate 18,817,356 of CM036554.1, forward strand.
TGCTCAGGAAGCTGCGGAGTCGGCAGGACCTCTAACGGAGACACGAGAGTGGGCAGATCCTCCAACTTGGAAACGGGTGTTGGCAGGGCCTCGCACAGAGACATAGGAGTGGGCAGATCCGCCAACTTGGAAACAAGTGTTGGCAGGACCTCCCACAGAGACATAGGAGTGGGCAGATCCTCCAACGGAGAAACAGGAGCGGGCACAACCTCCAACTTGGAAACGGGTGTTGGCAGGGCCTCCCACCGAGACATAGGAGTGGGCAGATCCTCCAACGGAGAAACAGGAGTGGGCAGAACCTCCCACTGAGAAACAGGAGTGGGCAGGACCTCCAACTTGGAATCAGGTGTTGGCAGGGCCTCCCACCGAGACATAGGAGTGGGCAGATCCTCCAACGGAGAAACAGGAGTGGGCAGAACCTCCCACCGAGAAACAGGAGTGGGCAGGACCTCCAACTTGGAATCAGGTGTTGGCAGGGCCTCCCACAGAGACACAGAAGTCGGCCGGACCGCCGAGTGTACATCAGGAGTCGGCCGGACCGACGAGGGTACGTCAGGAGTCGGCCGGACCGACGAGGGTACGTCAGGAGTCGGCCGGACCGACGAGGGTACGTCAGGAGTCGGCCGGACCGACGAGGGTACGTCAGGAGTCGGCCGGACCGACGAGGGGACGTCAGGAGTCGGCCGGACCGACGAGGGGACGTCAGGAGTCGGCCGGACCGCCGAGGGGACGTCAGGAGTCGGCCGGACCGCCGAGGGGACGTCAGGAGTCGGCCGGACCGCCGAGGGGACGTCAGGAGTCGGCCGGACCGCCGAGGGGGCGTCAGGAGTCGGCCGGACCGCCGAGGGGACGTCAGGAGTCGGCCGGACCGCCGAGGGGACGTCAGGGGTGACGTCAGGAATCGGCCGGACCGCCGAGGGGACGTCAGGAGTCGGCCGGACTGCCGAGGGGACGTCAGGGGTGACGTCAGGAATCGGCCGGACCGCCGAGGGTACATCAGGGGTGACGTCAGGAATCGGCCGGACCGCCGAGGGTACGTCAGGAATCGGCCGGACCGCCGAGGTGACGTCAGGGGTGACGTCAGGAATCGGCCGGACCGCCGAGGTGACGTCAGGAGTTGGCCGGACCGCCGAGGCGACGTCAGGAGGCGGCCGGACCGCCGAGGTGACGTCAGGAGTCGGCCGGACCGCCGAGGCGACGTCAGGAGTCGGCCGGACCGCCGACAGGGAATCCGCAGGAATCGGCCGGACCGCCGACAGGAAATCCGCAGAAATCCCCCTCTCTTCAACAGGGGGACTACGGAGCTCAGCAGTCACAGGCAGCAGAGGGCGCTCTGCAGGGACGCAGTGAGGCTGAGGCTCCCAGGCACAGGGAGGCAAAGTCACTGGGGAGCACAGGGGCAGAGTCACTGGAGCTCTGGGCAGCGAAGACTCGGGTGAGCTGGGCAGCGTAGACTCGGGTGAGCTGGGCAGCGTAGACTCGGGTGAGCTGGGCAGCGTAGACTCGGGTGAGCTGGGCAGCGTAGACTCGGGTGAGCTGGGCAGCGTAGACTCGGGTGAGCTGGGCAGCGTAGACTCCGGTGAGCTGAGCAGCGAAGACTCCGGTGAGCTGAGCAGCAACATGGGCTGAGGCCTGATTTGAGGCTTTTGCTGAGGCCTGTGCTGAGGCCTGGGTTGAAGCTGTGGCTTGGGCTGGTAGACAGGCTGCTGAGGTTGAGGCTTGAGCTGAGGCTTGAGCTGAGGCTTGAGCTGAGGCTTGGGTTGAGGCCTGGGCTGAAGCTTGTGTTCAGGCCCGGACTGAGGCTTGAGTTGAGGCTTGGGCTGAGGCTTGGATTGGCATGGCTGGGAAGAAGAGGAGAACAAGTCTCTTGTCCACTCAGGGAGAAAGTGCCTGAGCCATGGCCTTGAGTGAATCTCCTCTTGCGCTGCAAAAATAGCTGCCTCTCTCTCCTCGCCACAGCAAGCCATTTTAATGTCATTTCTAATGCACGTGAGGTTGTAAGTTACCTCACGTAGTTCTAAAGAAAAACATCCATCCGCTGGGTCCATAGACGGTCGGTTCATTCTGTCACGGGTTGGAATGAGGAGGAGGAGGACCCAATTGCAGATAACAAAAATAATTTATTTAAACTAAAAAGGCAAAAAGCAAAACAAAACTTACTATAAGAAAAATCCAAAAAGGTAGCCACAAGGAATCACAGGGAGACAAATGACAAACGACATCCAACATCTAACTAACAACTAACGACAATGAACCGACACAGAGGGGAAGAAACACAGAGACTAAATAGACACAGGGGTAATCAACACAGGTGAGACTAGTTAGACAGGTGAAACCAACAAAACACAGGTGAGTACAATCAGGGCAATCAGAACAGGGGAAACACAGAGACAGGAATTAAGACAACACTTAAGACAACAAAATAAATCATAGAACACTGAAAGCACACAGAATGTAACAAAACACAGAGAGACACAAGGAGAAGAAAATACAAAATAAAACAGGAAACACTAAAGACAACACTAGGAAACATTAACACACAGGGAAACAAGCAACACTAGGGAAAAAGAGAAATAAAACCAAAAACTAAACTAAACTCCAAAATACAAACTAAACAAAGACCAAATCATGACATGAGCTTCTGTTTTAACAAGAAAACATCTGCATGAACCGCCTGCCTGTCTTTGAACTAAGACGCAAACACTGTCTAGACTATGTTTAGCATTAAACTCTTCAATCTGCCCAAAAACAGAGGTGACTGATACCCACCCCCCTTCTTTTGATTCAACTATAAAATTGTGCTTTCTCTTTGTCTTCTTTGAGATTTATAGCAAACTGTTCTTAACACTTGTTAGCTCGGCTCCTTCTACTTGCAAGATAATTAAACTCAGCAACCACTACTACTTGACTCAAAATCTTTTATTCAAACAAACTGTTGTGTACAGAAATTTCCATTACAGAAGCAACCCAGGGTTCAAATCTGACCTCAGCCCTTTGCTGCATGTCATCCCACCACTCTCTCCTCCCAACATTTCCTGTCTCTCTTCAGCTGTCCTGTCTAATAAAGGCAAAATGGTCACAAAAAAAAAAAAACAGTCTGAAGCTGCTCTCTTTAAGATCTTTAAGAGTGTTTATTTGTTCTTTAAACTGTTTTAGCTTTCCATTTCTTTTGTATTTGTACTTAATGTTTTCGATCAATATAATAATGTGGAAATGGAAAAACACTGGTAATTGAATAAATATTACCTTGGAAGGCTTCTAACAATCTGTTAATACAAGCTGAGCATGATACATCCCCTCTCTGTTGTCGCTGGTCAACACTTGTGTCCTTAATGAGACTGCGTTAAGGGGCACAAGCCCACATTGCTTTGGTCCTAAGCCAAAGAGTTTGGTAGCTACTGGCTCGTGTCCTCCAAGTCATGCCAATTTGACAGTTTGTGGTTTCAGGGTGTGTGACACTGGACTGTGTGAGCAAACTATGAGGCTGGTTTATTCTCAGGGCCTCCTCAGTGCCAGCAGGTCACATCCAAACCAAGCGAGACTGTTTTCAGTTTTGCGCTCTGATGAGCAGGGGGGGATTCACTGAGCTATAAGGAGAGGCGGGAAATCGGGTGTAAACGTAACGCAGAGCAACTCAAGTGAAATAAGCCACAGAGGCCAATGAGCAGGGCAGATGACTCTTGCAAAGTATGAAGCCTAGTCAGTCTGAATTAAGTCAGTGTGGGAAGAGATTTTCTTACTAAATATGGAACTGGACTCTTAAGCATTTAACTGCTGTTTTAAAAGTCTATTAAAAAAGTTGTGCTAATATACCATCAATATATACACTTTTATTGACATTTCTTTTTATTTTCTAACTCAGGGAGTGCCATAATAATTCAGTTGTATTGTTTTATTGATCTTATAATACAGATACAAGAACTTGCCAATTAGCTTATCACATGAACTACAATGTTGTTTCAAGTTGGAATTATGGCTTCTGTTCAATTCTGCACCTTTGATACGTAGCTTTATTTTTCCAATACTCTGCTTTTTGCACCTATTGCCTTATTCCTTATTAATGTTAATTAATTTCATTCATATTTCTATTGATATTCCTGTATTCCCCACAGGTATATTGTGTGTAAAAGAAACTAACTTTCCGAAGTTCCCCCAGGGATAAATCAGTTATCTCTGATACTTCAATGTGAATGTCATCTCAACAAATATTGAGCTTTGAAGGTGAACTCCCTGAGATAACACCTCATTAAATTGTGCTTTTTGTGTCCTGAAGAAAACCAACTTTCTGATTGATTGTGTCTTTGACGTGCAGAATTTCTTACACTGGGTTTAGGACTTCACTGAAATAATGAGGGTTTCAGCTCTTGAGCTGGTTTTCGCCTTTTCTTAGCTGAACTTGTTCTCAGTTGTTTGTGTGCTGACCACATATTCACTAGAGGTAATTGTAAACTTGTGATATAACTCTTGAGCTTTGTGCAATCTCTTTAAAGTGCTTTAGTTTAATAAATCATCAAAGAGCCAGACGTTTGTCTTGAGTTTTTGCAAATACACAACATTCCATGTGCTGGATTTTAAGCAGGATCTCCTTATTCAATAGGACAGATAAAGAGAGACAGGGATTATTGAAAGAAAAGTGAGTATGGCAGTCAGCAAAGAGACAAGGGTTGGAGTCAAACCTGAAGTCGTGCAGTGTTTTTTTACACTGTATAAAACTACAAAGGCCTGAGTACACTTCCCTGTAGAACACCATAAATACACAGGTCTATGTTGGTCAGGCAAAGTTTGAAGTTAAATCTTGAACTCATTGTATTATTACTAGTTTCGTATTTTGTTATATTTTTTCTGAAACCTTAAACAAAATGAACAAAAATCATTTTGTACTCAGTTTCACCGTGTTCTGCAAGTCACACAGGCTGCAATCTAGCTTACTTCAGCTGTATGAACTAAAAATAAACAGATTTTTGCCGTGATGCAATTGCAGTGAACTACATCATCATGCCCATTTGTTCATGCTTGGAAAGGCTTGTCTGCAAGATGAGACATGGAAACAACTTTAAGATGCTTGTTTGTTGAATGGTTCAGAACAGACGTTTGTTTCGGACTCAGGATGTCAGGGCAATAACCAAAATGAAATGCTTCACTGCACACAACCTTTAAAATGAAATGGTAAATTGACTTGAGCTTGTAAAGCCATTCTGGTTTAAGGGGAAGAAATGAACCTTTTCTGAAAACAGGTAAGATGTATATAGTTACATTGCATGACTCATGTAATTATTTTTGCTGATACAATCCTTCCATCTTTCATTTGGCTCTCTGAATAAAAACAACTCTGGTTTTCTTATGGTTTATCATTGACCAGGGAGAATTTCTACCAAGTGGTTTCTTTTCATCACTTATAATTGAATAATGCTGATTTTTTTTGGGTGTAATATCAGCACATCCGACTCACTTGCAGTGCTTGCATGATACCGTGAAGATCCTATACTATGTACTCATGTTTGAAACCTCAGTTTCTGACATATCTGCCACCCCGACACAAAAACAGAGTATGGAGAATTCACATATGATGTTCAGAGCATAAACAAATTGACAAAAAAGATCAGCACTAACATTCCCCTGCAGGAACAGAAAACAGACCGAAGAGAAATCCAAATAAAAACAGCTGACAGCGAGGTCTATGGATGTGTCTCCTTTTCTCACATGTGGGCGTATCTTCTTGTCAAAGCTGTAACAGCATGTCATGCTAACACACAGCAAGCCAGATATAAGAACCAGAGAAAGTCAGCAGGCCCCCAGAGTGTAATCTGCTCCCGAAAGCCTTCAACCACTTCCAATCTACTGGAAGGGAGCGTGCTTTGGGAGTGCAAACACTGTTGACACTGACTCATCTTGTGTGAGCAGAGTGGTGGGAGGCTGAAGAGGGGGGTGGGTTTGTGGTTAGTAGGGCAAGTTTAGCACTGCTCACACCCTAAAACTGAGTGATTACGAGAGACATGAAGGCTGCATTAATGGGGGTCTGGGTGGATGTCATGCTTTGTGTACGATCTTTTGCAGCAGGAAGGAAAGAAGCAAAGAAATACCATAACATCCCATTCTAGTGGACACAGATACACTTGAGCTAAATATACTGTTGGAGATTAGAAAGCGGAAACATGGAATATGAAAATAAACCTTTATATTTATTCTTTTTGTGCTTAGATGAACATGTATATATGAAGTAAAGTGCTATATATACTTTATAGACTGTCCATTATTCGTGTGCAATGTGTCAGTCATATCATCTCACACTTTAACGTAATGATGTTTAAGAGTGTTTTATGCCGTAAGAGCTTATATCCGCTCAGCGTATTTTTATGCTTGCAGTGCCCATGACCTCAATTTCATAGCGCTTCTCAACAGCACTTACTGTTGCTAGGTTACAAAGTGCGGTGGCACTTCCGCCTTCCTTCATATTGACCGTTAGGTCATTTTAATTGTTTTGTATGCTTAATACTTTGTTTAACTCAAGACAATTTTACAAAGTGAATGAAAAAAAAATGGGAAAGGAGTCTAGCAGCAGCTGTAGAAACTGAAATTGTACCTTCGAAAAAAGTGTCTGGTTGCATGAGATAAACCGTGCAAAGAAGTTGATTAGTCTCTCCTCTCCTATCTGCTTATTGCACTTCTGGTGAGATGCCAAACCTCATTTCGTTGCTCCTATACTTGTATATGTGCAATGACAATAAAGTTGAATCTCATCTCATCTCATCTCAGCCGTTTTTGTTGATTTAGTTGATAAAGGGAGTCCCGCCCCTCCTTGATTGATCTTCAATTAGACGGTGGGGGGAAAGGGGACATTTACGAGTGTGTCGCTGTTCCAAAAGCTGAACTATTTTCGACTGACAGCAATGTGAGTGCAGCGACAAAAAATTAACTGAAACTGAGGGAGGTTTTGCACTGTGGAAGCTGATAGCTGAAAACGCTAAAAACACTGAACTGCATTGGTTTTATACAGAAAATAGGATATCGCTAAGTATATGAATCATGTTACTGTTTTCCATCTAGAAGAAACTGTGCGTGTTTTTCTTGCACTAAGCTTTCGTCTATTTCTGTGTAATGCAAAACCAGAGTCAATGTTCTTGTACTTTTACACATGCTGATAAAGCTGATTCTGATTAAAAAAAAGTATTATATCTAATATTTCTCAGGTGTTACATTTGTAACACTTGATTTTACCCTGCACGTGTAGTAATTTCTTTTTTTTTTTATCATGCTTTCTTGTCACTCAAAAGGTCAAATCAATAAAACATTGATCCTAAAAAAAGGTCTTGAAACACAGAGCTGAATAATTAATGACCTTCTACACAAGGGCTCTGAGAGGCAGTACATTGTGTCCGTTATCAAATCTAATTCATGTCTGTGTCCATTTAAAGCAGGTCAAGTGTTAAACTGGAATAACAATCTCCAGGAAGTTTTATTGCAGATAACATCAAATGTCTGCGCTCCCATCTCTCCACGGCTCTCCGATCCAATTTGTAGAGCAAAGCTATCGAGACGGCAACACTGTGAGCGAGACCAGCCCACAGCTGGCAGTGCTATGGGCAAATGGTGAAATACAACAGGGCTCGCAGGGCAGTGTTTGTACAAGGACTTGTTCACAAGCAATTTCCCATGGGAAGAAAAACAAATCCTGCCTCCAGCACTCTCAGTCTATACCAACTCATACTATTTCATCTCATTCTATGTTAAAAGGAATATTTTTTGCAGTTATGTAAAAAAAACAACAACAACAAAAGGATAGATTTGGATTATTATGACAGGTAGGAGGTAGAAAATCAAAATTCTAGGATTTTCAGTCTCTTAGATGGAGTTGTTTTTATACCTACACAAAGATAAGTAGATGCATGTGGAAGAAACTAAAAAAAGATAGAAATGTGATCCAGTCATGAGAAGGAAAAATTAATAATGCAGTGTTTGATTTGTGCACATTAAGTCCTTTATTGTAACATCTGGACAAATGGAATCTGCAGCAGCTGTTGCAGCATGAATGTGCCACAAGTGAAATGAATGCATTTTGTTTTGATGTTGTCTCCCACTTAGATGTGATTTACTTAGTCTGCTAATCTGCTCTCATATACTCTGCCCCTGGCTTTTCACTCTCTCTCTCTCTCCTTCTGTTGTGCAGGGTAGAAAGAAATCACACAAATAAATGGAACAGATTGCCTATCCTCTTTGTAAACAAACACACTGCTCTCGTCTCTGGAAAGACTTTTAGTGTTAGAGGGCGAATAAGACTCACGTGGTGAGAAGCCAGCGAGACTGCTTGGCCAGACCCAGACAGGCCAGCAGGCAGATGATAAGGTCCATGATGAGGAGCAGGAGGTACATGAGCCACCTGCAAACAAACACAGACGGATATAGTTCAACTGTTACATTTTTGTTAAACACTTACATGGATTTTTTTCAATTAAGGATCTCTCAATCAAAACAACAACTAAGGACATAACTTTATAATGTCTTGAAGTGAAGTGACACCATGGGACTTGTTTATCTGTAATATTTAATAACCAATAAAACGTGTTCTTGTTGAGTTTTTGTCACTTATTAGAGTAATATCTTCCCTCTTTTTTACATTTACCATCTTGTGTTTTCTTCGTAAGACATGTGACAAATTCCTTCCTTTAACTGATATTTTTGGTTTTGATGATCTTTGTTGGAAACATTTAAGATAGTTTATGTATAGGTCAAGTTGTTTTCAGACATTTGACTTGGGAAAAGTTGAATGTTATACATTTAAAAAGGATATTCCTGTTATGTGAAAACTGTAGGCTAAGTGTAGCTCTTGTCTTCATACCCATCATTAACTCTCTCTAACTCTATTTTCTTAACCTCTCCTCCAAAGAGCCTTTAAACAGTCATAGTTTGTCAACTTAGCTCATGCTAGCTACCTAACTAGCTAATTCTAATGTACAGTAAGCTGCTACATTTAGCATGCTTGGCTAGCTAGCTTACATATAACCTAGCATCATTTCAAAAGTCTTGTTTCTTTGCAACAAATCCATGTTGGTTGAAGAGTTAAGACCAACATTAGCAGCCATGACCAGCCTTTTATTAGGACAACAGGTGTATGTTAAACATCTGTTGTTTTAATTCTCTTTTAATAATTTCAATGTTTTAATTGGATACAGACAGCAGAACAAAAGTCTATTACTTGCTGAGTTATATTTCTCCATAAGCCAGCAGGATTGTTTGCTAGGACTTGAACACTGTGATAAAATAAGCCTTTAACTAGCTAGAATGAGGCAAATGCTGCTCATTGATCAGAAACGGCTGAGGGTGCTAACTTTTAAATGTAAGTGTTGTTAGCTTAAAGGCATGACACAAAAATCCTATTTTCCGCCATTTTGTTACTCTGAGGCCCCTCTTTTACCTGGAAAGAGTAAAAAGTAGCAACATGAGAAGCTATTTTCACAAGCTAACTTTATCTTAATAAGCTAGCTAACTGTGCGAAATGTAAAGCAGGTAAAAAATGTTATTCTTTGAAGTTGCTATGTGCTATTGCCATGTTTTTGTACAGCTAATTCTAATTTGTTAAAACATTTCAGAATTGTATTGTTTGTGATAAATGATTACCCAATCTGTTTAGAGTCAAGAATTTGATCAATAAATTGACAATAGTTAGTCGAATAAATAGACATATAATTGACAAGTTAGTGGTGTAGTTGGTGTTAAATATCTATGCTAAGACTTTTCTGTGGAATCTGCTGTCTCACTGTCCATTAAGTCCTTAAAACCTTTAACATAACAATTATTACTAGTAGAAAACAATTGGGTACATGGAAGGGAAAGTGTTGTGCTCATTTCTACTCTAAAAGACACTGTTATCTGAGATTCTTCTGTGGTTCTGTAACACCAAAGTTAGCTTATAAAGCTATAGTTAATGTTAGCTTACTTAACTGGCTAGCTACTGATAATATCATCTGTTACTGATAGCTGTGGCTTTAGCCAGAAAGTATGACAGTAATTAGCTAAAAAAGTGAACCCTGGTTTTGTCTAACTTTGTCAAAAAAAATCAAGGACCTATTGTTTTAAGAACTTGTGCAGGGTTGTGAGTAGTAATTTTCACCATGATAAGGCTATTGTACAACCTTAAAATCTATGGGTCATGCAAGAACAAAACAAAACTTGACAGGCATAGCAACAGAAAAGCATTAGATTTCATCAGGGTCCATTACATGACTGAGTACAATCTTACTAGTGATGAAAACTTTGGCTGGATTTTAAGTCCTTTAAGCCCTTTGACTTGAGAAGTATCACTCAAAGAAAACAAGTTGGAACCAGAAACCTGGAGGAGAGTGTCCCACTTATTTTCATCTTAAAACAAAATAGCTGTTTTCTGACGTGTGTGTGTGTGTGTGTGTGTGTGTGTGTGTGTGTGTGTTATTGTTGCTCGAGGGTACACTCCTGTCCAGTATTGCCTTGTTCAGTGTGTCCATCTGTTATGTGAGTGGTGGTCAGTCTTTGACCATACAAAGAAAGCCTGTCCAGATGGTGAACAATGAATGGACTCCAACCCATATGGCTGAATGTCTTTTGTTTAACCTGTTTCATCACCTTTTAACTAATATCGATCTATATCTCATAAAAGTCATTCTCTCTTTTTAAGCCGTCAGACCTCTTTTTGTTCCTTTACTTCTCCACCCAACTGGGTTTTCATCACTCTTCATCTTCTTTCCCACATCTCCCTCATCTTTCTGTCTTTCTCTTTTTTTCCTCCTCCGCTTTTTTTCTCTTTCTTTCATCTCCCTCCCCTCGGTCTCTTTGCCTTCAGCCCTCTTTTCCCTGCCTTGCCCTCCTCTCCCTCACCACCACCTCCTTACTGTTTCTTCCTCGTTTCATCTTTCCCCCTCCTGGCACGCTATGGTACAAGAAGCAGGGACATCAACATGCACATGGAGGCTCTGGGGTGACACTGCCACCGTGTTTGTCTGTGTTATTTTAATGCAATTAGAGTCAAACTGAGTGCAGAATAAAGACATGTAGAAATGAGGGGGGTTGAATTTATGTATAATAGAAAAGTACATGTCCTCAAGAGCTTGTATCTGTGACAGTGGAAAGCAGTTCCTAATGGGCTGGCTTCAGTTTAAAGGTTGATAATGACGCTTTACTCAACCTCATCAAAGAAAGGTCAGAGATCGCAGTCATCTACAAAATGCAGACATTTAAGTTCATTGTACATTTTTCAAATTATTCCAACAATTAGTATTCTGTAAGGATGATTACCCATCTTTTCTTGCAGCAGTGTGGCGTTACAAGTTTTTCAATAACTTTTCTTTCTAAAAGTTAAAATCTCAAGGGCGGTTTATCCACAGTTTAAGTGAAATGACAGCAAATGCTAATTTACCCTTGGTACCATATCTCAACAGACAAAAGTTTCATATTTATTGATAAAGTTGGAGACGTGGAGAGTCCAAAACCCGAAATCAAATGCAGATCTGTGACATAAACTTGGCATTTGAATTGGTTTTCGTCCAAAACTGACAAATGAACTAGTGCTAATATTAAAAACAGAGGGAAAAATGGATAGTGTCAAAAGTCAAAAGTACGACTGATACAGGACTTATTAGAGCAATGAGACCATTATTTCAGAGGAAAAATCATAATTACCAATTACCAAGTAATTTGCACCAAAGTTCCTCACTCGTAATGCAGATGATGCTGAAACTAAGTATTGTTAACAATGGTGTTGGTGTTGCTTTGCTGGGCAAACTACATGATTCATCCATTTCTGAATAACACTAAAGCGGGGTACACACTATACACTACTAGGGCCGATTTTGGGGGAGATTTCCCTGTTCCAACAATCCGATGCAAAGGCCTTATTTTGTAATGCTTCTAAAGGTTATCCTGCAATACTTTCCTACAGAGTGAGGTATGTTAAGAGTGATCCAATCAGCTCGGAAGAATGGTGCTGCACTGATTTTCAAATTGCAAATACATGTAAAATATTACATTTTGTCTCATGTGGTGTGAATGTGATTTCAAAATCCGTTACGTTTTTTTAAATGTTTCGGCATTCTGCAAGTTTCCATATGCCGATATCAATATGTCTGTTAATGGCTCATATCTGTCGATGATATCTGCTACCAGATATGTCTATCAGGCTCTGTCAAGAGTCTGATTTTTGGCTTTCTGGTCAGTAGAAGGGAGTGTGGCAACATTCCTGGGAAGGAAATTGGTCCATTCCAATGCTCTGTCATTTTTGTGATTAAGTAGAGTAACACAAGTAACGCTGTGGGCAGGCTTGAAGAGTAAAGGACATTTTCTGTGATGAGTTTTTGATGACGCACAACGCAGACAGAACAACCGTAAGTCTTTGCTAAGTCAAATTGAAAGCATGCACAAACAGACGCACACATGCACTCTCCAACCACACACACAAACTATTTATTGGAGGGTGACAAGTGATAACAAGTCCATTAACAGCTTCCAATGTCTGGCTGTCTGCTCTCAGTCTGCCTACTTCATTAGTGCTGAGCTATGAGGTATTGAATTATCGGCAGAGCAGAGGAGTCCCATTACAGATCAATGAAAACACGCCAGCCCGTCTGTAACTGCAGACGGAGAAAGACTACACAAGGACAGAAAAGATTGACAAAGGGCCTTGTTCTGCTCTATGATGCTAAGAATAGAAGTTTGATGATAATGAGACGATAATAAGTCTCAACCCACTGTAGTTAAGATGGTTGTTTCAGTGTTGATGCAATTATTGCTAATGATTTAATAGGATAGTCCTATTTTTCAAAGTCTGCTGTGGACTTCTTTTTGGATGATGTACACAAGCAACCACATAACTTCACCTCATCATTTTAAATACCATGTGATGAATTCAGGTCATTATGTGCAGGATTTAACTACCTGCAAACAAATTATCCACTGAACTGGATGCTCAATTAAAGAATTATTCAGTGACTGCAGCTACAAAACAAACATGATACTAAAGATACGTTTGCATTTCTAAGAAGCAAACGTTTCTTTTTAACCTTTACATTTTGCAGTTCATATATGTTTTAAAAATTTGTATTCATCAGTCCTTGTTAGCCAGCATCAATATTTTACTGTGAAGACTCTCTCCTCCAAAACAAACTCGATAAACCACAGATGGCTCTGCATGAAGACGGGACTTGTTCTCATGATATAAATAACTGTGCTTATAAAAAATGTTCTCGTCTGATTTGCATTTAGAAACGCTTGTGTACATTTTTGCCTCCCACAAAATTGTGGCTGCTCAACATCTTTGAACATATTCATGGCAACAGCAAAAAAGACTTTACATTTGAGAGAAAATCCCATATTTTGTCCTCTCAGCTCTTGCTAGGTTCCATTTTAAGCATCTTCTCATTAATCCATCAGTGTTGCATCATAGCATTGACATAATAACCGTCCAGCACCGTACAAGAAAAACACATGTTTATTCTGTCTCTCACCTGTAGTACTCTACTTGTGCTGTTTGATCAGCAATGGCTGCCAGGTCCACTTTAGCGTCCTCCCAGTCGGGCAGCCCCAGCAGCTGTTTGATCACGTTGTCCGCCATCTGCTGCATGAATTGCAGGGTCTGCACGTAGTCGCCCCGCGTGGCGAAGATCTCGTCCAGCCTTGCGAGGTGCATCTGCAGGCCGCTCTTCATGCTGCCCATGGTGCCAGTCACCTGGAGGGCACAAGAGGAGAGGAGGAGGGTGAGATGAATGTACAATACTGCTGCAGGTAGGACTAGAATATCAACCACAAAAGTCAGCGTAGAAGTTTGGAATTATTGTGAAAATAATACGAAAACAAGGAAAGATAGGCAACTCATAAACTCCTTCGTGGAAAGTCATCACATTTAGTAGACGTTCATAGTCCCCAACAACATGATTGCATCATCGGGTAAAAACTTATCAAATACTACAGTTGTTCTGATACAACCAGTATTGGTATTGGACTCCTTTACAGCCTCAAATGCAGCACAAGGTATTGCCAAGTATGACCTTTCAATGCTCTGATCCAAAACTATGACACTAATCCCAAATAATATATAGGTTTCAGTTAAATTGTCGCGTGAACAGAATGGTACCAAAGCCAGCAAAATGTCACCAATACGTGTTTTTCCACCAATGAGGCGAGGCATGCGAGCTCGTTCAGGCAGACGACTCAAGCTGCACTGATTGCACGCCGACCTGGTCACTCCACACCATCACCTCTTAATTGACAGTCTATTAAAACTGCAAGATTTCCGGCCTCTCCCACTGCTCTTTCATTGCCAGTGCTGCCCTGAACCAGTACTGCTTTCGCTTTTCAGCTCCACCACCACTCCAGCATCCACCTGTCTGGGCACCTGACGGGGGATTCATTTATAATCTCGTCACTCCTCCAATTTCTGCATGTCAAATGGATCCGTGAGGAGTGATGAGGTTGGAGCCTAGATGACAAACATAAACTTTATTTTGCTAGAATAAACATTTTAAACCATTACAATTGTGAGTTGTCTGACTGAACTATTTATATGTTTTGTTACCGCACTACTAATGTCGAGTTGCTCAAGATTGGCCATTACTGAAGTCTAGGTATCCAAATGGATTTCACGAAAGGAAAACGGGCATAGGATGATAACCAATTACCTGCAAAACTAATGACTACCATCTGCTACAGCTTCGTTACATCATTCATTGTTTCGAGCACATTTGAGCATTTTCACATGCCAATCTAAAACAACTGACGAGCTTTGTCCAACACAAGCCTCAAGAGCTGGTTCATTTAAAAATAAGCCAAATAGATAAAAAACTAAGTATTTGCCAGCAATAAAAAATGGGGATTGAGTACGTTTCTGTTTTCTAGACACGTATTACGTGAGCTTGGAGTGAAATGCAGTGCAGAATTCTGCTCATGTGTGGATGCTTTTGGTTGACTTCTCTGCCTGAGAAGCTTTCCCCAGAAAAAGTGTCCAGAGGTGATATGAACATGAGGCTGGTCTGTGCTGCCAATCAGCGGCAGAGTTGAGACAGGGGACAGTGTGGGAGAGCTTGAATACTGAGAGTGGGTGTTGGTGAAGAGGGTCCATTTTGAGCAAACAGTTCAGCTTGGAAAACATCCAAAACTCAAGAGCCCGGAGGTGAAATAGTGGGTTTGCTTTTGCTGGAGTTATTCATTCCATCGTTGCTGTTTTTTTGTGTGTGTGTGACTTTTATCCAAATTGATACCTCGCTAATGAATCGGATAGTTTGTTTACTCATTTAAGCCATGTAATCACATAGTGACTAATCCAGTCCCTGGAGGGCAGATTGGGATTCTCTGAGGCAGACAACAAACCAAAAGAATACAGGCATAGCCATTTATTTTTACACATCAGATTTTTTTACCTTGTCGGCCAAACACAGCGAGATCAGATTTTATGTTTGGAGTGAACCTCTCCTGTATGGGCTCTAACCATTTCCTTTGCTCAATTACTCCGTCGTTTTTCTTGAAGGGAGAAGTTGTTTACAAGGGAATGTCGTTCACTGAGATGTCCTGCTATTTGATGATCAAAAAGGCTAATTAATGCTTTCATTCAGCTCGGGGTACTTGGCATTCACAGGAGAGAAAACTCATATTGTTGTTGTGTTTGTCAGGGATTGAGTTTGCTGAAGCTGAGGCAAGGAGAGGTTTGGGGAGGGGGGGCGGGGTAATTAGTTGGGTTTGCATTCAATGTGCAGCAAACAACAAACGGCCCACGAATAAGCCTGAGAGTCTACAGCCTCTGGAGCGCTATTCTTGGGAACAAATGTCCTTGAGCTGGCGTCGCGGTGCAAAGATGCTCAAAGGGACAATGCTAAATTTGATGTTAATGTTGTTCCCGAATGTTGAGCAAGAAATACTTTATCAGGTCCAGCTTCTAAGTTTAGTCTGTTAGCATCCACATTTTGCTTATCAGCTCTAAATAAGAAGGAAAGTTTGATAGGAATTCCACTTTGGTGTGCAACTAACTTTGGACCCTGGGTACAAATATATTTATATAAATGTAACATTTTCTCACTCCTAGTGTTCAGATATCGGACACAAAACTTTGAACAGGGGGGTTGGCATGTCAATGGTACATTTGACTTCTAATATACAGAACCTAAGAGTACTGTCTGGTCATGGTGGAGTGTAGAACGTTTGATAGGGGCTTTAGAGAGTTTAGTTCAAGTTCTTTGGAAGTGTAAGGGATGACAACTGCACTTTTATAGTCTCCACTATCAGAATCACATGAAGAACCTGCACAGAGTGGCTTGCATATTTTTAAAGAAAACAATAGAACCTTACAAAAGCCTCCACTGAGCTCATGTTCACAGGCCTGGGGTGCTCTGTAGTTTGCTATCTGATCACTCAGTCACTCTCACACTGAGCAGATGAAATCACAGATGAGAAATGCAGGCTCGTATCTGATATTTGCCTCCTGTGTGAGAATCTTATCTGAAATGCCTTGGGAGACATCCAGTCCTGCTAATCTCTCCTCGTCCTTGCCTTGGTCTGATCCACATCGTGTAAGTGATCTGCACAGATCAAGAAGATACGATTCCCAGTCGCAGTCTTCCCCGTCTTTATCTCGAGTCTGATGTTTTGAGGCCATGGAGAAGCATTCTCTGCCTTATATTTTTTTCTGAACAAGCAGTAGAATGGGTTTTGCATGCGGCTGTTTTACAGTGGGATATTCTTTTCTTCATGCCAGAGGGTAATAAGCAAACAAAAACCATGAGAAATCATGAAAAATGACTACTGTGACAAATGACAAGAGGCCTTGGGCTGAAAACATGACAGAGTTGTCAAATATCAAATGTGTATTCCAGCTTAAGGAAAGGGTAGAACATATATATCAACGGGCATTATGTAAAGGTTCTGGTTTACACAAGCATGCATTCATTTGTAGGCAGTGTGGGAGTTGGTAAAGTCATTTAGTCTCCCATCTTTCTCCTTGCCTCATTGGCTCCATCATAAAATGATACAAATCTTATCTATAATTATACACATTTGGGATTCATTAATTCTGTCATTCAGAGAGGCTTCAAAAAATGCCAAGGCATTCAAAAAGACCTGAGTACTGGAATGATACATGACAACCAATTGAATTATAATTCACATCAGACCATATACTTTCTTCTCAGACTTAATACTGCAGGACAAGGGTATGAGTCTTTGGTATTTTTTTTTCTGAAAGTCTTGCCCGTGACATTCTAATACTGTCTCTCAGGCTCTAGAGAATAAAAAGTTTCACATCCTTCTCTGAAATTGGAGCCATTTGGGATCTGTGACATCGCCCTGGGGGGGAATGGTGATGTTTAAAAGATGAATTTGGGAGCACGAAAAAAGAGATGCAAACCTCCTTGAGAGTGTCTATCTCAGAGTTGGGACAGGAAACAGCTTGCTAGAGTTTCAGAAAGTTGTGAGTCAATATCAGCTGCGCCAGATTTCTGAACCTAATTTGGGATCGGCTAAATAGTTTATAAAAGACCAATAAAGTCAACTGAACTCTCATCAAAGCAGCAACCTCCGGTGTTGAAAAATGAAGCCAAAGCGGCAGTGCACAAATTTGTCAATTGTCTACTTGAAGCTGGCTGCAAGAGCAGAGGAACCGCAAAAAGGTCCTCAATTACAGCCTGGATCCAAAAAAGTTATTTTGGTTGGCTTTGGTTATATTTAGGCTAAGAGTTATTCAAAAATGTGCATAATAAGGAGCTTAGCTGAGTCCACTGACAGGTAGGCACATTGTAGCTGTTTGCCAAGCTTAAAGCCCACCTCAGGTCGACCGCTTTGCCTGTTTCTAGATTGGTCCAAAGTAAGTCGAAGATCTCATTTCCAATATGGCGTCCACCATCGTTCAGCTTCAAAACGCCTCATCAGAAACCAATGGGTGGTGTTCCTGAGACTACATCCATGTTTGATATAGTCTCTGTTATCTGTGGCTGCAACAGAGCTACCACTTAACAAGTTAATTGGGGCTCATTTTAGCGGTTCAGCAAGCATCCAATAATCACTTTCACACTACTCTGTACTGTTCTGGTAATTTCTTCATGACTGATAACCAATGAGTGTATTTGTCAAAGTATAACAAAGGTTTGGATATAGGATTAAACCTCTTTTCCTGGTCTTAGTCCTTGTCCGTGTTTGATGGTGGAAAGCCTTTCCATAATTAAAATTGAATGAGGGAGCTAGAGCGTGAAATGGAACATGGATCTGAAGTGCCTCAGCCGCTTATTCAGCCCCAAAGATAGACACCATCTTCAACGCTGTGTAATGACGCTCAGCAGAACATCTCTTTAAAAATATATTATTTCCCCCCTTCTTTTTTTCTCTCTTCACTGTTTGATTCCCACAGAACTTTCTTTTTTCTACTGCAGTGGGACTTACAGGTGTTTATGGGTTTGTTGATGAAACCCATGGTCATCCATAAATCAAGACCTTCGGAAATCCGACCGCCCACACAGAGAAGATAGTTAACTAAAGGAAGGAAGTGGTACTCTAAAAAAATGTTTGCTGTAAGTACAGTAGTTCACAACCAGACGAGAGCCATTCACAGCACTTTCTGTGAGAGACAGAGGTCATACTGAGGTGGAGGAAGCGGAAAGTGGTTTGGCTTCAGAGATGACCTCAGGCCAAATGTAAGTGGTACTATCCCTTCACCAAGGCTGTCCAGCTAGCTATGTTAGAAAGTGAGGAAGTCAGCAGGAGTGACCATTTCATTGCATTGTGTTTTCCAGAACACATACTTACTGTAAGCGCACATTCAGCAAAGAGAAAGACAGCTGTTCAATGAGTACTTTGTAAAGAAATTGAGTGTCCTTTACTGGAAAGAAACTAAATTGTCTTTATTAGGAATCACCAGGCTCCTAAATACACAAAATTGTGGATCACAGATACTGATATCCTGGATTGAACTCCCAATAGCTAAGGTTACTGTTGTGGAGACTTGAGAAATCAAATCGATCAACCTAGTTGGTATAAGCGATCCTGCTTTGATCTGCCATGACAGCAGGTTATGTTAAGTAGCACAAATTAGTTTTTTCCAGCTGTACACTTCTTTTTGGGGGATCTAAAGGGACTTAATCACAAGCATCGGCTTCTGTCAAAACATTTTTTTTTTTACTACATTTCTTTTGAAAACGTGGAAGGATTTTGGCCAAAAATTGTATGTGACCTCCTGCCCTCTATCCCTGCACGTGGTTGGTTTGGTTTAACTTCCTGGCTCAGCAGCAAATAGGCAGCTGGTTTGGTTTGGTTTGCACTTATCCATACACTGCATTCACGACTGATTTATCAGACTTACATGTTTATGATTGTTTTAACTTCAGTTTATAATAAATTAACTTCCTTTAAACCTTGTTTCATGTGTGATTCCCCTTCTTTGTCACTTACTTTGAGCCACTTTGTGACACATGTTAAGGTGTTTCATAACAGCTGAAACACCCATGTATATGTTTACATGAAAGCATCAAGGAGATGTCCTAGTCACATGACTTGCATCCTTCAACTGGGTTCTTCCAACACAAAGGAACAATAGTTCCAAGTTGTGAGTCATATCCCATTTGCATTCACAGAGCCTCATTCTTTTTGTCACTACCCAAAGCTTATCGACAAACTGTGGGTGACAGTCTGAGTGTAAACACACTGGTATATTAGAATTGTCTTCTACAAGCTTCATCTTTACTATGGTTTTACCGGCCTTTCAAGACTGCAGGTCTTCCAGTGGCTCTAAAACTTACAAAAGACATGCTTGCGACTGCTCTTGAGCCAATGTTTGGTTCTTCTGGAGAAACATGTTAGTGTATCATGGTGCACTCCATGGACGACACTCAATCCTGCCATGGATATCATGTTAATACAATCCCAATGTTTCTTATTTTCAGATGATTTTAAACTTTGGAAAATGAAAGTTGGTATTAATGCTCTGTTTTGTCAATAACCCCTCCAATGGATGTCAAGCGTTGAACCTTTAAGCTTTAAACTTTGAGGTTACTGCAACCGACACGGGAAGAAAAATAAACTAAACTTCATATCAAAAAACCTTTGCCTTAGGCAACATGAGCAGTACTCCAGTTTACCCTTTGCAGTGAACATAAATCCAGCAAAGTCTATTTGATCTGATCTCCCACTCAGTCTCGGTATAATTAGACAAAAAACCAAGTTAATGAACAAAGACACACACAGCATGATGGCTCAGTGATTTGCACTGTCACCTTGAAGCAAGGAAGTCTGAACTCCACCTGAGCTAAGCGGGACTGATTGAAGTTTGAAAACCTCCCAATGTTAAAGCAGGTTTTCTCCCACATGAACGAAAGGCAGGTCAAATATCAGAAAAACTGGGAGGGCAGGATACATTTACCAAAATTCATTCCCTCTCAGTTCAACTCCTCATCTACAAACTAAATATATTTCCAGCCACATTGTGCAATTAATAACTGTTCCCCCAAATGAAGAATACTTCATTAATTCCAATCATTTAGACAAAGCTTTCTATGTTGATGGTGTGTAAATTTGCACGTTTATAATTAGGATGTGGGCCGACTTCCAAACCGTGCTTGAGTTCTGGCCAAATGCTCAGTGACTGACCCAGACATCGACCCAGTCCGCTGGGCGACTGCTTGCTGCCAAAACTCGCACACAACCCCCTTTTCCAAACAATAGAGTTATTATTAGTGTGTCTAAAGACTTCAAATGTCACAACAGTCCCATTACAGCATGGATTAAATATCTCAGTTGGCCAGTTTCCAGATTTGGCAGCCCTGTTTTTGCATCTCTGTTGAAGGTAACGTCTCGTCATTGCACCACACTTAGTATTCAAGTGCTTCGTGAAATTCACATGAAAAACTGTGTGTGTTTCTGTGTGAATGTGTGTGTGTGTGTGCGTAAACACATCATAAGAATATATTCCAGACTGTAACTAATCAAGGCTCAACAGAGGCAGAGTAAAAAAGCATCTCTTGATAATGAGTCTAACAGCCTTCCTTTCCTGTCTCACACACCGAGTCTTGAGAGCCGGACTCACTTCTTAGCGATCTTGAATCGAGGCTAAAAGGCATTTGTGTGGGCCAAATGGCAGCGAGGCCTTCATTGTCAATGCTTTCAATACAGATTTCAATCTCGACTCTGCCAATCAGACAGGCCAGCATTGCTGCTTGTCCTTCCCCGTCAAACGGCTTTGTCTCCTGGCCTCATGGTTGATTAGGTGGGGGGAGACTGGGAACTGTGTGTGGCACACTGGGCTCTTTGTCCCACTCAAGAACTAGACTCCTCAACAGTCCATAGATGCCTGCAATGAACTCACTCACGCACACGCACCAACACACACACACACACACACACACACACACACACACACACACACACACACACAAATGTGGGCACTCACACACTAAAATAAAGGCCACCATGTCCAATTATGTGTTTGCATGAGTTCACACATCCTAGAGGGAAACTCTGACAAGCTTTCAAATGAGCCATAAGTTAATGATTTATTTCCTGTTGCTAATAAGACTTGAGAATTGACATGGTTAAATGCTTTACAAGAATAAAAGGAGACAATGGTTGAATAATTCACACAATCTGGAGATGTATCTGTCCCTTATAATTAAGAAAACCCAACCGTAACAAGTGGTGATACTCATTAAAAGGAGTAAATCAAAAATAATTCTATGAACATGATGGTCACGGTTTATGCTAGCTGGTTGATGCACGCCACAGGATAACTAATCCCAGCTGACAATCTACAGCAGCCCTACAGATCTTCCGACATCTGTAATTGCAGACTTCCTCCATGTTTCCACTTTAAATCTTTCATAAAGTGCATCAATCAGAGCCCGACAGCTAAGAACTGCTCGCCATGAAAATCGGAGACAGTTTTCCCTCATCATTAGCGTGTAAAGTCTTAACACAGTCCTGCAGTGAGTGTGCTGTGGGTTCTATACTCTCTCAGCAAAGTGTTTATTACTGAGGCCACATTGAGTCAGAGCAGTAAGTGGTTCACATACCGCCACATTAATCTCCATTAACACAGATGGAGACTTAATCCCCACTCCATACGACAGCAAGTTAGCCAGAGTTCCTGCCTGTGCTGACGCCATCACCGGACAAATGTTGCTCATACATCGTGACGACACACAGCTTATGTCTACCGATATTTCATCATGAAAACCCCAATAAACATCTTTTATTATAGTTTCAAGCAAGTCTCGAGTCATTCTATAAATGTCCCAATTTTAATCCTGACAAAGGTAAAAGTCAACTCTCATATTCAACTGTAAAAACTCTCAGACAAGTCATCGTTAACCTGTACTGTACCTGTACTTCTGAAGTTAAGTCTCTGGTGAATTGCACTTGCCTCAAGTCAAGAAGTTGGTCAGTCCATGAAGGTTTCATGTGTAACAGGTCAATTTATACACATCTTAAACCAAGTCTTAAGTACGAGGTTTATCATGACGAGACTAGAGTCAAGTTTAAAATCAGTCTCTACGAATCCCAAGGTAATCATTCGAAACTTTAAGGTTAGTCTCATGTCAATCTGTGAAGTCCTAAATCTACAAACACTAGCCAATAATCAAGTACCTGGTCAATCTTAACTGGTCCAAAATTCATTTCAACAAGTCAAAGTCAAAGCTCAAATCTACAAATCTCAAGATGATCTTTACAAGTATCAAGACAAGTCTCATGGGAATCTGTAGAAGTCTGAAGTCAAGTCTACATTTAAGTCAATTTATACAGGTCAACATTAAGCTTGACAATTCATTTTTTTGCTTTTTTTATGGGTTTATTGAGAAAGGACAGTGGATGGTGTTGGAAATCACGAAGACAGAGAGTGGAGAATGACATGCCACAAAGGAGCCACAGGTCGGATTCATACCCGGTCTGCTCGTTTTGAGGACTGAAGCCTCTAAATCCTAATTCAACTCTCAACTCAATCTTTGGAAAGATATCCTGTCTAGCCTGAAAATCCCTCGGAATCCCCCCCAGGAGGAGCGGGAAAACGTTGCTGGTGGAGAGGGAAGTCTGGGCTGACTTACTGCGCTTGCTGCCACCGCAACCCGACCTCGGATAAGTGGAAGAAAATAGATGGACGGATGGAGGTAAGTCTGAAGTCAAACCTCAAGTTGATCTTCACAAGCTATACAACAAGTCTCAGGTGAACCTACACAAGTCCCAGGTCAAGTATTAGGTCAATCTTCGCAGATCTCAGGCAAGGGTTTGAAGGACTTCTTTTGTGAACCTGTCCGATTCTAACCAAAAATTGGGTACCAGGTAAGTCATATCCGGACTAGTCTCAAATTGCACCAATAGTGCTGACATGTAATCAATTTGTACTACTAATAAAACCTGAAAATATCTTTTTCAAAAATGTTTGACAAAAACATCTAGAGGTAGAGGTAGAAAATCCCAATACTCTGAAAGCAGAAAAATGTATCATCATCAGTTTGAAATTTCCAACAGCGAGCTACATTTGGGGGTTGTGTGATGTGTGTCTCTTTAGATGGCAGTCGAGGCAGATAAAAATAGAAAAAGATCACGCACACATACTGAGCACAAGAAAGACACGGGACGATTCTTTGTTCTGAGGAGGCCACAGCGGGCCCGGGAGAAAGTTGAGCGGGGTGAGAGAGAGAGTGTGTGTTGTCTGTCTGGGGGGAGAGAGAGTTGTTGTGTTCAGAAGCTTTCAAATTGTGTGTAGCAGTAAGAAGCCATAAAAGAACCATAAAAACATTTAAAGGCATACTAAATTGAGTCCTCGGGGCTTTCCTCCTCTGTTGTGCGTCTGTGTGCATCACAAACAGCTTCTTTTTTTCTTTTTTTTAAGCGTTCACTCGGAGCTGTTTGTTTCTACCTAGATGGCTCTATAAACTTCATGTGAACTGAAAATGATCTGGTTGTAAGCTAGCCATTCAACTGTTGGACACATTCATCATCAGACGCTAATGTTATAACCTACCAGGCTGTCCACTCCGCCCAGAGTGTGATTGGCGTTGTACAGGGAGTAGGTCAACTGGTACACGCCATCGTTGGTCTCACTGTTGCCATAGAAACCCACACCCACTGCAACGCTGCAGAGAGAGAGAGAGAAGAGACATGGGAAGACGGGTGAGCCTTGTGTAAATTAATGAGAGGAGCAGAGTACAACAGCAGCCCTGTGTGGCTTGTAAATCAAATATGTACTAGGTGACGTCCTCTTCTATCACCGGATTCAAAGTTTGTCAGCTTCAAAAACATTCATATAACCATTGTTTGGAAATAAAGTCCATAAATCAGGGTCGTCGTTCTTCTTCTGTGACATGATGTCATCCTAAGAGAGGCACAGAGATACCAGGAATATGAATTATGAGTTTCTCACGTCTTCTTCTACATCTTGGGATTTGTGGATTTCCATTTGACGACTGCTATCAATGTCTGCATCAAACTCGACTTTTTTGACAACCGGGAAGAAAAAACAAATGTAATGAGGCACTATCCAAAGGCAAAAAATGCTTTTTTTTTGTCAAGTCAATAAATATTTGTCAAGGTAAACACAGTCATCCGAGGAGAATGAGTGACAGTGGATTGGAAAGGCATGCTTACTCTGTCTTTATGCACAATTAAGGTTATAGAAAGGATAAAATTACAGTTTCATCAGAGTTTGTTCTTCCATGAAATGTTTGTGCTGCAAATTCAAACAGCATGTCAAACTCCTAGCTATAGTTCTCAGAACAATAAGAGACTGAAAGAGAAATCTGCCTACAGCAACTGGAAGCGTGATAGAAATGTTTACACACCTCAACTGTGAATGGTTTTCTGCAGCAGACGAAACCAATAAACTGAATCTACTGAGCACCGAGGCTGCAAGAAACTGTTTCGGTTTCTGTGCTTAATTATGCAAACTAAACTCTTTGAACCAGGAATTATACAACGCAGTGTATTGGAATGCATCATCTCAGACGTATTTTGCATATTCCCTCATCCAAGGATTTCATTTGTTCAGCTGGAGCGTCGGCACCGCGGAAAACAATCACCCACATAAATTCACACTCTTAAGTAGCCTCTCTGAGCTTCTTGTCAATATTGTACTGCCAAAGGATGAAGTTTGAAAAGCAGCTTCTAAAAGTTTCACAAAAAAACCCTGTGAGTACATAAAATGCTTTCATTTAACACGTTCCAACAAAATGTGAAGGTCCTGGGACTCTGGCCAGAGTAAGAGCTGAAGGTCTCACTGGTAAACAAATAAACAAACAAACGTTCCCAATGCCAGGTTCCCTGCCTAGAGGCTGCCTCTCCTGGGAGGAAAGTGTTACTGTTATATCAAACAGGGAGAGCAGGTCCCCTTAGCCAATCACCATCTTTCCATTGTTGAGAACTTTGTCACCATGTATCCATTACTTTAACCAAACCATTTGCATCACCAACAACCATTTCAACCATTTAACAAGTCTATTTAGCTTCCTCCTGAGATAAGTTCAACATTCAACCATTTTCAGTTACTTTTAGCTATCTGAAATGGTTTATAAACTAAGACTACTGTATATTTCACCCATTTAACTATTACTTTAGCTGTCCACCATTTGTCTTATACCATTTATCTATGTGAACTGTTCAACCATGACTTCAAGCTAACAGTTTTTCTAACTGCTCTGATTGCTTGCTGGTTTTAATGAACTCTCTGTACATTGTGTTCATGCGTTAAAGCTAACACAAGACTAGGCTATGCGTTTTATTTTTCATTTTGTGAGTTCTAACCTATAAACTTTCCACTTATAGGCTAAACCCCAAGTGACAGTTGGGAACCCCCTCGTGGATGCCACCTGCTTTCCCATCTTTAAATGAACTCCAGATCAAGGCCAGGGCAACTCAGGTCAGCACCAAAGGGAAAGTAAGCAGGAGTCAGCCTAATTAATACGTCTTTAACCTTGTTGACTCCTCCCTGATGTTCTGGATCAGTGTTAAGAAGAGGAGAGAGGATATAAAACCACGGTGAGCAGTGCTGCCTGCTGCTCCTTCACCTGGAACCACCAGAGCTGAGAGTCAGAGTGATGCTGATCAAAGGAGGCGCATAAAAAAAGGGTCTATTTGACTCATTTGAGCAGCAAGGCCACAGTCTCATTAAATTAGCCCCTGCAGCTAAACCACCCACTTTGCAAGTTTTCACATCAATTCTAGGGAGAAGCACAGAAAAAGGGAGGAGTACATACATTAAAGACAGAGTTATGAAAAAGAATATCGGTATATATTGGAGACGAGAAAAGAAAATACAAACCGACCAAATAAGACAAGCTCTCAGAGATACAAGGAAATAAAGGCAGACATTGGATATGATGAAAAAAGAATAGGGAGCGAGACATTTGGACAAAAAAGGAAAAGACAGAAAAAAAGTTGGAAAACATCTAGGAGAAGATTTTCCTTGCTTCATGCAATCATACTTTGGTCACTTTTGTTCATTCAATGTATTTTTGTTTCCTACTGAAATCATCACCTACATAAGAAGATAAACATAGTACAGGGGTTTCCCTTCTTTTCTCTTTTTCTAAAGCCCTACTCCTCTAAATCGCAAACACACCAGATGTATCGAGTATAAAAGTAGCTGGTAGGAACTATGGCTGCATGATTCTTGCTAAAATGTGAATCACGATTTTTCTCCTAATGTACGATTCTCTCACATGATTCTTATTTCTTCATCAAAAAATGCAAACGGCACTCAAATAAAACTAGGGCTAGGGCTCTCAACAGACAAAACATCAAATAAAAAAACTGGACTCAAACTTCGAAGTCTCCTAAAAATGTATCTTGTTTTCCTTTCTTATTTTAAAACACGTAACGTGAAAAACTTCAATGTTGTAAAGTTGTACGGCAGAATCATAGGCTAGGCTACGGCCTGATTCATGAATTGCTTTAGCGTTTAGTGTGACTGATGTAGAAACTGGGATGGTTGTGAAGCAAATAAGTGAGCACGTGAATTGTTCTGAATGCAAAGGGAAATACGAGCGAGTGAAGCGCTGCCATTTAGAAATGAGAAGGCATGTACGCATGAATGGAGAAAGTGATTTTTCACGAATAATCATGCAGCCCTAGTAGGAACTAAGAAGTACTTCTTTAAACCATGAAAATACTTTTAAGGGTAGAATCTCATTAAAGTAAGAAAAAAAGGAGATCATAGTGACGTGTGCAAAGGGAGAGAATTCCTCCTTTTTTCTTCCCCTCTTTCTCTCTCGGTGCCTCCACTTCCTTCGTGCTGCTCCCTGAATTATCTACGGTCTAATTCAAAGAGAAAGGATATCATAGATTTGAGCAGGCATGTCCTGAGCAGAGGTCCAAACTGTCACGTTGATAAATGACAAAGTGGATAAAGGACGTTGAGGGGAATTCGCAAAAGGAACCAAAAGCATCAGCCTGCAGCAAATAAAAAAAAGAAAAAGAAAACTGCCCGCAGCTACTATGAATAGAATCAGACAGGTTTGAATATTTGAGCTTTTGTCCTAAAACGGCAGCAATGACTCTCCTGAGATGACAAATATAGACACATGAATTTTAGATTCTGAATTCTCAGCGAGAGCCAAACCAAAAAACGGCCTTAATATAAAACACAACTAGCTACTTTATAAATGCCTCATGGAAAAGACTCCAGGAAAACTTCCAAATAAGCTAGTTTCAGGCAGAGATGCAAAAACTAGTTATTAATGGTGAATAGCTAAAAAATAGTTGACCTCAAAAAAAGTGTATAATGTCTTTCAAGCACCCGAGGGGAAATTACAACTTTTGACTTATTATCAGACATGCTACACACACACTTAGGCCCAATCCAAAACTGATGCTATGCAAACAGTTTATCCTTCTTGTAGATGCTAATGTCCTAAATTTAGTTTCGAATTGCCAACACACACATTTACAAAATGCATGTGTGAATTTTTCACTCCGACTTTCTCCTGCTGGCCATCCAGTACATTTTTTCCATGTGACGTGAGGGTGAGCTGATGTGTGAACGCAGCAGGTAATATTCAGGAAAACTTGCCGCCAGCGAGCATACAAGCGGGGACGATGGTGGTTTTATCCTTCGACCGGCGAGCAACTCTGTTCTCTCTTTTCTGTTCGCTAGCTATGTTCTTTTCCGCTCGTTTGTTTAAGCCGTGGATAAGTCAAATGACACATAGCATTGGTATGAAGGCAAACATCGTCATAATAACGCTGCACTCTTTTGATTTGTCCGCCATTTCTGCGTTGCTCCTCCCCCCTGTCCAACAGGTAAGGTCACAAAGTTCCCCGCTATGAAGTGCATGTGTGAACATCCCTCTCTGAAAGGTTTCAGGGGAATTCGGCTTCAAACTTTCCAGAAATCTAAAAGCGGCTTTATTTGTCCTGGAAAGGAGAATCACTTCCAATGATCCATTTGTAACTGAAACAATGTTAGTTAAGCTCCTTTCACGTAATTGGAGACAAATGTCTTTGCCTCTTACAATGGAAATATTTTAATCTGTCAGTCCAAAGAGCGTACTCCAGGTACTTCTTAATCTAAAATCTGGAATAACGGGAAACACATAAGGATCCATTGTACAGATTCAGACTGAACAAGTCAACAAACACTGAAGGTCGACTTTGAGTAACACAAACAAACAGCTTTTTGTCTTATTAACAAAATCTTCACAAAATGTGCCAGTTTGGTGTTTGACATTATTGGCCTATTGTGGACTGGCTACAAGCTTTTTTGTCATTCAAGTCTTTGTGTTCAACTCTGTGTATCTAACTATTTTCACATGCCTTTCTTAGAGAAATGACCCTTAACCAAAGAAAATGGAAATGTACGTTGTAATGTACAATCTGCTTTGGAAAAACTACAATATTGTGGGCTTGAAAATTATGCTAAATTGGATTTTAAAAGAGCAATATGTAACTCTGACACCTAGTGTTTAAAATGAGTACTACAGTCCAAATTCAAAACATTGAAGAGAGCTGTCTCCCCCCGCCCCCTCCTCCCTATAGTGGATGTGCACGCAGGTTGCCATGTCGCTGACACTGTAGCTTCAGTGTTCAGCCAGCTCTGCATTGGTCTTGAAACTTTTCTGCGTTCTAACCTCTCTCCATTTTTCAGAAGAATCTCCAGTATTTATCCTAGTTTTACCACATTTCTGGTAGTGGACTTTATTAGAAACCTGCCGAGGCTTTTTAGGTCGGGTATAGAATCAGTTATATCTGAACCAGTTTGCATCGCTGCAACACCTGTTGCCTGGCAAAGTCTAGATGTCCTCGGCAGGAGCAGTTAAGTCAATTACAGTACAGTATAATCACAGTGTAATCACACATGAATGTGCTTCACCAGGCAGCGCTCCAAACACAGCTGAGTGACATCTGTTCTGCTTTCACCAGTGTTAATTGGGATGGACATCACAGCGAATCAGCTCCAGCTTCTGTCAAACATCATTAGAACGAAGGACGGAAGGATTTAACACAGAGACGGACGGAGGAGGGGAAGATGAAGGGGCTAAGTGTAGAGAGTGAGGGAGTAATAAGGGATAGAGGAAGACAGAGTAAGGGTAAAACCAGGGGAACGATCTGGACTGATGAGATTAAAATGAAACCAGTTTTCATTTTCCCAGGTTCAACGTAAAAATCTGCTGGGAGATCACTCTGGTGTATCAAGTAGATTGACACAATCAAAGATTGGAATCGAATGAAGGAGAGTTAATTTCCCGCAGGATGTTTCCCGCCTACTTCACTCATCTCTCAATATGAAGTCTAACAACTTATCAAGTACAACCACGTAAGCTCTTCAGATTTACTCCGGACGTCAACACGTCACTCTAATGGGATTTCCATCTATAAATAAACAAAACTGAATTTTTCAGATGTGAGCACATGACAAATTTTAAAGCACTGATGTTTTTTTTTTTTACAGAGTATAAGACGACAGAAGTTACAACCGAAAGTCTGAGCTGCAACTAAGAAGAGAGAAAGAGACAGATAGAAATAATCTCGTAAAGCAGGAAGGGAACTTTGCAGAAGTTGTCTTATGACCAACTCTGACACTGTCAATGAAGTGAAACTAGACTTACACTGAATTTCACCTTAAACATGGTAAAGTCTATGGAAAAAAACCCCGCCCAAACGTTGTAGAAATTTGAACAAATTCCCAAAAAGTTATGTTTTGGCTTTCAGAGTCAAAAACAGGGATGAGTGAGCGGTAAAGGAGCAGGTCGGAGTCGAACGCAGGCCGCCTGCTTGGAAGACGATAGCCTCCGTACATGAGGTGCATGATATAACCACTATCAGGCACCCAAGAAAGTGAAACCATATCCGCCCTCATTTGTTGTGCAGGAGTTGCATCTTAAGAGCTGGTGACGCTATTGCTCCAGTCGTGTGATTATGCATTACAGTATGGAGCTCAGTCGACCCAGTCAGTTCAGAAACAGCCTCAGAAACCCACTCCTCATCACATCCTGCTTTCTTCTCTCACCACCACCACCATTATCTGGATGGGGGGGGGTCCTATCCTTCTGTCGGCCTCGCTACCCCTCCGAGCGCTTGATGTCATCATGACGGAGTCTGACCGCCAAAGACATTGTATATTTATCTTTTCCTCAACTGTTAAATAAATAATGATTCACTCTTAATTCTCTCCTGTTGAAACGATAGTGTGCAAGAAGATCATTTGATTTAAAGAGCTTCGACCAATAACAAACAATGTCTGAGAACGCTTCTCATCAAGCCACACTGATCAAGGACTTCCTGTAAACGTCATAATTGATCTGCTGCTTAGTCTGTTTCTGTTGAGCTTTGTAACATTTTTCTTTACGTGTTTGAACCTGTTGTCTTTTTTAATCAGTTCACTGAAAGTTCACGTAAAAACTGTGGAATGGAAAAATACTTATTGAGAGCACTGGTCCAATTTAAGAACATTAAATCCTATATTCACGAAGGATTTTGTTTGTGAGGTTACAGATATGTACAGTCGATTTTTTAGTTTTTTTACCTGGCCAATCACAGAACAAAATGGGTACAGACTTTCTGAAAGCTGTCATTTTTTATTGAAACTATATCATACCGTATGGAAAGTCAGCCCGTGGCCTCGTTTTTCAACCAGCCTTTATCGTGAATTGGCGTTTATTTAAAGCGCCCAGACATAAAGCACATTTTGTTCTTATTTACTAAAAATATTTGGAACTTAAAAAACAAAAAGCCTTAAGGCTGAGAGACATTTTTCTCCAATAGGTTTCAAATCTAATCCCCAAACAATTCATAAGGTTTTTTAAAAAGCATCCAACAATCTGTCAAAATGCAACAAGACTTCAATGTATTGTTTGTCATACAGTGTGTGATTACATAACAGTGCCCACGTCCCCTCAGTCGTCAGCTAAGCCACTTCTACTCTTCTAATTTTGATCTCGCCTCTTTAATCTTTAATGCAAGGAGGACTGCCACTTTTGAGTCGCTCTATGTTGTAAGACATGTAAATTATTCATCAAAGCGTAATGAAGACTGGTTGTGGGGAGCAAAAAGCCATTTGCAGCCTGAGATGGAGAGAAACCTCTGAATAAATGTGACATCACAGTAAGTGTTCTACGACTTGTTCTTTAGCGCAGTTTTTCTGAGTATTGATTAAAATGTAATTAAACATGTTCGTCCTCATGCTTTTAGAAGTCAGTGTTGAAATGTGTATACAGTATAAGTCTTTTTTAAACAATACAGGCAGTCTTCAGCTTTTCATTCTTTTCTATTTACACTATTAAACTTGGTTTTCTAGATTTGGGCACAAATATCTGAAAAAGTTCAAATAATCCCAGTTCCATTAGTTGTAGAATGAATTGAAGAAGTGGAACTAGCCACTGAGACGTCATCCATTGGTTTGCTGACTACCGTTTTATAGCCTTGCAGTTGGCATTAACGCTGTCGCCATCTTGTTTTTGGGGGTCAAATTACCATATTTGGACAACAGGGTGGATACAAATTGCTACGTTTCTATCCTGATTGACAGGTTGCTGTTGTAGTGACTTGTCACTCACAGGTAGCCACTCCCCAAAGCAAATCCAGCTTAACCACAAGTTGTACTCTAAATGGGAGCATAATTACTGAATAAAATCTCATTTTTACTGAGGTAACAAATCAACTCAGAAGGTGATTTTCTCATCTGGTTCCATAAAATAAGACTTCTTTTTCAGAACCAGTGGAGTTGCCCCCTGCTGGCCTTTACATGAAGTGTAAGGCCTTTTCCAAATTGGCTTCACTTCTTCATAAAGCTGATTTTGCAATACCCTCCTGCAAATTTGTCAATCAAATGTCATGAGTCTTCCAAAGTTGCTTATTCACAGTTCTACCACATGTGTACAGTTTAATGTCCGACAGTAAGGGTGTCTCATCAGGCAAAAGATGAGGTCAAAAAGACGCTGTGGAAATCCAAGATGGTGGACGGAAGGGATGGGTCTGAAAGTATAGTGACAGTTATTTTGCCTTTATATCAAAGTTATGTGTAATAGGAGATATTCACAATATCAACAAATGAGTGGATGAACATTGTGGAAAGCTGAAAAGACTATGAAGGGACTTTGTTACGTGCCCAATGGTCACACATCGGTCTCAAGAAACACATTTCATGATCCTGCATGGGGGCTGACAGGAAAAACTTTGGGTTAAGTCAGGATGAAAATTCAGCATTCAAACATCCAGCTCATTCCAAAGATTTCGGGACATTTTCAGGACTTTCTGTGCATGTGTGAAAACAGCTCAAGAGACTACACCCACAGTCTGTGTGAAGAAGACAAGCTTTAAGGATAACTTACAAAACCATGACACTGCTGTGTGCTTCCATTTAACAATGACCCTCCTCTGAAACAAGATAGATGTACGATAATGCTTGAAGCTTAATCTAATACTGCCCACTGGTTGCTAAACATGACTTGTCACATGGTCGGCAGAGGTATCTACTCCTCTGGCTACAAACTCAATTAGCTACTTTGTGGGGGAGAGCACATCTCATTGACTGACTTCATTTATCCTAATTTGTGATGTAAGCGCTGAAGCTGCATCAGTCCGGGTATTTGAGTAGCTTAAGATCCAGCTGTAAGTGGATCTCTGCCCGTATAGTTAAAGGGATTTGTCTGTTAATGATTTGAAGTCGTATTTAAGGATCGATGTGAATGTTTGACACATCAGAATACTGTTCCCCTAGTTTAAGAAAAAGTTTGTGTCGAGTAAAAGTTCTGAAATCTGCGTGGCAGCTAACGGCTACAATACTGTATCATTTATCTTCATTCCAGCTAAATGTAAGATGACATCAGGATAGTTTAGAGTTCAGCATAAATTTGATGAGATTCGGCAGCCTACAGCCAAAACAAATCACTGCACCGCTCCTCCCCCGGTAAATCTTAAGGGACACACTGGGTAAGATATCATCCTAAATATCAGGAGATATTTCTCCTCCTCCAAACATTTAAGGGTTTTATTCAACAAAATTTAATTTTCTCATACATAAGACATTAAATGAGGGCTTGAAAATTGTTCTTGTCTTGTGATGGTGACACGAGATTGGCCCTAATGAGACGAATGAAAAGTGTCATTTTACTCACCATCAGGAACTAGGAACATGTTTGTCCATTATTTGTGCTGCTTTATTCAGCCAGCTAGGAAAACCATAGGATATTAAAGAAGCAAAATAAATAGGCTACGGTTGATAAGCTTTTTGGTCTGTAAGCATTTAGCCGAGGGAAAATGTTATTTACAAGTGCTGCAAGTATTGGGTTTCAAAAAATCCATTATAATTTCTGA
This sequence comes from Tautogolabrus adspersus, assembly GCA_020745685.1. Taxonomy (NCBI): domain Eukaryota; kingdom Metazoa; phylum Chordata; class Actinopteri; order Labriformes; family Labridae; genus Tautogolabrus; species Tautogolabrus adspersus. The sequence continues at coordinate 18,851,082 of CM036554.1, forward strand.
GCTGTATTAGTTCAATATCCATCTGATAATCCTATGGAGACTTAAAGAGTGTGTGTTAGGGTCCAGTGGCCTTTATTACTTTAGGTCTTTTCAATTAAACGTTTATAATCCGCATTATCAGAACCAGAATTTCCCCCTTGGGGATTAATAAAGTATATAAAATAAAAAATAAAAAAATATAACTGAAAACTTTCCAAAAACTCACAAGCTTTCTCTTTCTTTTTCCTCTTGTTTTCTATGCTTCTGAAATCCTGCATTAAAAAAAAAGGACTACAGCACTGTCTCAAATTGATTCATTAAAGAGTTTGGCTTCATTTGGCCGACTCAGTCAGGGATGCTATCCAGAGATCCAACGTCACAAGGTGACAGGATCTGCCTGCCAGTTGGCTGTCATTGGCACTGATGCAAAGAGGTTGTAGCATATTTTTTCTCTCGATTATTTCGAATACGCCCACAACAAGGATGGTGCTGTAGAGTCAGACTGGACATCAGTGTTTAGTCGGGGCTTGTGACTTATTGGCTGATTGTGCACAATTTCTTCTGCAACTAGGGGAGGCCTTGTTTACAGCAGGTTTGAACATGCATTCAAGGTGATCATGAAAAAACAAACAAATGAATCTTTGTTATCTCGCTGGTTACTTGGTACGTCCTCAGTGCGCTGTATTTTTAGAACCTGGGATGAAGGTGGTTCACAGTGGTCAGATGCAGCCAGGCGTCCCAGACCACCTTCGTATGTTGCAGGTGGGATCAGATCTCAAAGCCCCCTCATTGCGTCTTGGGTGCACTTTTAACCTGTACTTAAGGCTGGACACTCAGGTATTCATAGTTTCATTTCATCTCGTTTTAACTAAGGCAGCCCTTTATACACGCCTGAGCAAAAATAACAACACACCACTCCAGCTCGTCTAAAAATGTAGCACCAAGAAATTCAAATGAAGCTCTAACGTAAGTTTAGTCAGGAAGACTATGTATGTGACGATGCAATCAGCTGTCTCGTCTTAAAAGGTAGCATGCTGTCTGTACTTCTTTGTTAGCCTATCATAGTTCTGCTCCCCTTCTTAATATGATTCTTTCTCTGCCGTTTGATCCTTCATGTTAAATTTTAGTGCATCCCTCAACCTCATCACCACCAGTCTTGGCAGAATCCTCAGCCATCAATGCTTCACCAATTCGGTCCCAGCAAGTCATCAGCTACCACCACCACCACCAGAGTCTGATCTCCATGGGGGGATTTATTCTGTTGCCACTCAGGACAGACATTCTCCAATCACAAAAATCACTCCATAGAGTCCAAGTGCCAAAGACCCTTTGTCAAGACTCATTCCCATGTTATCTAATGTAATACATATTATTCTATCACTCCTGTTTTAGCACACCTGCACTGGAAACATGTAAGTTTGAGTATTAATTTGATTTTACTGATTTATTCTAAGGCAATAAGAAAGGTCAGTAGTCACTAGTATGATGTAATTGCGAACCCAAACCACAAGTTTCTGCAGAATTGCAAATATAAGCTCAGGGGCTTTCTAACGTGTGATGGACTGTCAGGCTTGTAGACCACAAATAGACACGTTGAACACCTTAAGAGTACAAATGAAAAAAACGGAGAGAGGCAGGTAAACAGACATGTGCAAATAAACAGAAAGACAGATCACCCTGAACTTTTAAGTTTTGGATTTCAGGAGGGAATACAAAAGTGCAGAGACATATTAAGAATCTTTTCTGTGTAAACGTTGTGCCATTTACAGCTCCCCTTTAGGAATACTGAACGACCAATAAAGAAAATGAGAAAAAACACACGGCACGGCAGACAACAACAGAGAGTGTGCACGCACTACAATCAGCAGTTAGTCATCTAGTCTACGTCTTGTTTTACTCACCATGTGATGAGTCCAGCGGCGACAGCGGACCAGGTGACGCAGCAGGAGTTGGGTCTCTTGCTCTCCTCCTCTTCTTCCTTGCGGCAGCAGCACAGACAGCTCAGGTAGATGGCCAGGCAGAGCAGGTTAAGGCCAAGCCCTGCAGCTGCCACACAGCCCAGGAATATAAGAGACTGTGGAGAGACAGAGAGAGACAGGAGTGGATGAAATGACATGATGCAGTCAGAAACAAAAAGCTTCATCATGTTTTGCCTCAAGCAAAGAACAATCAGTTTGACGAGGAATGAAGGGTCACTTATGACTAATGCTTTCCAGAAAGTTCATGTAAGTATACTTTTAGGGACAGTATCTGCTGTAAGTAAAATAACTCATTACAAAGAAAAAAGCCCCTGTGACAAGTCTCTTTTTTAAAGACATTAGCCTATCATTAGTGATGCATTAATGTGTAATCAGTTTTTAGAAATGCTGACGCTGGTCCAAGGAAAGCTTTTTGCAAAGTGGAATAAAATTAGCAGGATATAATTTGAACAATACAAAAAGACAGTATTTTAGCAGTGCTTGAATAAATGTAAGGAAGCTTCAACCACAACATGACCAGAATAACAACACACATTGAAAAACAAAATAAAAAGAGAAGTTAAGAAAAAACAAGACACAAAATCTTATAAAAATGAAATCTGTAAATGTCTGTAGATATCATTCATGTATAATCTATACCTGTATGCAAATACATACAGTATATTGTTTATTTGTGTTGCCTTTTTTAGCCTCTTTAAGATATTTGTTCAGCAGTGCTCACTTCTTATGACAGCATCAGAAAGATATTTTACAAAACAAGTTTAACTTAAAAACGAAAAAACACTTTAGGCTAACTACGCTGCCCTCACCCAAACGAACGACATCTAACTAACATCTAACTAGCTAACGTCTGAGCTAGCAAGTAAAGAAAGTTTGCTCTAGTGCTGGGTTTAACGAAAACAGCAGACAAAGTTGTATTAACATCTGTTAGCCACAAAAACGACGTAAAATGAATGCTAAACCTGCTCTGTGTCGGCTACATTTGTAAATAAGAAACAGTTTTACGGACATGTTAGCATGCTTCACATGTTAGCCATAGCAATATTATGTTATTGTCTTTGTTTGATGTTAGCTTTTATACTGCTTTTAAAAGGACAAAATACATTTCAATAACACACCAATGACCTTAAGATCTGTTTTGCTAAGTGCTAATGTGCTACCTTACTAAAATATTTAGGCTAAAGGTTTATAGGCACATGTTGCACTCTATCATGTCACAATACAGTTGAGGGCTAATTACTGATCTTTATGCATTTTCAGTAGTTATGATTAGGTTATTTGACCTTAAGTCCAGTTTCAGACAAACTTTTTCATGTAACAAATTTCAAAATTAAAGTAAAATAACTGTTAAAAAGCTGCAAAATCCGGATAGCCTGGCGGTTATGTCATGCGCTCCATGTATCCTAGAGAAGCTACAATCCTCGTCAGAGTGGCCTGGGCCATTTGCTGCTTGTCATCCCCCACTCTCTCTTCCCAACATTCCCAGTCTCTGTTCAGCTGTCCTATCCAATAAAGGCAAAAATGGCCCCAAAATATATAACTAGAAAAAAATCTGTGAAATCTCTCCTTATAGAGGACATCATTTTAGAAGGATGGTTTGTGACCCTCCAAAAAACATTTCCAAACTAACTTACTGTGATATTTGAAGGAACAGAACAACAACAACAAATGAATATGTTATCAGGAGCCGTAGAAACAAGAGCAGCTGAATCTACTATCTCCACCTGAAGAGCATTCACCTCCTCATGCATCTCTGCATCTCCTTCCTCTTTTTCCTCCTTTAGCCCTCTTCCCACCTTCTGTGAGAGATGGAGTGCTGTGACAAAAATAGCAACAAGACTGTCCTGACAGTCTCAAATGAATTCTGCATCCATCTGTGAGCAGATGGGTTTATTCAAGCTCGCTCCCTGTTCCCCCCCCCCCCCACTTACGTTTCCTTTTTAGTTTGTTTGAAATCTTCTTGGTGCTGAGCCATCTGCTCTCACGCTGTGAAGTGATGTGTCCCACAAGTCAAGTAGTGGGATTAAAATTTAGAAATGGAAGAATCTGCAGGATTATGTCAATGACTGCCATAAAGAGCAGAGTAAATCGCAAATTGAAAAAATCCTGGAGAAGCCTAAAAACAGCTGTTTATATGAGCTGACAGGGTCACAGTCCCGTCAACTTTGCTAATAAAAGAGCAAAAATACGTCTTCAAGAAACATAAATATCACTATGGTTGCACATTGATTTTGAACTCTTTGCACCATGAATTATTTCTTTCTCTAAACAATATTTCTTTCAGCCCTCTCTCCTCTCTTTAGCTCAATCCGTTGGGTGCAATCATCTTGTTCCATTTCACGGCTACATGCCTTTCAAACTGAAGGCCGGCATCTGCTGACAAATAAAAGAAAAAAAGGAGGTGCAGGAGAGGTGTCAAAGGAAGGACGGGCCAATCTCCAGCCATTGATCCCTGGACTTTTTCGCGTTCTCCAGGTGTGGAAATGAGAGGAAATGCAGCGCCTCGTCTTAAGAGATGGGACAGTTAATGTGCTAATGGTCTTGCTCAGACAGATGGATGGCAGTGTGCACGAAGGTGAGACAAAGAGATACAAGCTGAAGGCTGGATGGTGGGGTGATGAGTGTTGGCATAAACTGGGTGTCATTGAGGTGAGCACAGTAAATGAGATGGAGATGTAGGGCGCAGGTGGATAATTTGAAGGGGGGAAGGGTAGGGTTTGAAGACTGCCTCTGATTGTTGGACAGACAGAGAAAAGAGGGGGGGGGGGGGGAGATCCCGCTGACAGACAAACATAAGGCCACCCAGTCGCTCTTATAGTCATGGTAACATGCAGGTTAGTTGGTGCCCTTGCAATAGAGAAGGAGACGAGTGAAAGGGCGAGATACAACAGCCTATTTGAATTAAGCAGCATGTGACAGGCCTGCTTAAATTGCTCTGCCTCTGTCTTGTGATTCTCCTGCAGCCGGGCAATGTAGTGAAAGAAGGGAATTTCAAGAAAGGGGAAAGATCCAGTAAACAGTTGAAGGATCACGTTTTGGCTCAAATGTACCAATGACAGAAAAAACATACTCTTAATCTTTATTACGTAACTATGCTTTTTTGGACGCCAACATACAAATAAAACACAATTAAAGTTGTTGTAAAAAGGGGGGAGGAGGGACAATCGTACTTCGGCACCGTATGTGGCAACTGAGCCTAGTGTAAGTGCTCCCTAAAGGCCCTGACACACCCAGGAGATCGTCGGCAGACGGTTAGCAATCGTCGCCCTAGTTTTTGCGATGTGTCCAGCTCTTTCGCTACCCGTCAGCCCCCCATCAGCCTTTTTTCGGCCAATTTGACATGTCCAATCTGTGTCCATCAGCATCTGCGGGGTTGGTGAGAGGAATCCCTCTTAATGGCTGTTCAGCTGAGCGAATCAGTGCACGAGAAGAGAAATGGAAGTGATGAAAGCAAGTAAAAGACTTTAACTTTTTATCAGACATTATTCTCAATTAGAAGTACCTATATTACGAGTGGTGAGCGAGAGTGGTGTGAAAAGGGGCTTCTCGTATCATTACAACAGTTTATATATCCGCATTCTTCTCTGTCCTCATCTTCTTCCGGTTTTCCCCTATTTGGAAGGACGATTACAGACTATCGCCGCCTGCTGGCGTTGAGAGTTATTTCCTCTCAGGCATTCGCAGAACGTATGGTGTAGTCTTTGCAGTGTGTTCAGGTGCAACTTTTGGCCAAGTCAAATGGCCTCGTGAGGCGACGTGAGGAGACGCCACAGCAGGCCTTCGTCGCCACTAGTTCTTTGCCCTCTGCTTGGTGTGTCAGGTCCTTAAGTTAATGGATACTAAGTGCCTTTGATACAGCCATTATGCATTATCAGGGTACTACAGGCAATTCAATGATCTGATACCAAGATGAATTTGCCTTGGGGGAAAAAAGATCTATCTTCTTGTAAACACAATTTACTCAGCAAAAGATATTCTAATGGCTTACACAAGCAACGACTGTCTTTCAGAGCAGCAACGACTATTAGCTGCTGCTATAGGAGAATGTCTTCTTAGCTTAAACTAGCATTACGTAACCAATAAATGATTTCCAATTACTTTGGATAAAAAGTAAATACAGTAGAAAGAGATAAAAACCCACAAAATAAACAAGTTTCTTGTTGGTTTCTCTTCTGCAGACACAGAACATCGGGAGAAACGGTGGGCTAACGCTAATGTTAGCTTGAGTTGCTTCAATGGGTGTTCAGCTTGTTTCCAAGCTAGGTTTCCTTTGGTGTACCGGTCATAAAGTAGTGAATAGAAATCATATCACATCCATATAGGACCGGAAAGCTACAGTTATTAAATAATAATGAATGTTTTTTTTTTTTTGGCCTTACTAACAGAGGGGCTCTCAAGGGTAGGTATCTGAAGGGGATCAAAAAAGGAAAGCCTAGTGTCGGGTAGAAATCCTATTATTTCAAAACTGTGACTTCCTAAGGAACTAACATCCATTTTTTTTAGATAAAAATTATTTCAAGGTTACTTTAAAAGTAAATGTGGCCAAGACAACACTCTCCACTCTCTTCCTTTCTTTCACTCTGCTGTACTGTTCTTCTTCTCAGTTGTAGTGTGCAAAAATAATGGCTCCTGAATTATGTACAATCCATTCAGCGTGAGGTTGCACACAGATAGTACGTGCACAAAAAGCCACACCACAAACCCCATCCCTCGCCCAAGTACTCCAACCTTCCATTACATTTCAAAACACCATTTATCTCTCGCTGACCAGAGTGTGCACACATTCGCTCTTTGGTAAAAAAATCAAATCGACAGCTCTGACCACTTAACTGCTGCCTAAATGAGGTCGGTGTAGCTTCCCCACAGAAGTAGGCTCGATGTGTTAACACCCATCTCGTTACTTACTCATTCCTAACTCCAAGAGGCCCACTCCATCCACTGTCTTTGCTGTTTTGTTTCCTCTCAATCGTCCCTAAAGACGGGGTTGGGGGTGGGGAAGGCTTGAGGCGATGACACGGGAAAGAGAGGAAGGAAGATCTAGCAGAGCGGAAAGAAAATCCCTGAGATGTGGAGGGAGGGAGAAAAAATAGAAAATAGGAAGACAGGGTGACAGAGTGATGGGAAAAACTGTAGGTAATGAAAACGATGAGACAGCAGGGTATGGAGGAGAGAGTGAAGACACGAAAGAGGAAGACAAAGACCCAGCTACCTCATCCACATGGCTACCTCAAACAGCCTCTTCATTACTCAAGGTTGGCCCACTTTTCTCCTGTTACAAGTGCATTGTAGATGCCTTTGCCCCGAGGCTGCAACACTGCATAACGCTACAACTTTCCCAAAATAGAGAGAAAACCTAAGAACCTCGCTGTTTAATGTAGGATAATGAACACACAACTGCATGACAACACATACAAGCCATAAGCTCTGCTCCAAAGGATGACTAATGGAGTAATTCAAGGGAAGTGAAGTCAGCAAAGTTAACACAGGAGGAGGATTTTTCAGAGGAACTTCGGAGCCATCTGTTACTCTCAATTACTCTTAAGTGGCCCATGTTTGAACCGAAAGAATCTGCCTGTTCAAAGAAGTAAGGAGTCATCTCAAATGTAAAGCATCAAAACCAAACCAGTACATTTAATTACTGTATGTTATATCTTGGACACCAGCCCTTGTCCGACGATGATAAAGCCTCTTGGAGTCAACTTTTTGGGATTTGCGGTGTAGCCAGCAGTGGCGAAAAAGAACTTCAGCACCTTCCTTTTCTGTGGGTTGTCTTTGTTTACAGTCGGACTGCAAACTTGGCAAGCAAGAATGGAGTCGGTGTTGAGAAACCACATCCAAGAAGGAATTATTGGCTGCACTTTTATGCAGATTTATGCTTAAAGACATTCACTTAAGCTAAATTGTAGTTAGATGACGGCAGATGGGTTGCTCTCCATGCTGACTGTTTTCCTGCGTACAAAGCTTGCTGAAACGCCAGTGGACGATACTACTTGGATAACAGATGCGAACCTGAATACTTCAGATACCAAAATCTAGCCCTGCGCCTGTAGAGTCTGCATATCTTTTAATTATACCAAATCATTTAGGACGTTTTCTTCATGTATGCAAAATACATATCTATCCAGTTAAATGGTAGAGCCAGCAAATGTATGGGAATATTGCTTGATAATAACAATAATTAAACATCATTTTTATATTTGAAACAACTTAAACACTACAATAAATGCACAATCTTAGCCAAACTTTAATGCATGTTTACTGTCTACGTGCAAAGCAATGGTATGTTTAAGGCGATAAATCTGAGCTGAATATATTCCTCTTGATGAGCGCTGTGCTGCTACAAATCTACTTTATGGGAGTAGAGTGGAAAGAAACAGACAAAAGAAGATGAAGGATGCAAACTCACGAGCGTCAAAGTGGTATATGGTTCGTGCCTTATGCGGAGCATCCATTGAAAATCTATTTTTAATTCACAATAAGTGACCATGATTAATACATAGAGACAGAAAGCAGTTCCATTTGTTACAGCACATCTGCAGAGCAGGACTGAGGTATGTATGAGTGGAATTCCACAGGCTTGGAGATGTGCTAAATGCACGCTAAGCGATACGAAATGTCTTCCCCAAGCATGGCTGCTCCACAGCAGGTGGCAGGCAGCTGTGCGGAGGTGGAGAAGGTCTCCAGGCGCAGTGTGCGCACTGAAGTGCAATGTGTGTGTGAGTGCCTGTGTGGCCTGAAAGGACAGTGACATCCCTCCAACATGATAGGGGTTAAATGTGTGTCAGGAGGACAGATAGAGGAGGTAGAAGAAATGGGTGAAGACGGGAGGTTTCGCCTTTTCAGTCAGAAGTTTAGTAAACAGCAGGAGACTCTGCCCTCTGTTCGCAATCAATAGAGAAAGATAATAGCCCAGATTAGCAACAGCACCGGAATGAAGCTCTGCTGTCATTGCGCCTTTGTATTTTCATATTGATCTCACGACGGAGTCCTGGTCTGTGATTGCACATTGCGTTTTGACACTGCGGAAGCACGGCATGTACAAAAAGAGAGGTACTCCACATGCACACTCTCACATATGCACACTCTCACATATGCACACACACACACACACACACACACACACACACACAAACAGCGCTGTCTGGTTTCCAACTATTGTCATGGTATTTCAGACATTTATTATTGCATTGAAGATATGATGTGTCAAAATGATGTCCCAGATGCTGAGGATTCCTGAGTTTTAGTACGGTAGAGCTTAAAAAACATTGGATACTTTTCTTTAGTTTAACAAAACCGGAAGTCTTAAATAAACCTTAAATCCACCACTGAAAGTTCATGCCATAAAGTTTCTGTAAAAATGTCTAATATTCTGGTTTAAGTATCTCCAAGGTTTAACCCTGATGATATGATCAGAGTTATTTTTCTCAGACGAAACAAAAAAAAGGCTCCCACAGAAGCAAAGCAACCGAAGAAAGCTGCTTTCTTCATGATGAGTAAGCTGATGGCCGTGTGGGGGAAACTGATGGATTTCACTTAAAAGCACAAAAACAAAACACAGATTCCTTTAAAGAGAACAGTTATGAAGCAGCTACATCGCAATCTCTTGACATTTCCTTCTCTGAAGCACTTTACATGCTGCGCTGTGTGAGAGATCACTTTATTTCTACAACCAGAAAACTTATTCGATACAAGCTGCCCTGAAAAATGGCATTACAATAAAAAGCACCCCCCCCTTCCCCTCCACATAGATCAATAGAGTAGTCTGACTCAGTGTCTTCCCCCCTACTGCTGCCCGTCCCTCCCTGACACTCGGGTTAACGCCCCAGGGACCAGGACTGTTTCCGGCAGAGTGCACTCGGCTGGGCCTGCTCATGTTCACAGCTGTGACGCCATTAAGTCCCAGTAAAGACACCCATGGGTTATGGATGAGGAAGGAGAGGGAGAGAAAGGGGCGTCATTGCTGAAGGATCCTTCAAATACGCACTGCCTGGTTTCCCTCAGCACTAAACCATTACAAACTGAAGGTCTCAGGAGATTTTATGATGTGTGATGCTTGCTTAAGATGCTGATTTCTGCATTTTTTGCTTTATTTCTGTCGTTCTGTGTATCTTTCATTAATTTCTGACGAGTAACCATTCTTAGCAGGACATCTTTGGGGTTGAGCTCGACTGATATATCGGCTTGCTGATACTATCAGACAGATTAGGAGGCCTATACGCAACTGTATTTCAATGTTGGCCATAATGGTGGTACTCGGAGAGCCAAATAATTTCTGTGGCGGTACTCATTGTGAAAAGTTTGAGACCCCTGCTCTATATCACTATATCGGCTGCAGTATCGGTAAACGATTACAAATGAGTACCAACCACAAAAATCCAATATTGATCGGTTTTACTTTGGAGTGCATTGAAGCATGCTCTCTCCTTTTTATCTTGACACCTCCCGTGAACCCAAAGCCCCAACCCTTCCCTGAGGGGAGTCAGGGGTCGTGATTATGATGCTACCCCCCCAACAACAAAAGGAACCCGACTCCCTCCCCAACCCCCAGCTTCAATGGAGGAGTAGACTTTCATTATTGTTTCTGCTGCGGGGGAACGTGGCTGCGTGAGTCCACTTGTCCCAGTTCCTGCCGCCTTGGAAGGTCCATGCATTTGATCTGACCTGCTGAAGATTCTTATTGTGTTCTTCATCTTCATCACCAAATAAAACTCATAAGAAAACACAACAATTATATTGGATTGCAACAAAGTATATGGCATTCAGTGCTGTCATCTCTTGTTGCAATGTAGTTAGATCAGCAGGAAGGATGGACATATACCGCCTTATTAGTAGAGACCATGGCCATACCATCCAGCCAATCAGGTGGTGCTAATTATGACTTCAGGCGTAACAGAGACAGATTGGGGTTAATGACCTTCTGGAGAGCCAGAGGGGACAACAAGAGTGCCTCTTTCATATGTACGCCTGACACAAACAAAGACTAAGTAGATGGCTTCATTAAAGCCTGTAGGAAAAATGGCGTGAAGTAATAGGCCTATAAATACAAATCTAATATCAAAGTTAAGAGACTCATTAGGAATCCATACCAATCTGAGGGAAACAAAACCATTTTTAACTAGAACACAGGGACCAAAAAATGTTGAATTTAGCCATTTAGACAACTACTCAAGACCGTGTAGCTGTCGCAGGTGATGTTTGATCCACATCTGCCTCGCTTCACACACAGCAAGAGCGAATTTGACTTTCAGCACAGTGCAGAACTTAACAATTAGGTTGAGTTGTCTCAGAGAGATTTCAGAGTAGGAGGCAGAAACTCAACATGGGAAAATATTCATTTCAGAATTCCAGGATGCCTTTTTAATCCATACCAAAGTTAGCAGAAGTTAGCAGCATACACAAGCAAGGTGTGCTAGGACGCCTCTATTTGTTCTCAGAAAGCTTTGAATGAAATGATGGCTCTGTAGCTTTAGCTGGTGCAAATATTCAACACCCTCCGCCTCGGAACAAAATGAGAAATTGGTTCACCACAGTTGTAATCAAACGCCAGAGGCAAGAGATACTGCTCTGGTAAACAAAGCTAATGCTAATAGCTTCCGTGTTTTTATACAATTGCATCGTAGAATAAATTACAAACAAATGTCTGAACATAAAGACAAATGCTAACCAAATTTGAGGGAAAGTTAAATGCCAATATTTCAATTTTGGATTGAAAACGAGGTCCGATACTTTCTAGATGCTAACTGTTGAATACAAAAGACCCTACACTACGAGAAGGCCATTGGGGAGTTGGGTTTCCGGTGTCTTAAAAAAATAAATAAAGGGAATCATGACAGCTACAGAGGCCGAGTCGAGGTGAATCCCTGTTTTAACAATACCGTTACACAGTCTTTCACTCCATCGCGGAGACACTGGGGTCAGACAAGGAGCGTGGAAATCGAGAATAACAGCTTTAAGATTGATTTTCTTCAGGGGGAGGGAATAGGAGTTGGTCAATTTCCAATGCAATCAGAGCAGTTGCTGAACAGATAATGGATTTTCAGCCCTTTGTGTGCATAAATCTCCATTTCCCTCTACACATACTTGACACAGCTTCACACAAAGACATTTGCATTCGGTTGTTTGGATAATCCGTCAAGTTTAGCTGCCTGTGATGATCTGGTGCTGTGAAGACACCGTCCAATATTTTACAGCAAGAAAAATTACCATTTCAATTGGATTCATTAAATAAAAATGAAATCTAACAGTATATTAAAACACAATAACAGCATCGCTTGCAGGAATCATTGCTGCACTAAAACCTGAAAATAAGTATCAATTAAAGGAGAAAATATTTTTCTGCAAGGGGGGAAAACTATTTTATCCTGAAAAATTTCATTCAAATTCTCTCCGTTATCCACACTTGAGCTTCTTCTGACAGAATGGCACATCCATTTATATTGGTACAGGATGGTCTTACATGGATGCACACAAAGGAGAAGGTGAAGAAACTGCTGATGAACCAGAAATGGGGAAAACAAAGACAACAGGGAAAAAAAAGAGAAAGAGGAGGAGGAGGAGGAGGAGGAGGAGGAGGAGGAGGCTGTGTGGATGCACCCGGCTGGAACGTTGTTTCCAGGGGATCTCTGTAAGAAACGCCACTGAAGCAGGAGGACAGTGTGTTAGGAGTTTGCGCTTGCTCCTTTAATTGAATAGTATGACTACTATGGTTGTTAATTTTTCTAGCTTCATTCAAGGGCAAGGTAATAGCAAGACGAGGGCTTTCAATAAAACCTCGTCTGAGCAGCAGATTGAAGTGGTGAAATGAGGAAAGAGAGCGAGATATCAATGACTAATAGTGCAGCTATTAAGTTTTAGAACATATTCCTTTGCTGGGTGATTGACAAATGTCCTTTAATGTCTGTAGTTATGTACAGGAGGTGTAAAAACTATACATAATGACAGGCCTGTTACTGCATATGTAAGACTGTTAAACTGTTGAGAGACTGGAACAAGGTGCATTTTTCGTCTGCAATGTTAAGCCCTTCAAGGCCTTGTGTCCACCTCTTTCTGAGCAGAAAAGTGCTGACTGTGCTATTTGTTTATAAGCTACAATTATTTTAGAGAGGAGCCACGTTTCACTTTTTTGTCTATAATTGGTTCTGATAATGGATATACCACAGCCTGCACCAGTAAGACTGCCATGCACAAAATCAACAACACAAAACAAACAGAAGCATGAAGGTCAGCGTAAAGCACATTTTTCCCACACTTGTTGTCCCAGCAATAAACTCTAGCATTACAATTAGCTTGTTAGCATTTATATCCACCAGTTACATTTTGAAACCTGCTTGGACAGTATCACGGTGCCTGCTGGATGTGAGGGACAACCACACGTGTGATGCACATCTAAGTCAAAACTTGTTTTGGTGAGCAGGAAGTGGAAAGTCATATGTACACATAATATCTGGCTCAAAACGCACACACACTTACAAGTCAGCTCGCACACAAATATCATAAAAACTAGGCCTTGGTCCTATTTCTGGATGAGCATCTTCAGTTTTTAATTTTTTGCCCTCTTTCCATGCTCCAGGCCTCGGGACAGGGAGACGAGCAGAGAAACACATTTTGAAACGACAGAGAGACCTGGGAGAGGAGGACTGAGAGGAGATCAGCAACCCACAGCAATGCCCTCACAATCCTGGGGTGTCAAACATTAACCACAATGTCAGTGAAGGCATCTGTATGCTTACAACTTCTAACAAGACAAATCTTTCCAGCTGCAGAATCAAGGAACTCTTTCTTTAAACTTCCAGACAATAGTCATGTTCCCTTTGAGCAGCGATCGGTCGGCCAGTGTGGGTAAGGTAGATTTTTGGCAAGGATGGGATGGGTAGCAACTTTTGAATTATGTTCATTATAAGCTAATCTGCCTATCATTATTACATCACTGACTAGTCTTCCAATGTTGTTGTTCCCAGGAATAGACGGATATTCAGAGTAGAGCCCAACCGATTAATCAGCCAGCCGATAATATCGGCCGATATCAGCATACCAAGTGACTATCGGTATTGGCTACTTTTATTCCAGATATGTGCCGATATTACTAGATTTATTGTATAGATACAGTATGTCAAATAGTAATTCATTTGAGTTTCATTGTTTTGCACTAGCAGATTACAACAAGCGTTATTGCCCTCCAGAGAGTCAAGCGGTGACAAACGTACATGCGTAGTTACTTTCCAGTTGAGTGAACATCTTGTCGTCATCAACACAATACATTTGTATCTATCTATCTCTACAGATCGAAAACAGATCTAAGAAAGATATCGGCCGATATATCAGTATCAGATTTTTTCTCTTCCTATTATCGATATCGGTGTCAGACCCAAAAATCCGATATCGGTCAGGCCCTAATTCAGAGAGTGCAAAATCTCCAAGTGTCCATGTTCTATGAGGTCATAAGGATATACTTTTGCATGTTTAAGACTGTTTTAGCGTTTTAATGATTAGCTGATTAATCTTTTAAGTCATAAAATGTCCAAAAATTGTGAAAATGTCATCACAGTTACCAAGAACTCAATGAGATATCTTCAATTTGCGTTTGTTGACCAAACGATGTACACTGTAAAAACAGACACTAACTTTTTGAAGTTCAAACGTGGCTGGAACAATCATATGCTTTACAATATGTGCATGAGGAATCACTAAAATTATAAATCAATCGAAATCGTTGGTGATTTCTTTTCTGCCTATATTGAGTGATTGATTAACAGAGTAGTTGTTGCAGCTCTATTCTGAGCCATTGACTAGTAATAACTATCAGTACTTCTCTGATAAAGAGCAACACTTAGCAGTTTGAGCACAGACCAACTAAAACTTTCCAGACAGTTTTTGTACCCCAGAGAGATCAGGAAGGCAGTGTGATGCAGTCAACAGGAGGCAATGAAGGTTATCTTTTTATACTGGGCCAACATGTGGAGCCAGTATGAACATTTCTGCCTTCAGCAGAGATCGGACGTGTCGTACGTCTTACTGTAGTTTGTCTCACACAAACAAAAACTTTTACTCAGCATTTTGTCCGAGCTCTTAATAAGATTTTGCAAAATATGTTGACCATAAAAAAAAGAAGACTTCGCTTATTGTCAGAGAACAGAAATTACAGGAAAGACTCGAGTCAGGTGATTCAGCTGACATACATTCCATAACAGAGGATGCCAATGTCCAATAGAGGGTGAGAAATCTACTACCAACACACACACACACACACACACCCAAACAAAGAACAGGGAAAGATCACAACCCCTCACATTCCATCGCACACATTCACTGGCGCACAGCCAGCAGAGGCATTCATCACGACTGCCCACACTACAACTCGCCAAATTACCGCTCATCTGAGACGGCTTACAGACACGGTGAGAGGTGACACTCCATCGATTCAGCTATTCCTATACAAAAGAATGGACTCAATATGAATTAAACGGCTCAATTAAAAAGCATGAGTGGTGCCCAGACTATTAGATTTGCGGTTCAATACAAAGATTTGACTTCTTCTAATAATGAAACGCCTCACCACACATACACCAATCAATATGAGTCTTTGTTTTACCTGCAACAAGTGCCGACAAACAACCAATAAGAACTGACTATCTCCATGTTCCATGTCATGTGACCATTTTTAGAAAAAATATTATATTGTCAGATGAAGGAGTTCAGTAAAGTAAGCGTATTTGCGCGTTGGCTTGCATTTCCTGAAACACTGCGATGAAGGAGAATACATGACAAAGACACGAATCCATACATTGTATTTACTCCATTTTCCTGTGACAACGGGCTGATGTCCGGCTGTTTTCTCGAGATCTCAACTTCTTTATCTCCCCAGAGTTAGTAGTGCAAAAGCACAAAACAAACAAACTGCCCACACTATTGAGGTTAGTGACACACGCGTCACTAACCTCAATAGTGTGGGCAGGTTGTTTGTTTTGTGCTTTTGCACTACTAACTCTGGGGAGATAAAGAAGTTGAGATCTCGAGAAAACAGCCGGACATCAGCCCGTTGTCACAGGAAAATGGAGTAAATACAATGTATGGATTCGTGTCTTTGTCATGTATTCTCCTTCATCGCAGTGTTTCAGGAAATGCAAGCCAACGCGCAAATACGCTTACTTTACTGAACTCCTTCATCTGACAATATAATATTTTTTCTAAAAATGGTCACATGACATGGAACATGGAGATAGTCAGTTCTTATTGGTTGTTTGTCGGCACTTGTTGCAGGTAAAACAAAGACTCATATTGATTGGTGTATGTGTGGTGAGGCGTTTCATTATTAGAAGAAGTCAAATCTTTGTATTGAACCGCAAATCTAATAGTCTGGCACCACTCATGCTTTTTAATTGGCCGTTTAATTCATATTGAGTCCATTCTTTTGTATAGGAATAGCTGAATCGATGGAGTGTCACCTCTCACCGTGTCTGTAAGCCGTCTCAGATGAGCGGTAATTTGGCGAGTTGTAGTGTGGGCAGTCGTGATGAATGCCTCTGCTGGCTGTGCGCCAGTGAATGTGTGCGATGGAATGTGAGGGGTTGTGATCTTTCCCTGTTCTTTGTTTGGGTGTGTGTGTGTGTGTGTGTTGGTAGTAGATTTCTCACCCTCTATTGGACATTGGCATCCTCTGTTATGGAATGTATGTCAGCTGAATCACCTGACTCGAGTCTTTCCTGTAATTTCTGTTCTCTGACAATAAGCGAAGTCTTCTTTTTTTTATGGTCAACATATTTTGCAAAATCTTATTAAGAGCTCGGACAAAATGCTGAGTAAAAGTTTTTGTTTGTGTGAGACAAACTACAGTAAGACGTACGACACGTCCGATCTCTGCTGAAGGCAGAAATGTTCATACTGGCTCCACATGTTGGCCCAGTATAAAAAGATAACCTTCATTGCCTCCTGTTGACTGCATCACACTGCCTTCCTGATCTCTCTGGGGTACAAAAACTGTCTGGAAAGTTTTAGTTGGTCTGTGCTCAAACTGCTAAGTGTTGCTCTTTATCAGAGAAGTACTGATAGTTATTACTCGTCAATGGCTCAGAATAGAGCTGCAACAACTACTCTGTTAATCAATCACTCAATATAGGCAGAAAAGAAATCACAACGATTTCGATTGATTTATAATTTTAGTGATTCCTCATGCACATATTGTAAAGCATATGATTGTTCCAGCCACGTTTGAACTTCAAAAAGTTAGTGTCTGTTTTTACAGTGTACATCGTTTGGTCAACAAACGCAAATTGAAATATCTCATTGTTTTCTTGGTAACTGTGATGACATTTTCACAATTTTGGACATTTTATGACTTAAAAGATTAATCAGCTAATCATTAAAACGCTAAAACAGTCTTAAACATGCAAAAGTATATCCTTATGACCTCATAGAACATGGACACTTGGAGATTTTGCACTCTCTGAATTAGGGCCTGACCGATATCGGATTTTTGGGTCTGACACCGATATCGATAATAGGAAGAGAAAAAATCTGATACTGATATATCGGCCGATATCTTTCTTAGATCTGTTTTCGATCTGTAGAGATAGATAGATACAAATGTATTGTGTTGATGACGACAAAGATGTTCACTCAACTGGAAAGTAACTACGCATGTACGTTTGTCACCGCTTGACTCTCTGGAGAGCGATAATACTTGTTGTAATCTGCTAGTGCAAAACAATGAAACTCAAATGAATTACTATTTGACATACTGTATCTATACAATAAATCTAGTAATATCGGCACATATCTGGATTAAAAGTAGCCAATACCGATAGTCACTTGGTATGCTGATATCGGCCGATATTATCGGCTGGCTGATTAATCGGTTGGGCTCTACTCTGAATATCCGTCTATTCATGGCAACAACATTGGAAGACTAGTCAGTGATGTAATAATGATAGGCAGATTAGCTTATAATGAACATAATTCAAAAGTTGCTATCCATCCCATCCTTGCCAAAAATCTACCTTACCCACACTGGCCGACCGATCGCTGCTCAAAGGGAACATGACTATTGTCTGGAAGTTTAAAGAAAGAGTTCCTTGATTCTGCAGCTGGAAAGATGGTCTTGTTGCTGTTAGAAGTTGTAAGCATACAGATGCCTTCACTGACCTTGTGGTTAATGTTTGACACCCCAGGATTGTGAGGGCATTGCTGTGGGTTGCTGATCTCCTCTCAGTCCTCCTCTCCCAGGTCTCTCTGTCGTTTCAAAATGTGTTTCTCTGCTCGTCTCCCTGTCCCGAGGCCTGGAGCATGGAAAGAGGGCAAACAACTAAAAACTGAAGATGCTCATCCAGAAATAGGACCAAGGCCTAGTTTTTATGATATTTGTGTGCGAGCTGACTTGTAAGTGTGTGTGCGTTTTGAGCCAGATATTATGTGTACATATGACTTTCCACTTCCTGCTCACCAAAACAAGTTTTGACTTAGATGTGCATCACACGTGTGGTTGTCCCTCACATCCAGCAGGCACCGTGATACTGTCCAAGCAGGTTTCAAAATGTAACTGGTGGATATAAATGCTAACAAGCTAATTGTAATGCTAGAGTTTATTGCTGGGACAACAAGTGTGGGAAAAATGTGCTTTACGCTGACCTTCATGCTTCTGTTTGTTTTGTGTTGTTGATTTTGTGCATGGCAGTCTTACTGGTGCAGGCTGTGGTATATCCATTATCAGAACCAATTATAGACAAAAAAGTGAAACGTGGCTCCTCTCTAAAATAATTGTAGCTTATAAACAAATAGCACAGTCAGCACTTTTCTGCTCAGAAAGAGGTGGACACAAGGCCTTGAAGGGCTTAACATTGCAGACGAAAAATGCACCTTGTTCCAGTCTCTCAACAGTTTAACAGTCTTACATATGCAGTAACAGGCCTGTCATTATGTATAGTTTTTACACCTCCTGTACATAACTACAGACATTAAAGGACATTTGTCAATCACCCAGCAAAGGAATATGTTCTAAAACTTAATAGCTGCACTATTAGTCATTGATATCTCGCTCTCTTTCCTCATTTCACCACTTCAATCTGCTGCTCAGACGAGGTTTTATTGAAAGCCCTCGTCTTGCTATTACCTTGCCCTTGAATGAAGCTAGAAAAATTAACAACCATAGTAGTCATACTATTCAATTAAAGGAGCAAGCGCAAACTCCTAACACACTGTCCTCCTGCTTCAGTGGCGTTTCTTACAGAGATCCCCTGGAAACAACGTTCCAGCCGGGTGCATCCACACAGCCTCCTCCTCCTCCTCCTCCTCCTCCTCCTCCTCCTCCTCTTTCTCTTTTTTTTCCCTGTTGTCTTTGTTTTCCCCATTTCTGGTTCATCAGCAGTTTCTTCACCTTCTCCTTTGTGTGCATCCATGTAAGACCATCCTGTACCAATATAAATGGATGTGCCATTCTGTCAGAAGAAGCTCAAGTGTGGATAACGGAGAGAATTTGAATGAAATTTTCAGGATAAAATAGTTTTCCCCCCTTGCAGAAAAATATTTTCTCCTTTAATTGATACTTATTTTCAGGTTTTAGTGCAGCAATGATTCCTGCAAGCGATGCTGTTATTGTGTTTTAATATACTGTTAGATTTCATTTTTATTTAATGAATCCAATTGAAATGGTAATTTTTCTTGCTGTAAAATATTGGACGGTGTCTTCACAGCACCAGATCATCACAGGCAGCTAAACTTGACGGATTATCCAAACAACCGAATGCAAATGTCTTTGTGTGAAGCTGTGTCAAGTATGTGTAGAGGGAAATGGAGATTTATGCACACAAAGGGCTGAAAATCCATTATCTGTTCAGCAACTGCTCTGATTGCATTGGAAATTGACCAACTCCTATTCCCTCCCCCTGAAGAAAATCAATCTTAAAGCTGTTATTCTCGATTTCCACGCTCCTTGTCTGACCCCAGTGTCTCCGCGATGGAGTGAAAGACTGTGTAACGGTATTGTTAAAACAGGGATTCACCTCGACTCGGCCTCTGTAGCTGTCATGATTCCCTTTATTTTTTTTTTAAGACACCGGAAACCCAACTCCCCAATAGCCTTCTCGTAGTGTAGGGTCTTTTGTATTCAACAGTTAGCATCTAGAAAGTATCGGACCTCGTTTTCAATCCAAAATTGAAATATTGGCATTTAACTTTCCCTCAAATTTGGTTAGCATTTGTCTTTATGTTCAGACATTTGTTTGTAATTTATTCTACGATGCAATTGTATAAAAACACGGAAGCTATTAGCATTAGCTTTGTTTACCAGAGCAGTATCTCTTGCCTCTGGCGTTTGATTACAACTGTGGTGAACCAATTTCTCATTTTGTTCCGAGGCGGAGGGTGTTGAATATTTGCACCAGCTAAAGCTACAGAGCTATCATTTCATTCAAAGCTTTCTGAGAACAAATAGAGGCGTCCTAGCACACCTTGCTTGTGTATGCTGCTAACTGCTGCTAACTTTGGTATGGATTAAAAAGGCATCCTGGAATTCTGAAATGAATATTTTCCCTGTCGAGTTTCTGCCTCCTACTCTGAAATCTCTCTGAGACAACTCAACCTAATTGTTAAGTTCTGCACTGTGCTGAAAGTCAAATTCGCTCTTGCTGTGTGCGAAGCGAGGCAGATGTGGATCAAACATCACCTGCGACAGCTACACGGTCTTGAGTAGTTGTCTAAATGGCTAAATTCAACATTTTTTGGTCCCTGTGTTCTAGTTAAAAATGGTTTTGTTTCCCTCAGATTGGTATGGATTCCTAATGAGTCTCTTAACTTTGATATTAGATTTGTATTTATAGGCCTATTACTTCACGCCATTTTTTCTACAGGCTTTAATGAAGCCATCTACTTAGTCTTTGTTTGTGTCAGGCGTACATATGAAAGAGGCACTCTTGTTGTCCCCTCTGGCTCTCCAGAAGGTCATTAACCCCAATCTGTCTCTGTTACGCCTGAAGTCATAATTAGCACCACCTGATTGGCTGGATGGTATGGCCATGGTCTCTACTAATAAGGCGGTATATGTCCATCCTTCCTGCTGATCTAACTACATTGCAACAAGAGATGACAGCACTGAATGCCATATACTTTGTTGCAATCCAATATAATTGTTGTGTTTTCTTATGAGTTTTATTTGGTGATGAAGATGAAGAACACAATAAGAATCTTCAGCAGGTCAGATCAAATGCATGGACCTTCCAAGGCGGCAGGAACTGGGACAAGTGGACTCACGCAGCCACGTTCCCCCGCAGCAGAAACAATAATGAAAGTCTACTCCTCCATTGAAGCTGGGGGTTGGGGAGGGAGTCGGGTTCCTTTTGTTGTTGGGGGGGTAGCATCATAATTACGACCCCTGACTCCCCTCAGGGAAGGGTTGGGGCTTTGGGTTCACGGGAGGTGTCAAGATAAAAAGGAGAGAGCATGCTTCAATGCACTCCAAAGTAAAACCGATCAATATTGGATTTTTGTGGTTGGTACTCATTTGTAATCGTTTACCGATACTGCAGCCGATATAGTGATATAGAGGAGTGGGTCTCAAACTTTTCACAATGAGTACCGCCACAGAAATTATTTGGCTCTCCGAGTACCACCATTATGGCCAACATTGAAATACAGTAGCGTATAGGCCTCCTAATCTGTCTGATAGTATCAGCGAGCCGATATATCAGTCGAGCTCAACCCCAAAGATGTCCTGCTAAGAATGGTTACTCGTCAGAAATTAATGAAAGATACACAGAACGACAGAAATAAAGCAAAAAATGCAGAAATCAGCATCTTAAGCAAGCATCACACATCATAAAATCTCCTGAGACCTTCAGTTTGTAATGGTTTAGTGCTGAGGGAAACCAGGCAGTGCGTATTTGAAGGATCCTTCAGCAATGACGCCCCTTTCTCTCCTCTCCTCCTCCTCTCATCCATAACCCATGGGTGTCTTTACTGGGACTTAATGGCGTCACAGCTGTGAACATGAGCAGGCCCAGCCGAGTGCACTCTGCCGGAAACAGTCCTGGTCCCTGGGGCGTTAACCCGAGTGTCAGGGAGGGACGGGCAGCAGTAGGGGGAAGACACTGAGTCACTGCTATTGATCTATGTGGAGGGGAAGGGGGGGGTGCTTTTTATTGTAATGCCATTTTTCAGGGCAGCTTGTATCGAATAAGTTTTCTGGTTGTAGAAATAAAGTGATCTCTCACACAGCGCAGCATGTAAAGTGCTTCAGAGAAGGAAATGTCAAGAGATTGCGATGTAGCTGCTTCATAACAGTTCTCTTTAAAGGAATCTGTGTTTTGTTTTTGTGCTTTTAAGTGAAATCCATCAGTTTCCCCCACACGGCCATCAGCTTACTCATCATGAAGAAAGCAGCTTTCTTCGGTTGCTTTGCTTCTGTGGGAGCCTTTTTTTGTTTCGTCTGAGAAAAATAACTCTGATCATATCATCAGGGTTAAACCTTGGAGATACTTAAACCAGAATATTAGACATTTTTACAGAAACTTTATGGCATGAACTTTCAGTGGTGGATTTAAGGTTTATTTAAGACTTCCGGTTTTGTTAAACTAAAGAAAAGTATCCAATGTTTTTTAAGCTCTACCGTACTAAAACTCAGGAATCCTCAGCATCTGGGACATCATTTTGACACATCATATCTTCAATGCAATAATAAATGTCTGAAATACCATGACAATAGTTGGAAACCAGACAGCGCTGTGTGTGTGTGTGTGTGTGTGTGTGTGTGTGCATATGTGAGAGTGTGCATATGTGAGAGTGTGCATGTGGAGTACCTCTCTTTTTGTACATGCCGTGCTTCCGCAGTGTCAAAACGCAATGTGCAATCACAGACCAGGACTCCGTCGTGAGATCAATATGAAAATACAAAGGCGCAATGACAGCAGAGCTTCATTCCGGTGCTGTTGCTAATCTGGGCTATTATCTTTCTCTATTGATTGCGAACAGAGGGCAGAGTCTCCTGCTGTTTACTAAACTTCTGACTGAAAAGGCGAAACCTCCCGTCTTCACCCATTTCTTCTACCTCCTCTATCTGTCCTGACACACATTTAACCCCTATCATGTTGGAGGGATGTCACTGTCCTTTCAGGCCACACAGGCACTCACACACACATTGCACTTCAGTGCGCACACTGCGCCTGGAGACCTTCTCCACCTCCGCACAGCTGCCTGCCACCTGCTGTGGAGCAGCCATGCTTGGGGAAGACATTTCGTATCGCTTAGCGTGCATTTAGCACATCTCCAAGCCTGTGGAATTCCACTCATACATACCTCAGTCCTGCTCTGCAGATGTGCTGTAACAAATGGAACTGCTTTCTGTCTCTATGTATTAATCATGGTCACTTATTGTGAATTAAAAATAGATTGTCAATGGATGCTCCGCATAAGGCACGAACCACTTTGACGCTCGTGAGTTTGCATCCTTCATCTTCTTTTGTCTGTTTCTTTCCACTCTACTCCCATAAAGTAGATTTATAGCAGCACAGCGCTCATCAAGAGGAATATATTCAGCTCAGATTCATCGCCTTAAACATACCATTGCTTTGCACGTAGACAGTAAACATGCATTAAAGTTTGGCTAAGATTGTGCATTTATTGTAGTGTTTAAGTTGTTTCAAATATAAAAATGATGTTTAATTATTGTTATTATCAAGCAATATTCCCATACATTTGCTGGCTCTACCATTTAACTGGATAGATATGTATTTTGCATACATGAAGAAAACGTCCTAAATGATTTGGTATAATTAAAAGATATGCAGACTCTACAGGCGCAGGGCTAGATTTTGGTATCTGAAGTATTCAGGTTCGCATCTGTTATCCAAGTAGTATCGTCCACTGGCGTTTCAGCAAGCTTTGTACGCAGGAAAACAGTCAGCATGGAGAGCAACCCATCTGCCGTCATCTAACTACAATTTAGCTTAAGTGAATGTCTTTAAGCATAAATCTGCATAAAAGTGCAGCCAATAATTCCTTCTTGGATGTGGTTTCTCAACACCGACTCCATTCTTGCTTGCCAAGTTTGCAGTCCGACTGTAAACAAAGACAACCCACAGAAAAGGAAGGTGCTGAAGTTCTTTTTCGCCACTGCTGGCTACACCGCAAATCCCAAAAAGTTGACTCCAAGAGGCTTTATCATCGTCGGACAAGGGCTGGTGTCCAAGATATAACATACAGTAATTAAATGTACTGGTTTGGTCTCTGATGCTTTACGTTTGAGATGATTCCTTACTTCTTTGAACAGGCAGATTCTTTCGGTTCAAACATGGGCCACTTAAGAGTAATTGAGAGTAACAGATGGCTCCGAATTTCCTCTGAAAAATCCTCCTCCTGTGTTAACTTTGCTGACTTCACTTCCCTTGAATTACTCCATTAGTCATCCTTTGGAGCAGAGCTTATGGCTTGTATGTGTTGTCATGCAGTTGTGTGTTCATTATCCTACATTAAACAGCGAGGTTCTTAGGTTTTCTCTCTATTTTGGGAAAGTTGTAGCGTTATGCAGTGTTGCAGCCTCGGGGCAAAGGCATCTACAATGCACTTGTAACAGGAGAAAAGTGGGCCAACCTTGAGTAATGAAGAGGCTGTTTGAGGTAGCCATGTGGATGAGGTAGCTGGGTCTTTGTCTTCCTCTTTCGTGTCTTCACTCTCTCCTCCATACCCTGCTGTCTCATCGTTTTCATTACCTACAGTTTTTCCCATCACTCTGTCACCCTGTCTTCCTATTTTCTATTTTTTCTCCCTCCCTCCACATCTCAGGGATTTTCTTTCCGCTCTGCTAGATCTTCCTTCCTCTCTTTCCCGTGTCATCGCCTCAAGCCTTCCCCACCCCCAACCCCGTCTTTAGGGACGATTGAGAGGAAACAAAACAGCAAAGACAGTGGATGGAGTGGGCCTCTTGGAGTTAGGAATGAGTAAGTAACGAGATGGGTGTTAACACATCGAGCCTACTTCTGTGGGGAAGCTACACCGACCTCATTTAGGCAGCAGTTAAGTGGTCAGAGCTGTCGATTTGATTTTTTTACCAAAGAGCGAATGTGTGCACACTCTGGTCAGCGAGAGATAAATGGTGTTTTGAAATGTAATGGAAGGTTGGAGTACTTGGGCGAGGGATGGGGTTTGTGGTGTGGCTTTTTGTGCACGTACTATCTGTGTGCAACCTCACGCTGAATGGATTGTACATAATTCAGGAGCCATTATTTTTGCACACTACAACTGAGAAGAAGAACAGTACAGCAGAGTGAAAGAAAGGAAGAGAGTGGAGAGTGTTGTCTTGGCCACATTTACTTTTAAAGTAACCTTGAAATAATTTTTATCTAAAAAAAATGGATGTTATAGTTCCTTAGGAAGTCACAGTTTTGAAATAATAGGATTTCTACCCGACACTATAGGCTTTCCTTTTTTGATCCCCTTCAGATACCTACCCTTGAGAGCCCCTCTGTTAGTAAGGCCAAAAAAAAAAAAACATTCATTATTATTTAATAACTGTAGCTTTCCGGTCCTATATGGATGTGATATGATTTCTATTCACTACTTTATGACCGGTACACCAAAGGAAACCTAGCTTGGAAACAAGCTGAACACCCATTGAAGCAACTCAAGCTAACATTAGCGTTAGCCCACCGTTTCTCCCGATGTTCTGTGTCTGCAGAAGAGAAACCAACAAGAAACTTGTTTATTTTGTGGGTTTTTATCTCTTTCTACTGTATTTACTTTTATCCAAAGTAATTGGAAATCATTTATTGGTTACGTAATGCTAGTTTAAGCTAAGAAGACATTCTCCTATAGCAGCAGCTAATAGTCGTTGCTGCTCTGAAAGACAGTCGTTGCTAGTGTAAGCCATTAGAATATCTTTTGCTGAGTAAATTGTGTTGACAAGAAGATAGATCTTTTTTCCCCCAAGGCAAATTCATCTTGGTATCAGATCATCGAATTGCCTGTAGTACCCTGATAATGCATAATGGCTGTATCAAAGGCACTTAGTATCCATTAACTTAAGGACCTGACACACCAAGCAGAGGGCAAAGAACTAGTGGCGACGAAGGCCTGCTGTGGCGTCTCCTCACGTCGCCTCACGAGGCCATTTGACTTGGCCAAAAGTTGCACCTGAACACACTGCAAAGACTACACCATACGTTCTGCGAATGCCTGAGAGGAAATAACTCTCAACGCCAGCAGGCGGCGATAGTCTGTAATCGTCCTTCCAAATAGGGGAAAACCGGAAGAAGATGAGGACAGAGAAGAATGCGGATATATAAACTGTTGTAATGATACGAGAAGCCCCTTTTCACACCACTCTCGCTCACCACTCGTAATATAGGTACTTCTAATTGAGAATAATGTCTGATAAAAAGTTAAAGTCTTTTACTTGCTTTCATCACTTCCATTTCTCTTCTCGTGCACTGATTCGCTCAGCTGAACAGCCATTAAGAGGGATTCCTCTCACCAACCCCGCAGAAGCTGATGGACACAGATTCGACATGTCAAATTGGCCGAAAAAGGCTGATGGGGGGCTGACGGGTAGCGAAAGAGCTGGACACATCGCAAAAACTAGGGCGACGATTGCTAACCGTCTGCCGACGATCTCCTGGGTGTGTCAGGGCCTTTAGGGAGCACTTACACTAGGCTCAGTTGCCACATACGGTGCCGAAGTACGATTGTCCCTCCTCCCCCCTTTTTACAACAACTTTAATTGTGTTTTATTTGTATGTTGGCGTCCAAAAAAGCATAGTTACGTAATAAAGATTAAGAGTATGTTTTTTCTGTCTTTGGTACATTTGAGCCAAAACGTGATCCTTCAACTGTTTACTGGATCTTTCCCATTTCTTGAAATTCCCTTCTTTCACTACATTGCCCGGCTGCAGGAGAATCACAAGACAGAGGCAGAGCAATTTAAGCAGGCCTGTCACATGCTGCTTAATTCAAATAGGCTGTTGTATCTCGCCCTTTCACTCGTCTCCTTCTCTATTGCAAGGGCACCAACTAACCTGCATGTTACCATGACTATAAGAGCGACTGGGTGGCCTTATGTTTGTCTGTCAGCGGGATCTCCCCCCCCCCCCCTTTTCTCTGTCTGTCCAACAATCAGAGGCAGTCTTCAAACCCTACCCTTCCCCCCTTCAAATTATCCACCTGCGCCCTACATCTCCATCTCATTTACTGTGCTCACCTCAATGACACCCAGTTTATGCCAACACTCATCACCCCACCATCCTGCCTTCAGCTTGTATCTCTTTGTCTCACCTTCGTGCACACTGCCATCCATCTGTCTGAGCAAGACCATTAGCACATTAACTGTCCCATCTCTTAAGACGAGGCGCTGCATTTCCTCTCATTTCCACACCTGGAGAACGCGAAAAAGTCCAGGGATCAATGGCTGGAGATTGGCCCGTCCTTCCTTTGACACCTCTCCTGCACCTCCTTTTTTTCTTTTATTTGTCAGCAGATGCCGGCCTTCAGTTTGAAAGGCATGTAGCCGTGAAATGGAACAAGATGATTGCACCCAACGGATTGAGCTAAAGAGAGGAGAGAGGGCTGAAAGAAATATTGTTTAGAGAAAGAAATAATTCATGGTGCAAAGAGTTCAAAATCAATGTGCAACCATAGTGATATTTATGTTTCTTGAAGACGTATTTTTGCTCTTTTATTAGCAAAGTTGACGGGACTGTGACCCTGTCAGCTCATATAAACAGCTGTTTTTAGGCTTCTCCAGGATTTTTTCAATTTGCGATTTACTCTGCTCTTTATGGCAGTCATTGACATAATCCTGCAGATTCTTCCATTTCTAAATTTTAATCCCACTACTTGACTTGTGGGACACATCACTTCACAGCGTGAGAGCAGATGGCTCAGCACCAAGAAGATTTCAAACAAACTAAAAAGGAAACGTAAGTGGGGGGGGGGGGACCAGGGAGCGAGCTTGAATAAACCCATCTGCTCACAGATGGATGCAGAATTCATTTGAGACTGTCAGGACAGTCTTGTTGCTATTTTTGTCACAGCACTCCATCTCTCACAGAAGGTGGGAAGAGGGCTAAAGGAGGAAAAAGAGGAAGGAGATGCAGAGATGCATGAGGAGGTGAATGCTCTTCAGGTGGAGATAGTAGATTCAGCTGCTCTTGTTTCTACGGCTCCTGATAACATATTCATTTGTTGTTGTTGTTCTGTTCCTTCAAATATCACAGTAAGTTAGTTTGGAAATGTTTTTTGGAGGGTCACAAACCATCCTTCTAAAATGATGTCCTCTATAAGGAGAGATTTCACAGATTTTTTTCTAGTTATATATTTTGGGGCCATTTTTGCCTTTATTGGATAGGACAGCTGAACAGAGACTGGGAATGTTGGGAAGAGAGAGTGGGGGATGACAAGCAGCAAATGGCCCAGGCCACTCTGACGAGGATTGTAGCTTCTCTAGGATACATGGAGCGCATGACATAACCGCCAGGCTATCCGGATTTTGCAGCTTTTTAACAGTTATTTTACTTTAATTTTGAAATTTGTTACATGAAAAAGTTTGTCTGAAACTGGACTTAAGGTCAAATAACCTAATCATAACTATGAAAATGCATAAAGATCAGTAATTAGCCCTCAACTGTATTGTGACATGATAGAGTGCAACATGTGCCTATAAACCTTTAGCCTAAATATTTTAGTAAGGTAGCACATTAGCACTTAGCAAAACAGATCTTAAGGTCATTGGTGTGTTATTGAAATGTATTTTGTCCTTTTAAAAGCAGTATAAAAGCTAACATCAAACAAAGACAATAACATAATATTGCTATGGCTAACATGTGAAGCATGCTAACATGTCCGTAAAACTGTTTCTTATTTACAAATGTAGCCGACACAGAGCAGGTTTAGCATTCATTTTACGTCGTTTTTGTGGCTAACAGATGTTAATACAACTTTGTCTGCTGTTTTCGTTAAACCCAGCACTAGAGCAAACTTTCTTTACTTGCTAGCTCAGACGTTAGCTAGTTAGATGTTAGTTAGATGTCGTTCGTTTGGGTGAGGGCAGCGTAGTTAGCCTAAAGTGTTTTTTCGTTTTTAAGTTAAACTTGTTTTGTAAAATATCTTTCTGATGCTGTCATAAGAAGTGAGCACTGCTGAACAAATATCTTAAAGAGGCTAAAAAAGGCAACACAAATAAACAATATACTGTATGTATTTGCATACAGGTATAGATTATACATGAATGATATCTACAGACATTTACAGATTTCATTTTTATAAGATTTTGTGTGTCTTGTTTTTTCTTAACTTCTCTTTTTATTTTGTTTTTCAATGTGTGTTGTTATTCTGGTCATGTTGTGGTTGAAGCTTCCTTACATTTATTCAAGCACTGCTAAAATACTGTCTTTTTGTATTGTTCAAATTATATCCTGCTAATTTTATTCCACTTTGCAAAAAGCTTTCCTTGGACCAGCGTCAGCATTTCTAAAAACTGATTACACATTAATGCATCACTAATGATAGGCTAATGTCTTTAAAAAAGAGACTTGTCACAGGGGCTTTTTTCTTTGTAATGAGTTATTTTACTTACATCAGATACTGTCCCTAAAAGTATACTTACATGAACTTTCTGGAAAGCATTAGTCATAAGTGACCCTTCATTCCTCGTCAAACTGATTGTTCTTTGCTTGAGGCAAAACATGATGAAGCTTTTTGTTTCTGACTGCATCATGTCATTTCATCCACTCCTGTCTCTCTCTGTCTCTCCACAGTCTCTTATATTCCTGGGCTGTGTGGCAGCTGCAGGGCTTGGCCTTAACCTGCTCTGCCTGGCCATCTACCTGAGCTGTCTGTGCTGCTGCCGCAAGGAAGAAGAGGAGGAGAGCAAGAGACCCAACTCCTGCTGCGTCACCTGGTCCGCTGTCGCCGCTGGACTCATCACATGGTGAGTAAAACAAGACGTAGACTAGATGACTAACTGCTGATTGTAGTGCGTGCACACTCTCTGTTGTTGTCTGCCGTGCCGTGTGTTTTTCTCATTTTCTTTATTGGTCCTTCAGTATTCCTAAAGGGGAGCTGTAAATGGCACAACGTTTACACAGAAAAGATTCTTAATATGTCTCTGCACTTTTGTATTCCCTCCTGAAATCCAAAACTTAAAAGTTCAGGGTGATCTGTCTTTCTGTTTATTTGCACATGTCTGTTTACCTGCCTCTCTCCGTTTTTTTCATTTGTACTGTTAAGGTGTTCAACGTGTCTATTTGTGGTCTACAAGCCTGACAGTCCATCACACGTTAGAAAGCCCCTGAGCTTATATTTGCAATTCTGCAGAAACTTGTGGTTTGGGTTCGCAATTACATCATACTAGTGACTACTGACCTTTCTTATTGCCTTAGAATAAATCAGTAAAATCAAATTAATACTCAAACTTACATGTTTCCAGTGCAGGTGTGCTAAAACAGGAGTGATAGAATAATATGTATTACATTAGATAACATGGGAATGAGTCTTGACAAAGGGTCTTTGGCACTTGGACTCTATGGAGTGATTTTTGTGATTGGAGAATGTCTGTCCTGAGTGGCAACAGAATAAATCCCCCCATGGAGATCAGACTCTGGTGGTGGTGGTGGTAGCTGATGACTTGCTGGGACCGAATTGGTGAAGCATTGATGGCTGAGGATTCTGCCAAGACTGGTGGTGATGAGGTTGAGGGATGCACTAAAATTTAACATGAAGGATCAAACGGCAGAGAAAGAATCATATTAAGAAGGGGAGCAGAACTATGATAGGCTAACAAAGAAGTACAGACAGCATGCTACCTTTTAAGACGAGACAGCTGATTGCATCGTCACATACATAGTCTTCCTGACTAAACTTACGTTAGAGCTTCATTTGAATTTCTTGGTGCTACATTTTTAGACGAGCTGGAGTGGTGTGTTGTTTTTTTGCTCAGGCGTGTATAAAGGGCTGCCTTAGTTAAAACGAGATGAAATGAAACTATGAATACCTGAGTGTCCAGCCTTAAGTACAGGTTAAAAGTGCACCCAAGACGCAATGAGGGGGCTTTGAGATCTGATCCCACCTGCAACATACGAAGGTGGTCTGGGACGCCTGGCTGCATCTGACCACTGTGAACCACCTTCATCCCAGGTTCTAAAAATACAGCGCACTGAGGACGTACCAAGTAACCAGCGAGATAACAAAGATTCATTTGTTTGTTTTTTCATGATCACCTTGAATGCATGTTCAAACCTGCTGTAAACAAGGCCTCCCCTAGTTGCAGAAGAAATTGTGCACAATCAGCCAATAAGTCACAAGCCCCGACTAAACACTGATGTCCAGTCTGACTCTACAGCACCATCCTTGTTGTGGGCGTATTCGAAATAATCGAGAGAAAAAATATGCTACAACCACTTTGCATCAGTGCCAATGACAGCCAACTGGCAGACAGATCCTGTCACCTTGTGACGTTGGATCTCTGGATAGCATCCCTGACTGAGTCGGCCAAATGAAGCCAAACTCTTTAATGAATCAATTTGAGACAGTGCTGTAGTCCTTTTTTTTTAATGCAGGATTTCAGAAGCATAGAAAACAAGAGGAAAAAGAAAGAGAAAGCTTGTGAGTTTTTGGAAAGTTTTCAGTTATATTTTTTTATTTTTTTATTTTATATACTTTATTAATCCCCAAGGGGGAAATTCTGGTTCTGATAATGCGGATTATAAACGTTTAATTGAAAAGACCTAAAGTAATAAAGGCCACTGGACCCTAACACACACTCTTTAAGTCTCCATAGGATTATCAGATGGATATTGAACTAATACAGCTCAGAAATTATAATGGATTTTTTGAAACCCAATACTTGCAGCACTTGTAAATAACATTTTCCCTCGGCTAAATGCTTACAGACCAAAAAGCTTATCAACCGTAGCCTATTTATTTTGCTTCTTTAATATCCTATGGTTTTCCTAGCTGGCTGAATAAAGCAGCACAAATAATGGACAAACATGTTCCTAGTTCCTGATGGTGAGTAAAATGACACTTTTCATTCGTCTCATTAGGGCCAATCTCGTGTCACCATCACAAGACAAGAACAATTTTCAAGCCCTCATTTAATGTCTTATGTATGAGAAAATTAAATTTTGTTGAATAAAACCCTTAAATGTTTGGAGGAGGAGAAATATCTCCTGATATTTAGGATGATATCTTACCCAGTGTGTCCCTTAAGATTTACCGGGGGAGGAGCGGTGCAGTGATTTGTTTTGGCTGTAGGCTGCCGAATCTCATCAAATTTATGCTGAACTCTAAACTATCCTGATGTCATCTTACATTTAGCTGGAATGAAGATAAATGATACAGTATTGTAGCCGTTAGCTGCCACGCAGATTTCAGAACTTTTACTCGACACAAACTTTTTCTTAAACTAGGGGAACAGTATTCTGATGTGTCAAACATTCACATCGATCCTTAAATACGACTTCAAATCATTAACAGACAAATCCCTTTAACTATACGGGCAGAGATCCACTTACAGCTGGATCTTAAGCTACTCAAATACCCGGACTGATGCAGCTTCAGCGCTTACATCACAAATTAGGATAAATGAAGTCAGTCAATGAGATGTGCTCTCCCCCACAAAGTAGCTAATTGAGTTTGTAGCCAGAGGAGTAGATACCTCTGCCGACCATGTGACAAGTCATGTTTAGCAACCAGTGGGCAGTATTAGATTAAGCTTCAAGCATTATCGTACATCTATCTTGTTTCAGAGGAGGGTCATTGTTAAATGGAAGCACACAGCAGTGTCATGGTTTTGTAAGTTATCCTTAAAGCTTGTCTTCTTCACACAGACTGTGGGTGTAGTCTCTTGAGCTGTTTTCACACATGCACAGAAAGTCCTGAAAATGTCCCGAAATCTTTGGAATGAGCTGGATGTTTGAATGCTGAATTTTCATCCTGACTTAACCCAAAGTTTTTCCTGTCAGCCCCCATGCAGGATCATGAAATGTGTTTCTTGAGACCGATGTGTGACCATTGGGCACGTAACAAAGTCCCTTCATAGTCTTTTCAGCTTTCCACAATGTTCATCCACTCATTTGTTGATATTGTGAATATCTCCTATTACACATAACTTTGATATAAAGGCAAAATAACTGTCACTATACTTTCAGACCCATCCCTTCCGTCCACCATCTTGGATTTCCACAGCGTCTTTTTGACCTCATCTTTTGCCTGATGAGACACCCTTACTGTCGGACATTAAACTGTACACATGTGGTAGAACTGTGAATAAGCAACTTTGGAAGACTCATGACATTTGATTTGACAATTTGCAGGAGGGTATTGCAAAATCAGCTTTATGAAGAAGTGAAGCCAATTTGGAAAAGGCCTTACACTTCATGTAAAGGCCAGCAGGGGGCAACTCCACTGGTTCTGAAAAAGAAGTCTTATTTTATGGAACCAGATGAGAAAATCACCTTCTGAGTTGATTTGTTACCTCAGTAAAAATGAGATTTTATTCAGTAATTATGCTCCCATTTAGAGTACAACTTGTGGTTAAACTGGATTTGCTTTGGGGAGTGGCTACCTGTGAGTGACAAGTCACTACAACAGCAACCTGTCAATCAGGATAGAAACGTAGCAATTTGTATCCACCCTGTTGTCCAAATATGGTAATTTGACCCCCAAAAACAAGATGGCGACAGCGTTAATGCCAACTGCAAGGCTATAAAACGGTAGTCAGCAAACCAATGGATGACGTCTCAGTGGCTAGTTCCACTTCTTCAATTCATTCTACAACTAATGGAACTGGGATTATTTGAACTTTTTCAGATATTTGTGCCCAAATCTAGAAAACCAAGTTTAATAGTGTAAATAGAAAAGAATGAAAAGCTGAAGACTGCCTGTATTGTTTAAAAAAGACTTATACTGTATACACATTTCAACACTGACTTCTAAAAGCATGAGGACGAACATGTTTAATTACATTTTAATCAATACTCAGAAAAACTGCGCTAAAGAACAAGTCGTAGAACACTTACTGTGATGTCACATTTA